>JAQNBH010000015.1:3520212-4050212 GCA_028752905.1 Cladorhizidae sp. MBARI D1340-BT2
ATACCACTTTGTCAAGCATTCTAGCCATGAAGCTAGCATTCCCTGAATCTGAAGTTCCCTGTTACCGCTGGGTGCATGATGAAAGGGCAACTTCTTGCTATAATCAGAATCATTAAACTGATATCAGTGTGTTATTTGGAGGGGGAAATTAATTTAGTATGATTAGCATGCTATGTTATGACTTGATACAAATGATAACCAGATTTTATACGATTTTTGGGGGGATCTCCAGATTTTCATGACTCTGGGGTTGGCAGGTCTGGGGTAGTGTTAACATTATTGGGTGAGCACATAGACTCTCCAAGGCTATATTCAATACTAGCATGTGAAGTGAGCACACAGACTGTCCAAGGCTATATTCAATTACTAGCATGTGAAGTGAGCACACAGACTGTCCAAGGCTATATTCAATACTAGCATGTGAAGTGAGCACACAGACTCTCCAAGCTATATTCAATACTAGCATATGAAGTGAGCACACAGACTGTCCAAGGCTATATTCAATACTAGCATGTGATGTGAGTACACAGACTGTCCAAGGCTATATTCAATACTAGCATGTGAAGTGAGCACACAGACTGTCCAAGGATATATTCAATACTAGCATGTGAAGTACGCACACAGACTGTCCAAGGCTATATTCAATACTAGCATGTGAAGTGAGCACACAGACTGTCCAAGGCTATATTCAATACTAGCATGTGATGTGAGTACACAGACTGTCCAAGGCTATATTCAATACTATCATGTGAAGTGAGCGCACAGACTGTCCAAGGCTATATTCAATACTAGCATGCACACAGACTGTCCAAGGCTATATTCAATACTAGCATGTGAAGTGAGCACACAGAGCTGTATTCAATACTAGCATGTGAAGGGAGCACACAGACTGGACTCTACCTCATGAGAAAAGGGATGATTTGAAAAACTGATTATTCATACGATAGAGAAAGTAAAGAGCTTTCAGATGATATAAAAATAATTTACTAATGATAATAAAATAAATGGAATTTCTAGTGCTCCTGAGCACTTCCAAAAGAGGATGTCTGCAATTCTCAATGGCCTAGAAGGAGTTGTGTGTCAAATGGACGATGTATTAGTATTTGGCAGAGACCAGACAGAACATGATACAAGGCTCACAGCTGTACTCAAACGCATCGAGTCTGCTGGTGCTACTTTAAACCCCGTTAAATGAGAATTTTCACGAAAGACACTGAAGTTCCTAGGACACATCCTAGATGAAGATGGTATTCGAGCAGATCCTGAGAAGAGTACCGCAATCCGAGAGATGAACCCCCCTACAAATATCTCAGAGATACGGAGGTTTATGGTGATGGTTAACCAGCTAGGGAAATTTTCCAAAAACCTTGCTACTCTGACACAACCCTTACTCGAGCTATTGAACAAGAAACAAGCTTGGATTTGGGGCCCAAGTCAAGAACAAGCCTTCACAGAAGTGAAAGAGGAGTTATCCAAGGCAACTACCCTTGCCCTGTTTGATGTCCAAAAGGACTCAAAGATCTCGGCAGATGCTTCAGCCTATGGATTGGGAGCAGTTCTCCTACAAATGACTGATTCAGATTGGAAGCCAGTCGCTTATGCTTCTCGATCCTTATCTGAGACGGAACGCAGGTATGCACAAATAGAGAAGGAGGCACTTGCCATTACATGGGCCTGCGAGAAATTCTCTATGTATGAGCGATTTTCAATCGAAACTGACCACAAACCTCTCGTACCACTTCTTGGATTGAAACACTTAGACAACCTCCCTCCTAGAATTCGACTAGGTCTCACACAATTTGATTACTCAATCGAAAGGGAAGCACTTATACACTGCAGATACCTTGTCACGAGCACCACTCCCTTCCTATGTAGACTCAACCTTGGGAGAGCTAGCTGAAATAGCCATGGAAGCATGTATTGCCCACCTGCCAGCTGGACAGAATCGACTCAATGAGTATCAAGAAGCTCAAGCCTCAGATCACCTATGCTCACTGGTGATCAAGTACTGCTGTACAAGTTGGCCTGTCAAGGGTAAAGTAGACGAGGCACTCGCTCCCTACTGGGAAGCCCAAGGAGCTCTTACCCTACATAGGAACCTTCTTCTACATGGGACTAGAATTGTCGTACCTGCATCAATGCAGCGAGAGACGTCAGCGAAACTTCATGAGTGACATCACGGAATTGAGAGATGTAGACAAAGAGCCAGAATTTCAGTATGGTAGCCTGGTCTGTCCAATCAAATTGGAAAGTTGGTGAAAAACTCTAAACATTGTACGAAAGAGAGCACACCTTGAAAGGAGCCTCTGATGCCAACTGCTCTTCCTGACTACCCCTGGCAAAAGATAGAGACTCACCAGTTTTCACTCGATGGAACCACTTATATGATTGTGGTTGATTACTTCTCCAGATATTCAGAAGTGATAAAACTGATGTCAACATCATCAGGAGAAATATCTGTCCTCAAGTCTCTCTTCTCAAGAGATGGCATTCCTGAAGAAGTGATAAGTGACAATGGGCCGCAGTATGCATCTCAAGAATTCTGTGAGTTTGCAAAGAAGTAGTACAGTTTCAAGCATACTACTAGCAGCCCTCATTTTCCTCAAAGCAATGGACATGCTGAAAGAGCCGTCCAGACCGCAAAGAAGCTGTTGAAGGGATCAACTGATCCCTACATGTCACTGCTGTCCTACCAGTCAACACCTCTACCCTGGTGTGGATTATCTCCAGCCGAGCTACTGATGGTATGGCAACTCCGATCAAATATTCCCCAGACAACCGAGACTCTCATACCACAGTGGCCATACCTGAATGACTTCCGACTGGCAAACAGCAAGCTCAAACAGAAACAAAGAATGGACTATGATGCTCGTCATGGTACCCGACCACTTGCTGACATTCCTGAGGACACCAGAGTCTGGTTGACAACCTCCAACAGATGTTCGACGCAATCGAGTTCACATGACAGTGAGACCGGACCCACAGCCATCTGGAGTCATGGATGCAACACCATCTCGTAAACGAAGCCCAATCATGACTAGATCTCGGAAGTAGGTATTTTTTATTTGCTTTGCTTTCAGAGACATCTCTGATTTTTACATATTGTGTAGAAAACATGTCGGGCTACAAATTTGACCAATAATTCATTAAGATAATAGGAGAGCTACAAGGTCAAATTCAAGGTCAAACTATGGGTCAAAAGTCATCACATTTTAACTTACCCCTACCAAAAAAATTGCAGATTTAGAATCCCTGGGGCATTTCCTTTCCAGAGAGATCAATCTCATCAAGATCGGTTAAGTGGTTGCAGAGTTATGGACGTTCAAAAGTAAGTATGATTGAGTTTATACAGCTTTCCCTGCCTAAATCAGCACAGACACCAAATTTGAGAAAAATCTGAGGGGTTAGCAGACCTGCCAACTCACCTGATGCTGCCAGGTGTCACCAGATTTCAACGCTAATCTCCAGATCTCCCGATTAATATCCAATTCAATCGACTTTCTGAGGAATTGATTTTTTAAAGATCAGATCAGGGTTCAGGTTCAAAATATATATATTACATTATACCCTCGCATATCCGATACTTTGATTATCTGAACGCTCGGATTATCTGAACTCCAGATTAAACAATAAACCTGGTAATGGTCGTCAATCTGCAAATTTGTGGACGTAAGTTGCACGTGGCGAGTAGTTTTGTCCATCCAGCCATTATAAGCAAGATATCAAATGGAGCCAGTCTAGCTGGACTAGCAGAAGAGTAAGGTATAGGGAAGTTGACAATAACGGAGATAAAAAAGAACGAAACCAAACTTCGAGTGTTCGCAGGCAACCTTGACTGTCAGGGGGATAAGTTCAGCTCGCAAAGTCATGCTCCTTGCTAAAGACGAACAACTAAAAAATGCTTTATATCTGTGGTTCGTTCAGAAAAGCGAGCAAGCCCCAAGGCACTGCAATCAGTGGACTATTTGCTCAGAGAAAATACAACATTATGAATATAAATAACATGAAAAAATATGTATGTAAAACAGCATGCCAGTTACTGAGGACCTAAATCCTTCTGGTACAAGCAAGTGAGCTTCTTATTATCCAAAGGACCTGCAGATTAATAGGATATTGAAAATAGTTCCAATGTGATTCAGTACATTCATGAATATTTGTGGTTTTTTGCATATCCGAACTACCTTGTCAGCGTTTCAAATACCTATTTCGTGTCACTGAGGTAGTTGTCCTCCCTTACAGTAATGCTGAAGAGGAATGACACTTGAGCATTGTCGGAAAGAAAAAGAAGGACGCTCGGCAATGAAGCTCGATACCACTTTGTCAAGCATTCTAGCCATGAAGCTAGCATTCCCTGAATCTGAAGTTCCCTGTTACCGCTGGGTGCATGATGAAAGGGCAACTTCTTGCTATAATCAGAATCATTAAACTGATATCAGTGTGTTATTTGGAGGGGGAAATTAATTTAGTATGATTAGCATGCTATGTTATGACTTGATACAAATGATAACCAGATTTTATACGATTTTTGGGGGGATCTCCAGATTTTCATGACTCTGGGGTTGGCAGGTCTGGGGTAGTGTTAACATTATTGGGTGAGCACATAGACTCTCCAAGGCTATATTCAATACTAGCATGTGAAGTGAGCACACAGACTGTCCAAGGCTATATTCAATTACTAGCATGTGAAGTGAGCACACAGACTGTCCAAGGCTATATTCAATATTAGCATGTGAAGTGAGCACACAGACTCTCCAAGCTATATTCAATACTAGCAT
Source organism: Cladorhizidae sp. MBARI D1340-BT2 (assembly GCA_028752905.1). NCBI lineage: Eukaryota > Metazoa > Porifera > Demospongiae > Poecilosclerida > Cladorhizidae > Cladorhizidae sp. MBARI D1340-BT2. The sequence goes on from JAQNBH010000015.1 coordinate 3,524,988, forward strand.
ATGAAGTGAGCACACAGACTGTCCAAGGCTATATTCAATACTAGCATGTGATGTGAGTACACAGACTGTCCAAGGCTATATTCAATACTAGCATGTGAAGTGAGCACACAGACTGTCCAAGGATATATTCAATACTAGCATGTGAAGTACGCACACAGACTGTCCAAGGCTATATTCAATACTAGCATGTGAAGTGAGCACACAGACTGTCCAAGGCTATATTCAATACTAGCATGTGATGTGAGTACACAGACTGTCCAAGGCTATATTCAATACTATCATGTGAAGTGAGCGCACAGACTGTCCAAGGCTATATTCAATACTAGCATGCACACAGACTGTCCAAGGCTATATTCAATACTAGCATGTGAAGTGAGCACACAGAGCTGTATTCAATACTAGCATGTGAAGGGAGCACACAGACTGGACTCTACCTCATGAGAAAAGGGATGATTTGAAAAACTGATTATTCATACGATAGAGAAAGTAAAGAGCTTTCAGATGATATAAAAATAATTTACTAATGATAATAAAATAAATGGAATTTCTAGTGCTCCTGAGCACTTCCAAAAGAGGATGTCTGCAATTCTCAATGGCCTAGAAGGAGTTGTGTGTCAAATGGACGATGTATTAGTATTTGGCAGAGACCAGACAGAACATGATACAAGGCTCACAGCTGTACTACTCAAACGCATCGAGTCTGCTGGTGCTACTTTAAACCCCGTTAAATGAGAATTTTCACGAAAGACACTGAAGTTCCTAGGACACATCCTAGATGAAGATGGTATTCGAGCAGATCCTGAGAAGAGTACCGCAATCCGAGAGATGAACCCCCCTACAAATATCTCAGAGATACGGAGGTTTATGGTGATGGTTAACCAGCTAGGGAAATTTTCCAAAAACCTTGCTACTCTGACACAACCCTTACTCGAGCTATTGAACAAGAAACAAGCTTGGATTTGGGGCCCAAGTCAAGAACAAGCCTTCACAGAAGTGAAAGAGGAGTTATCCAAGGCAACTACCCTTGCCCTGTTTGATGTCCAAAAGGACTCAAAGATCTCGGCAGATGCTTCAGCCTATGGATTGGGAGCAGTTCTCCTACAAATGACTGATTCAGATTGGAAGCCAGTCGCTTATGCTTCTCGATCCTTATCTGAGACGGAACGCAGGTATGCACAAATAGAGAAGGAGGCACTTGCCATTACATGGGCCTGCGAGAAATTCTCTATGTATGAGCAATTTTCAATCGAAACTGACCACAAACCTCTCGTACCACTTCTTGGATTGAAACACTTAGACAACCTCCCTCCTAGAATTCGACTAGGTCTCACACAATTTGATTACTCAATCGAAAGGGAAGCACTTATACACTGCAGATACCTTGTCACGAGCACCACTCCCTTCCTATGTAGACTCAACCTTGGGAGAGCTAGCTGAAATAGCCATGGAAGCATGTATTGCCCACCTGCCAGCTGGACAGAATCGACTCAATGAGTATCAAGAAGCTCAAGCCTCAGATCACCTATGCTCACTGGTGATCAAGTACTGCTGTACAAGTTGGCCTGTCAAGGGTAAAGTAGACGAGGCACTCGCTCCCTACTGGGAAGCCCAAGGAGCTCTTACCCTACATAGGAACCTTCTTCTACATGGGACTAGAATTGTCGTACCTGCATCAATGCAGCGAGAGACGTCAGCGAAACTTCATGAGTGACATCACGGAATTGAGAGATGTAGACAAAGAGCCAGAATTTCAGTATGGTAGCCTGGTCTGTCCAATCAAATTGGAAAGTTGGTGAAAAACTCTAAACATTGTACGAAAGAGAGCACACCTTGAAAGGAGCCTCTGATGCCAACTGCTCTTCCTGACTACCCCTGGCAAAAGATAGAGACTCACCAGTTTTCACTCGATGGAACCACTTATATGATTGTGGTTGATTACTTCTCCAGATATTCAGAAGTGATAAAACTGATGTCAACATCATCAGGAGAAATATCTGTCCTCAAGTCTCTCTTCTCAAGAGATGGCATTCCTGAAGAAGTGATAAGTGACAATGGGCCGCAGTATGCATCTCAAGAATTCTGTGAGTTTGCAAAGAAGTAGTACAGTTTCAAGCATACTACTAGCAGCCCTCATTTTCCTCAAAGCAATGGACATGCTGAAAGAGCCGTCCAGACCGCAAAGAAGCTGTTGAAGGGATCAACTGATCCCTACATGTCACTGCTGTCCTACCAGTCAACACCTCTACCCTGGTGTGGATTATCTCCAGCCGAGCTACTGATGGTATGGCAACTCCGATCAAATATTCCCCAGACAACCGAGACTCTCATACCACAGTGGCCATACCTGAATGACTTCCGACTGGCAAACAGCAAGCTCAAACAGAAACAAAGAATGGACTATGATGCTCGTCATGGTACCCGACCACTTGCTGACATTCCTGAGGACACCAGAGTCTGGTTGACAACCTCCAACAGATGTTCGACGCAATCGAGTTCACATGACAGTGAGACCGGACCCACAGCCATCTGGAGTCATGGATGCAACACCATCTCGTAAACGAAGCCCAATCATGACTAGATCTCGGAAGTAGGTATTTTTTATTTGCTTTGCTTTCAGAGACATCTCTGATTTTTACATATTGTGTAGAAAACATGTCGGGCTACAAATTTGACCAATAATTCATTTCAATAATAGGAGAGCTACAAGGTCAAATTCAAGGTCAAACTATGGGTCAAAAGTCATCACATTTTAACTTACCCCTACCAAAAAAATTGCAGATTTAGAATCCCTGGGGCATTTCCTTTCCAGAGAGATCAATCTCATCAAGATCGGTTAAGTGGTTGCAGAGTTATGGACGTTCAAAAGTAAGTATGATTGAGTTTATACAGCTTTCCCTGCCTAAATCAGTACAGACACCAAATTTGAGAAAAATCTGAGGGGTTAGCAGACCTGCCAACTCACCTGATGCTGCCAGGTGTCACCAGATTTCAACGCTAATCTCCAGATCTCCCGATTAATATCCAATTCAATCGACTTTCTGAGGAATTGATTTTTTAAAGATCAGATCAGGGTTCAGGTTCAAAATATATATATTACATTATACCCTCGCATATCCGATACTTTGATTATCTGAACGCTCGGATTATCTGAACTCCAGATTAACCCTTTCACCGTCGACTTCATTTTGAGATTTTGACCTATTTTTACTTTAATTTTTGTATCTGATCATTGATTCAGAAAAGTCCCTGGCAACCGCATATCACATGATTGATAAAGAGTTACTGATCAACTTGGTGATAAATACGTTGCCTAGCAACCAAACCACAAACAATTTTTTGATTCGAATACTTTTTATCGCTGCGTTTATCGACTATTACAAGTATATTTTATGGTTTTTCAGATCAAATACTAAAATATGGTCGCTTATCGAAATGCAAACAGCATATAATATGAAAAATGTACATTTTTTGGCATAATTTATGAATATTGAATGCCCTAATTTTTATATTTTGCAGGATATAGCATGTTTGTCAGTCTATAAGAGTAATTGACTGTTGTCAAGCAGCACAAGGAAGGTCTGGCTGTATTGAAAGTTGAAAAGTTCAAGATGTTGCAGAAAGGCACAATAAAGGAAAGACTCATCAAGAAAATATACGTGTACTACACATGTCTGCATGCATAAATGTTAAAGAAAAGAAGTATACATGTACATGCCTAACATATGTACACATACTACAAAAGCAATACAAAGAAAATCTCGAAGAGAAAAGGAAGCTAGTGCGAGTAGTCAGAGAGTGTGTGGAATTCCCTGAAGCATGTCCTTCCACGCACGGCACAAAGGCTAACACCACAAAGAGAGCAGTGACAAAAGGTCTCGTGTCTCTTACCTCTGGCCTCGACTTCTTCCTTAGGCTTTTCCTCTTCCTTGGCCTTTTCCTTGGCTTTTTCCTCTTCCTTGGCCTTTTCCTCTTCTTGGCTTTTTCCTCTTCCTTGGCCTTTTCCTCTTCCTTGGCCTTTTCCTCGGCCTCGGCATCCAACACGCCCCCTGTCTCAGCGATCAGAAGGTAACAGTGATACTTCTGAGTCAGAAGATGGAACGACATCAAATGAAGGAGAAGATGGTAGGAGAGATTGTAGGTGCACTTGGGGGCGAGTTTGCAGGACCACTCGGAGGAGAGTTTGCAGGATCTCACTCAGAGGTTCAGCAGATTCAAGATCAGTGGCTAAACCTATATAAAAGATTATTATTATGAACTTTATAACCTAGTGAACTTTATAACTAGGAACTTTATAACCTAGTGATATATATTTCTGGCTTATTATGTCTCACTGTTTGATAGCTCAAATATTATATTCAATTCTATAGATATCTACTCATACTTACCAAGCAACTCATACTCTTCATCAGGAGTTATAAAAGCTCCATCAGAGGCACTGGCACTTGAAGCGTTTGGTCCAACATCCTGAGGTGTTGAAGTTAAAGCTCTGGACAAAAAGCTGCCAACTCCTTAGGGTCTAATACCTCATCACCAAGGAAGGAAGACACTTGACCTTCATCATCTTCATCTCTATCATAGTCAGAGAGGTCGAAACCGCCATCAAACAAGAGCTCTAACACGCGAGCACGATCAGCCATTATTTTTCTTGAATTCAAAATTGTTTGACGTCATAGTTACCTACGTGCTATGGTTCTTAATTTTTTTGGTGAAATAGAACAGTCCATCGTGCACATTTCCGGTAAGTTTTGAATATGTAGAGTCAACGGTTGATTTTTAATAATTATTAACGCGACGGTCACTCAATCTCGCGCTTCTATGCGCTTATGACGGTGAAGCGGTTAAACAATAAACCTGGTAATGGTCGTCAATCTGCAAATTTGTGGACGTAAGTTGCACGTGGCGAGTAGTTTTGTCCATCCAGCCATTATAAGCAAGATATCAAATGGAGCCAGTCTAGCTGGACTAGCAGAAGAGTAAGGTATAGGGAAGTTGACAATAACGGAGATAAAAAAGAACGAAACCAAACTTCGAGTGTTCGCAGGCAACCTTGACTGTCAGGGGGATAAGTTCAGCTCGCAAAGTCATGCTCCTTGCTAAAGACGAACAACTAAAAAATGCTTTATATCTGTGGTTCGTTCAGAAAAGCGAGCAAGCCCCAAGGCACTGCAATCAGTGGACTATTTGCTCAGAGAAAATACAACATTATGAATATAAATAACATGAAAAAATATGTATGTAAAACAGCATGCCAGTTACTGAGGACCTAAATCCTTCTGGTACAAGGAAGTGAGCTTCTTATTATCCAAAGGACCTGCAGATTAATAGGATATTGAAAATAGTTCCAATGTGATTCAGTACATTCATGAATATTTGTGGTTTTTTGCATATCCGAACTACCTTGTCAGCGTTTCAAAAAGCTATTTCGTGTCACTGAGGTAGTTATCCTCCCTTACAGTAATGCTGAAGAGGAATGACACTTGAGCATTGTCGGAAAGAAAAAGAAGGACGCTCGGCAATGAAGCTCGATAGCACTTTGTCAAGCATTCTAGCCATGAAGCTAGCATTCCCTGAATCTGAAGTTCCCTGTTACCGCTGGGTGCATGATGAAAGGGCAACTTCTTGCTATAATCAGAATCATTAAACTGATATCAGTGTGTTATTTGGAGGGGGAAATTAATTTAGTAGTATGATTAGCATGCTATGTTATGACTTGATACAAATGATAACCAGATTTTATACGATTTTAGGGGGGATCTCCAGATTTTCATGACTCTGGGGTTGGCAGGTCTGGGGTAGTGTTAACATTATTGGGTGAGCACATAGACTGTCCAAGGCTATATTCAATACTAGCATGTGAAGTGAGCACACAGACTGTCCAAGGCTATATTCAATACTAGCATGTGAAGTTAGCACACAGACTGTCCAAGGCTATATTCAATATACTAGCATGTGAAGTAAGCACACAGACTGTCCAAGTCTATATTCAATACTAGCATGTGAAGTGAGCACACAGACTCTCCAAGGCTATAATCAATACTAGCATGTGAAGTGAGCACACAGACTGTCCAAGGCTATAATCAATACTAGCATGTGAAGTGAGCATGTAGACTGTCCAATGCTATATTCAATACTAGCATGTGAAGTGAACACACAGACTGTCCAAGGCTATATTCAATACTAGCATGTGAAGTGAGCACACAGACTGTCCAAGGCTATATTCAATTACTAGCATGTGAAGTGAGCACACAGACTGTCCAAGGCTATATTCAATACTAGCATGTGAAGTGAGCACACAGACTCTCCAAGGCTATATTCAATACTAGCATATGAAGTGAGCACACAGACTGTCCAAGGCTATATTCAATACTAGCATGTGATGTGAGTACACAGACTGTCCAAGGCTATATTCAATACTAGCATGTGAAGTGAGCACACAGACTGTCCAAGGATATATTCAATACTAGCATGTGAAGTACGCACACAGACTGTCCAAGGCTATATTCAATACTAGCATGTGAAGTGAGCACACAGACTGTCCAAGGCTATATTCAATACTAGCATGTGATGTGAGTACACAGACTGTCCAAGGCTATATTCAATACTATCATGTGAAGTGAGCGCACAGACTGTCCAAGGCTATATTCAATACTAGCATGCACACAGACTGTCCAAGGCTATATTCAATACTAGCATGTGAAGTGAGCACACAGAGCTGTATTCAATACTAGCATGTGAAGGGAGCACACAGACTGTCCAAGGCTATATTCAATACTAGCATGTGATGTGAGTACACAGACTGTCCAAGGCTATATTCAATACTATCATGTGAAGTGAGCGCACAGACTGTCCAAGGCTATATTCAATACTAGCATGCACACAGACTGTCCAAGGCTATATTCAATACTAGCATGTGAAGTGAGCACACAGAGCTGTATTCAATACTAGCATGTGAAGGGAGCACACAGACTGGACTCTACCTCATGAGAAAAGGGATGATTTGAAAAACTGATTATTCATACGATAGAGAAAGTAAAGAGCTTTCAGATGATATAAAAATAATTTACTAATGATAATAAAATAAATGGAATTTCTAGTGCTCCTGAGCACTTCCAAAAGAGGATGTCTGCAATTCTCAATGGCCTAGAAGGAGTTGTGTGTCAAATGGACGATGTATTAGTATTTGGCAGAGACCAGACAGAACATGATACAAGGCTCACAGCTGTACTCAAACGCATCGAGTCTGCTGGTGCTACTTTAAACCCCGTTAAATGAGAATTTTCACGAAAGACACTGAAGTTCCTAGGACACATCCTAGATGAAAATGGTATTCGAGCAGATCCTGAGAAGAGTACCGCAATCCGAGAGATGAACCCCCCTACAAATATCTCAGAGATACGGAGGTTTATGGTGATGGTTAACCAGCTAGGGAAATTTTCCAAAAACCTTGCTACTCTGACACAACCCTTACTCGAGCTATTGAACAAGAAACAAGCTTGGATTTGGGGCCCAAGTCAAGAACAAGCCTTCACAGAAGTGAAAGAGGAGTTATCCAAGGCAACTACCCTTGCCCTGTTTGATGTCCAAAAGGACTCAAAGATCTCGGCAGATGCTTCAGCCTATGGATTGGGAGCAGTTCTCCTACAAATGACTGATTCAGATTGGAATCCAGTCGCTTATGCTTCTCGATCCTTATCTGAGACGGAACGCAGGTATGCACAAATAGAGAAGGAGGCACTTGCCATTACATGGGCCTGTGAGAAATTCTCTATGTATGAGCGATTTTCAATCGAAACTGACCACAAACCTCTCGTACCACTTTTTGGATTGAAACACTTAGACAACCTCCCTCCTAGAATTCGACTAGGTCTCACACAATTTGATTACTCAATCGAAAGGGAAGCACTTATACACTGCAGATACCTTGTCACGAGCACCACTCCCTTCCTATGTAGACTCAACCTTGGGAGAGCTAGCTGAAATAGCCATGGAAGCATGTATTGCCCACCTGCCAGCTGGACAGAATCGACTCAATGAGTATCAAGAAGCTCAAGCCTCAGATCACCTATGCTCACTGGTGATCAAGTACTGCTGTACAAGTTGGCCTGTCAAGGGAAAAGTAGACGAGGCACTCGCTCCCTACTGGGAAGCCCAAGGAGCTCTTACCCTACATAGGAACCTTCTTCTACATGGGACTAGAATTGTCGTACCTGCATCAATGCAGCGAGAGACGTCAGCGAAACTTCATGAGTGACATCACGGAATTGAGAGATGTAGACAAAGAGCCAGAATTTCAGTATGGTAGCCTGGTCTGTCCAATCAAATTGGAAAGTTGGTGAAAAACTCTAAACATTGTACGAAAGAGAGCACACCTTGAAAGGAGCCTCTGATGCCAACTGCTCTTCCTGACTACCCCTGGCAAAAGATAGAGACTCACCAGTTTTCACTCGATGGAACCACTTATATGATTGTGGTTGATTACTTCTCCAGATATTCAGAAGTGATAAAACTGATGTCTACAACATCATCAGGAGAAATATCTGTCCTCAAGTCTCTCTTCTCATGAGATGGCATTCCTGAAGAAGTGATAAGTGACAATGGGCCGCAGTATGCATCTCAAGAATTCTGTGAGTTTGCAAAGAAGTAGTACAGTTTCAAGCATACTACTAGCAGCCCTCATTTTCCTCAAAGTAATGGACATGCTGATAGAGCCGTCCAGACCGCAAAGAAGCTGTTGAAGGGATCAACTGATCCCTACATGTCACTGCTGTCCTACCAGTCAACACCTCTACCCTGGTGTGGATTATCTCCAGCCGAGCTACTGATGGTATGGCAACTCGGATCAAATATTCCCCAGACAACCGAGACTCTCATACCACAGTGGCCATACCTGAATGACTTCCGACTGGCAAACAGCAAGCTCAAACAGAAACAAAGAATGGACTATGATGCTCGTCATGGTACCCGACCACTTGCTGACATTCCTGAGGACACCAGAGTCTGGTTGACAACCTCCAACAGATGTTCGACGCAATCGAGTTCACATGACAGTGAGACCGGACCCACAGCCATCTGGAGTCATGGATGCAACACCATCTCGTAAACGAAGCCCAATCATGACTAGATCTCGGAAGTAGGTATTTTTTATTTGCTTTGCTTTCAGAGACATCTCTGATTTTTACATATTGTGTAGAAAACATGTCGGGCTACAAATTTGACCAATAATTCATTTCAATAATAGGAGAGCTACAAGGTCAAATTCAAGGTCAAACTATGGGTCAAAAGTCATCACATTTTAACTTACCCCTACCAAAAAAATTGCAGATTTAGAATCCCTGGGGCATTTCCTTTCCAGAGAGATCAATCACATCAAGATCGGTTAAGTGGTTGCAGAGTTATGGACGTTCAAAAGTAAGTATGATTGAGTTTATACAGCTTTCCCTGCCTAAATCAGCACAGACACCAAATTTGAGAAAAATCTGAGGGGGTAGCAGACCTGCCAACTCACCTGATGCTGCCAGGTGTCACCAGATTTCAACGCTAATCTCCAGATCTCCCGATTAATATCCAATTCAATCGACTTTCTGAGGAATTGATTTTTTAAAGATCAGATCAGGGTTCAGGTTCAAAATATATATATTACATTATACCCTCGCATATCCGATACTTTGATTATCTGAACGCTCGGATTATCTGAACTCCAGATTAAACAATACACCTGGTAATGGTCGTCAATCTGCAAATTTGTGGACGTAAGTTGCACGTGGCGAGTAGTTTTGTCCATGCAGCCATTATAAGCAAGATATCAAATGGAGCCAGTCTAGCTGGACTAGCAGAAGAGTAAGGTATAGGGAAGTTGACAATAACGGAGATAAAAAAGAACGAAACCAAACTTCGAGTGTTCGCAGGCAACCTTGACTGTCAGGGGGATAAGTTCAGCTCGCAAAGTCATGCTCCTTGCTAAAGACGAACAACTAGAAAATGCTTTATATCTGTGGTTCGTTCAGAAAAGCGAGCAAGCCCCAAGGCACTGCAATCAGTGGACTATTTGCTCAGAGAAAATACAACATTATGAATATAAATAACATGAAAAAATATGTATGTAAAACAGCATGCCAGTTACTGAGGACCTAAATCCTTCTGGTACAAGGAAGTGAGCTTCTTATTATCCAAAGGACCTGCAGATTAATAGGATATTGAAAATAGTTCCAATGTGATTCAGTACATTCATGAATATTTGTGGTTTTTTGCATATCCGAACTACCTTGTCAGCGTTTCAAATACCTATTTCGTGTCACTGAGGTAGTTGTCCTCCCTTACAGTAATGCTGAAGAGGAATGACACTTGAGCATTGTCGGAAAGAAAAAGAAGGACGCTCGGCAATGAAGCTCGATAGCACTTTGTCAAGCATTCTAGCCATGAAGCTAGCATTCCCTGAATCTGAAGTTCCCTGTTACCGCTGGGTGCATGATGAAAGGGCAACTTCTTGCTATAATCAGAATCATTAAACTGATATCAGTGTGTTATTTGGAGGGGGAAATTAATTTAGTATGATTAGCATGCTATGTTATGACTTGATACAAATGATAACCAGATTTTATACGATTTTAGGGGGGATCTCCAGATTTTCATGACTCTGGGGTTGGCAGGTCTGGGGTAGTGTTAACATTATTGGGTGAGCACATAGACTGTCCAAGGCTATATTCAATACTAGCATGTGAAGTGAGCACACAGACTGTCCAAGGCTATATTCAATACTAGCATGTGAAGTTAGCACACAGACTGTCCAAGGCTATATTCAATATACTAGCATGTGAAGTAAGCACACAGACTGTCCAAGTCTATATTCAATACTAGCATGTGAAGTGAGCACACAGACTCTCCAAGGCTATATTCAATACTAGCATGTGAAGTGAGCACACAGACTGTCCAAGGCTATAATCAATACTAGCATGTGAAGTGAGCATGTAGACTGTCCAATGCTATATTCAATACTAGCATGTGAAGTGAACACACAGACTGTCCAAGGCTATATTCAATACTAGCATGTGAAGTGAGCACACAGACTGTCCAAGGCTATATTCAATTACTAGCATGTGAAGTGAGCACACAGACTGTCCAAGGCTATATTCAATACTAGCATGTGAAGTGAGCACACAGACTCTCCAAGGCTATATTCAATACTAGCATATGAAGTGAGCACACAGACTGTCCAAGGCTATATTCAATACTAGCATGTGATGTGAGTACACAGACTGTCCAAGGCTATATTCAATACTAGCATGTGAAGTGAGCACACAGACTGTCCAAGGATATATTCAATACTAGCATGTGAAGTATGCACACAGACTGTCCAAGGCTATATTCAATACTAGCATGTGAAGTGAGCACACAGACTGTCCAAGGCTATATTCAATACTAGCATGTGATGTGTGTACACAGACTGTCCAAGGCTATATTCAATACTATCATGTGAAGTGAGCGCACAGACTGTCCAAGGCTATATTCAATACTAGCATGCACACAGACTGTCCAAGGCTATATTCAATACTAGCATGTGAAGTGAGCACACAGAGCTGTATTCAATACTAGCATGTGAAGGGAGCACACAGACTGGACTCTACCTCATGAGAAAAGTGATGATTTGAAAAACTGATTATTCATACGATAGAGAAAGTAAAGAGCTTTCAGATGATATAAAAATAATTTACTAATGATAATAAAATAAATGGAATTTCTAGTGCTCCTGAGCACTTCCAAAAGAGGATGTCTGCAATTCTCAATGGCCTAGAAGGAGTTGTGTGTCAAATGGACGATATATTAGTATTTGGCAGAGACCAGACAGAACATGATACAAGGCTCACAGCTGTACTCAAACGCATCGAGTCTGCTGGTGCTACTTTAAACCCCGTTAAATGAGAATTTTCACGAAAGACACTGAAGTTCCTAGGACACATCCTAGATGAAGATGGTATTCGAGCAGATCCTGAGAAGAGTACCGCAATCCGAGAGATGAACCCCCCTACAAATATCTCAGAGATACGGAGGTTTATGGTGATGGTTAACCAGCTAGGGAAATTTTCCAAAAACCTTGCTACTCTGACACAACCCTTACTCGAGCTATTGAACAAGAAACAAGCTTGGATTTGGGGCCCAAGTCAAGAACAAGCCTTCACAGAAGTGAAAGAGGAGTTATCCAAGGCAACTACCCTTGCCCTGTTTGATGTCCAAAAGGACTCAAAGATCTCGGCAGATGCTTCAGCCTATGGATTGGGAGCAGTTCTCCTACAAATGACTGATTCAGATTGGAAGCCAGTCGCTTATGCTTCTCGATCCTTATCTGAGACGGAACGCAGGTATGCACAAATAGAGAAGGAGGTATTTGCCATTACATGGGCTTGCGAGAAATTCTCTATGTATGAGCGATTTTCAATCGAAACTGACCACAAACCTCTCGTACCACTTCTTGGATTGAAACACTTAGACAACCTCCCTCCTAGAATTCGACTACGTCTCACACAATTTGATTACTCAATCGAAAGGGAAGCACTTATACACTGCAGATACCTTGTCACGAGCACCACTCCCTTCCTATGTATACTCAACCTTGGGAGAGCTAGCTGAAATAGCCATGGAAGCATGTATTGCCCACCTGCCAGCTGGACAGAATCCACTCAATGAGTATCAAGAAGCTCAAGCCTCAGATCACCTATGCTCACTGGTGATCAAGTACTGCTGTACAAGTTGGCCTGTCAAGGGAAAAGTAGACGAGGCACTCGCTCCCTACTGGGAAGCCCAAGGAGCTCTTACGCTACATAGGAACCTTCTTCTACATGGGACTAGAATTGTCGTACCTGCATCAATGCAGCGAGAGACGTCAGCGAAACTTCATGAGGGACATCACGGAATTGAGAGATGTAGACCAAGAGCCACAATTTCAGTATGGTGGCCTGGTCTGTCCAATCAAATTGGAAAGTTGGTGAAAAACTCTACACATTGTACGAAAGAGAGCACACGTTGAAAGGAGCCTCTGATGCCAACTGCTCTTCCTGACTACCCCAGGCAAAAGATAGAGACTCACCAGTTTTCACTCGATGGAACTACTTATATGATTGTGGTTGATTACTTCTCCAGATATTCAGAAGTGATAAAACTGATGTCTACAACATCATCAGGAGACATATCTGTCCTCAAGTCTCTCATCTCAAGATATGGCATTCCTGAAGAAGTGATAAGTGACAATGGGCCGCAGTATGCATCTCAAGAATTCTGTGAGTTTTTAAAGAGGTAGTACAGTTTCAAGCATACTACTAGCAGCCCTCATTTTCGTCAAAGCAATGGACATGCTGAAAGAGCCGTCCAGACCACAAAGAAGCTGTTAAAGGGATCAACTGATCCCTACATGTCACTGCTGTCCTACCAGTCAACACCTCTACCCTGGTGTGGATTATCTCCAGCCGAGCTACTGATGGGAAGGCAACTTCGATCAAATATTCCCCAGACAACCGAGACTCTCATAACACAGTGGGCATACCTGAATGACTTCCGACTGGCAAACAGCAAGCTCAAACAGAAACAGAGAATGGACTATGATGCTCGTCATGGTACCCGACCACTTGCTGACATTCCTGAGGACACCAGACTCTGGGTGATAACCTCCAACACCTGATCACCAGGATGTGTAATCACTCATGCAGAGACCCCGAGGTCCTACCTGGTGGAGACCTGGTGGAGACACCAACTGGAGATGTTCGACGCAATCGAGTTCACCTGACAGTGAGACCGGACCCACAGCCATCTGAAGTCATGGATGCAACACCATCTCGTAAACGAAGCGCAATCATGACTAGTTCTCGGAAGTAGGTATTTTTTATTTGCTTTCAGAGACATCTCTGATTTTTACATATTGTGTATATAGAAAACATGTCGGGCTACAAATTTGACCAATAATTCATTTCAATATCAGGAGAGCTACAAGGTCAAATTCAAGGTCAAACTATGGGTCAAAAGGTCATCACATTTTAACTTACCCCTACAAAAATATTATAGCAGATTTAGAATCCCTGGGGCATTACCTTTCCAGAGAGATCAATCTCATCGAGATCGGTCAAGTGGTTGCAGAGTTATGGATGTTCAAAAGTAAGTATGGTTGAGTTTATACAGCCAAACTCAGCAAATTTGAGAAAAATCTGAGGGGGTACCGGTAGTGTCAGGGGCATACCCAGCATAGAGCACTCAGATCACGTGCACCATCACTAGAGTACAGAATGCCAAAAAAAAAAACAAAAAAAAAGTGTGGCCAAGAAGCCACATGGGCGCATGCAGTAACTAGAGAGCCACCTCGTGTTCCATGATGATAACTTCATAGACCGATTTGGAAAACTTAGAATGCTGCTACTCAATCCTCTCAACTAGTCCCATTAATCATTTATTTTTGTCATAATTCATAATTATGATGTACTTTATATAATGTAAATACCGTGATTTGATGGTTAGCTATATGGACATATTTCTAAGATATATTTTTTAATTGGTGCCAGCCATTCTGATCACAAATTGGTTTTTCCGCATGCAGCAATACACTTAATTGAGCTATAATTGTACCCTATTCTATTTGGTTTGACTACAAAGGCCTTGGGGAGAGCACCCCCTCTCTAAATCCTGGGTATGCCCCTGAGTGTTAACATCATTGGGTGATTTGACATGGAATGACCCATTTAAAGTTTAGGTAATTACACACATTTCTGAAATGGTAGTATATTCAATATCAACAGCCCTTTTAATCTTATTACATATTTATTCATGTTATAATTATATATAATTATGTACCTGAAGCCATTCCTAAGGCCAGCCAGAGAAGAGGAAAAAAGAAAATTTTGTTGAAGCAAAGAGTCGGAAGAGGCTGGAAATGAGCAGGGCCTGACAGCGAAGTACAACTCAAGTCTTCCGGACGATAAGAGCGAGGGATATGGGCGGCGCGGAGTTGTTCTTCTGGCGGACTCAGGGATGGAACTGCAAGCTGTGTCGAATGTGATACAGGCTTATGTGATAAGGTGGAAGATGAAGTTTAATAATAATATTTACTATTTATTATTTTGCTGTCATTATTTTTTGTTTATTGTCTCAGAAGCCCTTGCCAAGCCCCTTCTCTAGGTACTTCCTAGAACTAGGACTCCTTGTGTTCTGGGGTCATTACTGCTGTGTATGTATTCACTTTATTTTAATAATAAAGTTGGTTTTCACACACATAACAAGAAGAGCAACGTCATGGTAAGAAGGATGAATTGGAGGATTGGTGAGGAGATATTTGAAGAGGTCAAAGAATTCAAGTACCGGGCAGTGTGGTTTGATAGGAAGCTAAGGGTGATGTTTAGTTAGAGGAGATGGCAAAGAAAGCAGAAAGTGGGTTGGAAAGGTGACATGGGATGAATTGGCAGGTGGAAGTAGACAGAGGAAGAATAATGTAGTGTGGGAGCTTCTAGTGAGACCTAGTTTGGAGTATGTAGCCAAAGTGTGTTGGACAGGAGGACATAATGCTTACAAGAAGTTGGAGTCTGCACAGAGTAGGAGATTGTTGGGGGCAAGTAGTACAGTAGCAGGAGTGGCAGTACGGGGAGATATGAGGTGGAGGAAGCTATAGGAGGGAAGAGATAATAGTTGTGTTTGGTAAGAGATTAGAGGTATTGGAACAGAGTAGATTGAGAGGATGGAGGAATCGGATGGTGGGAAGAATATGAGATCTTGAGGAGAAAATATGAGCTGAACAACGAAGTTGGGTCAGTACGTAAGTGGAAGGGGAAAGTGAGAAGGTGAGAAATACACAGCACATTGTGACCCTAAATTGAATATTACTAACTAGTAATAAATATTAAGCAATGACTGGCGAGTGAAGATAAAAGTTAGAACATGTTGATGAACCAAGGGTCAGGGCAAACCAATTTCTTGTGAAAATGGAACAATTAATGATGATGATGATGACTTGACACAATGATCCACAAGATATTGATGCCTTGACAAAGATGTTTAAATAATATAATATGTATATATATTTATATATATAATATTATAACTGAAGTTTGAGTTCCAGATATCTTTAGCGACTTTTCATCCAACATTCATCTAATGGTGGTCTTGGTGATAAATGGGAAAGATGATACCAAGGAGGATGCAGTGCTTGGAAGGGAGTGACCAAGCATGCCAATTTTAATGTGCTCATCATCCCTAGGCATTCTTTGGAATGTACTTGCCTCAACCATTAGTTGTCATTTTCTTACTCTTGCATCAAACATTGAATCAGAGCTTTCCTCTTGTCATTTTGTAGCTAACTTCAATCACAATATCCCTTGCACTTTCCATTACATTTGTCCTTGTTCTTCCTGCTCCACATAGGCTACACCAAAGCTCCTTCAACAGCTGCTACTGTCACACTCTGCTCTCATTTTTGTGCATAAGCCCAATGTTGTCAAGTTCATAACAATAATAATATTAAAATCACCTTCTCAATAATCAACTTTGAATTGTATTCACTCGACGTTATTATGTCAACTGAGAGTTCATTGAGAGTAAAAATATTAATAATAATTATAACTCTTGTCAGCCGTAATGCTTTCTCGCCTGCTGGGCAAGGTGGTTTTAGAGGGCTTGCCGTGGTTTAGTACCATTTCAGGATGACTTGTTCTGCTATCTGGAAACGGGTATCAGCCATTAAGGGGACTATTTTGTGAAATATGTTCAAAAAATTAACTTTTTGTTGTTTGTCACAATATGTACCTATAGATATGAAGAAGGTAAATTTCAAGTTTTATAGGAATTCGAAATTCCACTTCAAAGTTAGTCATTTTTGTAGATTGATATTTAAATTTCATTCACTCTTTCCATCAAGATCTTGAAGAACAACTCGTCGACTTCCTCGTCATATGTGATAGCGATAGTCGATCAATTTTTATGCTATGAACTGGAATCAAAATGTAGCTTATTCTTAAAGCCATCCTTTACCGTATAGTAAACGTAGCACGTGATTAGTATAAAATGGGTCACATGCTCATAATGCTTCACCGTCCGCGTGTACTCGAGCTAAAGATTTGACTGTTCGCTTCCTCGCAGTCACTATGCCTCCAAAGAAGTATTACAGGATGAGCAAGTGAAGTATTGCTAGGAGAGCTAGAGAATCCAAAGCGGATCAATTCACATATACGGCCAGTAGCCGCGTTAAATTCGTGCGCGTGTAAATAAATTGAAGAGAGTATTACTAAATATAGACTCTGGACTATCATCCTTTGAAGATATTAATGAGATTGCTGAATATACACTCAGCATTAGTCCTCAAGATGCATATATTATGTTTCTTGGTTCTACATCGATTAAAGCTCAGGCAATGGGTCCTGCTAATGGATCTGTGGTCTCGGGAGTATCCTGTATGCGAGGCAAGCCGAGATGCTGGCATCAGTCCACAAAGAGGGGTGGATATCTACCAGTGGCTGAGGGAAGTCTGTTCGACTAAGCTATTGCAAGCGCCAATTGTGCTTGGAGGGGTGGTGCAAATCGATGAATCGCTGTTCCGACACAAATCAAAGGTTTATAGACAGATATAGTATATTTAGAAACCTCCTTATCTACTTTACCTTATCTTAGCTTATCTGGATCCCATTATCTTACTTTACCTAATCTAACATACACACCACAGAGGCAGACCTCCAGCCCAAGAAGTCTGGGTGTTCGGAATGGTCGACATCTCGACCTCACCAGCCTTGGGATACATGCAGGAACTGGCAGAAAGAGATGCGGCCACCCTACTGCCCATCATACAAGCCCATATTGCACCCAACACAGTCATCCACTCAGACCAGTGGAGGGCTTATAACCAAGTTCGATCGCTTGCTGGTGTCTCTAGCCACCAAACTGTCAACCATTCCCTGCATTTTGTAGACCCTGGGTCGGGTACCCATACACAAAACATTGAGTCGTATTGGAATAGAGTAAAGACCAAACTGAAGAGGATGAAAGGATGCCATGCACATCATGCTGGAAGCTATATACCTGGATGAATTTATGTGGCAAGAGCGGCATGGACAGTCAAAATACTTGGCATTTAATAATATAATGTTAAATATAAGTCAGCAATACCCTGTATGAATGATTATTTATTTTAAGTTAATTACACGCGCACGAATTTCACGCGGCTACTGGCCGTATAATATGTGAATTGATCCGCCAAAGCTATGGCCAGTCTCTCCACTCCTGTATCTAGATAGCGTGACCCCTATGGCTAGTAACATTGCTAAAGTTATTTTTGTCCATGCAGATAGCTAATTTTGACTGTGAACTTTTGTAAGCTTTTCTTTGCCGTATATAGGATGGTATTGCTGGACAATCCACAGATGGACTTCCAAATACAGGAGACTGTCCCACACCAGCCATGACAGCGTCCGAGAAGAAGCTGACTTTAGCTGCTGACTCTGCTACATTGACTGCCTCTGCTACATCCACCTCAACCTCCTTCTTAGTTACAGCTGCATCCTCCCCCAGTTCTTGTGGCCTATCAGGTGATAGAATTGAATCAGATTCTTTGGCTGGGAGGGAGAAGGCTGGCTATCATGCCATAAAATTGGAATTACTAAATGCTGCCCTGCAGGAAATAGCCCAGTGTAAGTACTGCCAGTCTCCCCTTGAGATCAGTGAAAGCTTCGGTGATAGGAAAGGGTTAGTTACAAGGATTGGTTTTATATGTTCTAACCATAGTTGTAGTAAACTGGCATTATTGTCCAATCCATTGACGGCTGAAGCCACATCTTTCAACAAGGCTGCTATTCTAGGTGCAAGGATGACTGGTTCTGGAAGGACTACACTAGATTCTATAACAGCTTGTTTAGGTATGTCCCCACCCCTTGCTCCAGCTTCCTTTTCATCATATAATAAGGATATTTGTGATGCTAGTAAGGAAATTGCTGGAAGTAGCTTTCAGTGGGCAGCTGAGAACATCCATCACATTGAAGGTAAGCCATTACTATAAGTAGTGGATACTATTGTGACTGTTGATGGTACATGGCAGAAACGTAGACATTCCTCTTTAATTGGTGTAGTTGTAGTAGCATCATGGAAAACGGGCCAAATCCTCGACTGTGAAGTCCTTTGCAAGCACTGTTCAGCTTGTTCAGTGAGGGAATCCATGGGCATGAAGTTACGGGAGTTCAGTGAATGGTTTTATGAGCATAAATCCTCTTGTGAAGTTAATTATGAGGGATCCTCAAATAGCATGGAAGTCGAAGGTGTTGTGCGAATGTGGAAGCGCTCTGTTGCTAAAAATAAGCTTCAGTATACCACCATTATAAGTGATGGAGATTCTAAAGCTTTTAATCGGTTATTGGAAATTAAACCTTATGGCCCAGATGTGAAACTAGTAAAACATGAGTGTATTGGTCATGTGCATAAGAGAATGTGGGCTGCTCTTACAAAGTTTAAAAAGTCTTGGCTTCGAGATGAGCATGGTAATAAAGTTAAATTTATTGGCCAGTTTACAGATGAATCAATAAAGGCAATGAATGTTTATTATGGAGGGGCTATTCGTAACAACACAGGAGATATAGAGGCTATGACACGTGCAATTGATGCAATTTTCTCTTACTGTATTTCCACTGATGCCCATCCAGAGCATAGATTTTGCCCTGAGGGTATAGACAGTTGGTGCAAGTATAATAGAGCCTTGGCTAATTGCATTACTCCTCCTTCTCATTCGCCCAAGATCCCTCAAGATTTGGCAAAATACTTTAGGCCTGTTTTTGTGAAATTGGCTAATAAGGATCTTCTAAGTAGATGTTCCTTAGGGGCAACTCAGAATCAAAACGAATCATTTAATTCAGTTGTCTGGTCCAAAGCAAGTAAAACAGAATTTTTGTCAATGCTACAGTTACCTTAGCTGTAAATTTAGCTGTCATGATTTTTAATGAGGGTATGGAAGTGGGAATGGGACGTCTGATGCGGCAAATTGGTATCGAACCTGGCTCTCGGATCAGAATGTTTTTTAAGGCAGCTGATGCAGGGAGGCTCACCAGAAGTCAGAATAAGGCAGAGGAGGTGGCTAAAAGGAGGAGAAAGAGGAAGGCAGCTACAAGAGTGGCAGCAGAGGAGAGGGCAATAATAAGTGAAGGGCCTACCTATGGCCCTGGTCAGTTTTGAAGAACTATGAACATAGTCGACTTTGAATGTGGTGTTGTGGTTACCTCTACTTTAACAGCTTGTTTCTCAATACATGTTTTTTTTCCTTAATAAATAAAGGAAGCTATTTTTATTTGTTTCCCTATAATTTTTGTACCATTGGAAAGCTTATTTTATATAGAATATTGTACTAAGCTCCTTTTGCTCATTTTTGGAAGTATTATTGAAATTTGTGTGAACATGTGTTGGAATGTTATGTGGACATGAATTGAGAATGTTATATTGTGAATTAAATGCAGTATTATTACAAAAACTCTTTAGAGGGCTTATCTTGTGTTATTCATCAGTCCATTGCATCAATTATGCCCGTGTAGACCAGCCAAACTACTAGAAATATTTTAAAGATAGTATATCAAGTGACCTTAGAATTCAGCCTATAGTACCTACAATAATTATTATATAATAACATTTATAATTGATACCATTAAACAGAGAAATTTAAGAGCTACCATTTGGTGCCAAAATCAGTTACATAGGTGGATGTACCAAAACGTTATGGATGAATTAGTTCGAGGTATTGAAATGCTTTATTTACCACAAAATAGTCCCCTTAAGAACTTACAAGAGTATCGTAGCATTTAGGTTCTTCCCCCATTGTTGAGTGCAAAATTGATTTGATAAATTTTCATGATGAATTACTTCGCTTAAAGTGAAGTACTGGTCACAGGAATTAAAAGTAGTACATGCAAAATTGCAATATAATTGCTGGTTCATTTCTTCTAAAGTGTTTTGAATTGTATCATGGTTTTCCTGCCAAAGCCTCCATCAGAGCGGACTTCTTGTGCTAGACACTAGATGCTAAATAGGCAGCAATTTTGTCAACAATATCATCTGTTAGTTGTGACAAGTTACTAGGAATAACTCCTAACCACTGTTTTGTAACTTTGTTGCAGTGACAAAGTCGAGATGATAATTCGGAAATCAAGTTGTCGAGATAAAGTCTCTGATATTACGAGTGCCGTTAATATATCAATAATTAATTCACAGTGCGATAATATAGAGCAATGCTGAAATAGATGCTATGGAGATCAGAGAATGTGATGTACTTTATAAGAGCCAGCTTAGGATTGCAAGATGTACATAGTTGGTTGTGGATCTAGTGTTGCCAAAGCTACACTACTACTCCAGTGCAGACTTATTAGACTAGAAACAGCCACTTTGCCAGATGATTGAAACTGGCTCTATAAAGTCAGCTGAAAATCACCATTCTAAATCACCATAATTATTACATTATTGATATTCCTTTGGATAAGTAATATTAAGTTTATTAACATTTCCTGCCATAGTTTAGTAGGTATTATGACAGGAATACGAGACCTAGTCATGGATGGCCAGCACCTATAAGAACAGGGCGCAGGTATAACACTTGGAAACACTGCACACATGCACATGCACAATGCATGCATGCAACACAGACATACATCATTCATGTCCTTACACTACTGGTGGTACCCCATGCCAAATGACAGAGGGAAGTAAAGAGGGATCTGTCCTTCAACAGGAAGTGTTACTTCATATTTTTAAAGTTTGGATCTGAAAATTTTAATTTACATGTACTTTTAGTTTTTTGTAATCCCATTCTGGAGCAAACAGATAGCTTTCCAATGAACTACTTTATGAAGGCAAGTAAGTTTGTACAGTGAAGATACACAAGTCTCTTCAAAACTGTACCTGATCACCTTCAAAATCTCCAGATTGCCTGTAACCACCTCCAATTCCAGGATGTGTAAAAGAACCACAAAAGCATGTTAGGAGCTAGAATGTTTGGTTTTCTTGAATTTGCCACTGATTCTTGCTTTTTTATATTTTTTATTTGTTATTGAACTGGTATATGTATACAATTATACCTTTTGTTGATCATGTTATATATATATAATATTATAAGCTTATAATAATATATATTATATTAGAAAGAGAAGGATTGCTCTGCCACCACCTTGGAGCTAGGTTGGCCAGGACCGATGAGGGATTTTTCTTACCCAGAAAATATTGCATGGTCTTATTTCTGCATTTTATTCCGGGTCATCAGTTAATATATATACAATGGAAGCAGGTTTTTCTTGATGTGGTTGTGGAGAAGTCAAAGGCTAATGAGGTGTTACATTCGCTCATTCTCCTCCACCTCATGTCTTCAGTCCATGGTATGCACACTTTGCAACTCTCACATAACAAACTCACACTCGATCACCAGCATCTCTCCTTCATATACATTTTTCTTTGACAGACATTCCTACCTCTAAAGTTATTTTCACTTTACCTCATGACAACAAAAGATGAAGTTATTTGTGCAGCTCAGGACATACACTATAATTGCATCTAGCTATTCTTGTAATATTCAATTAGTGTTTTTGCCTGCTTTGTTGGTTACCTCATCAGCTTCAACTCCATATAATGATCCATTTTCTTGATCTTTTATGATCCCACTTTGCATAAAATCCTTAATGCAAAACAGAAGCTCATTCTATGCTGTCCTTCAAACATACATGGCATTATGTGCACATGTTTCTATATAAGTGTTCCTTTAAATCAACATCCCCAGCACCTACATGAAAGTCGATTAGATTGCCTGGATTCAAAGAAACCTCTTTTTCACTGTGACCATGTAATGCAATTCATTGTCTCCCTCAAACTTTAAATTACAGATATCGATTTTTTCCCCATTCTTTTTGCAGTTTCCTTAGACACAATCCTGGTGGATAAGAATTCAGATCGATATCATAAAGTAGTAGGTACAAAAAAATTTGTGGTTATTACTTTATAGCGCAAGTAGCTAGAAAAAGCCCTAGTGCATACACAACGACTTTTTCATCATGTGCTATAAGTTAAGTATATACTCAAGTTTTAGCATCTTTTTAGATATTGTCTCCCAGCAATGGCTTGGCAATAATGGTTACAAACCAAGACCCTATGGAACCAACGCAAGCCAAAGTCTTCATACAAACTGAGTAACAGGTGAGAAGTCATTGCACGGTTGACAGGAAAGAATAATGGTGTTTACATTAGCATTACTATTGTTATTAATATGAACTTTATAACATTGGGCTTAAGCCCAAAAATTAGAGTAGATAGTGATAAGCACAAATACTTGGTTTAGTGTAGCCTCATGTAATTGAATAGGATTTCTGTTAAGGATGTTGGATAATGGAGCAGGAAGAACAATGGAAACTGCAAGGGATATCGTGATCAAAGTAGCTGTAAAATGACCCCAGAGGAAAGCTATGATTTAATTTTCGATGCGAGAATAGGTAAATGACAGATGAATGGTTGAGGCAAGTGCATTCAAAAGATGGGCTATGGATGATGGACGCATTAAAATCAGCTTGCAGTCACTCCCTTTCAAGCACTGCTTCCTCCTTGATATCAGCTATCCCATTTAGCATGAAGACCGCCATTAGACAACTGCTGGAGACAGTAAAAGGTGTTATTTCTATATCATACTTCTTTTTTTAGGAAGTTATCTGTAGCTCAAACTTATCTGTTATACATATCATTTGAATATCCTTGCCGAAGATATCAAATTATTTTATCTACTAGAACATTGTTGTCCTAGGGTCATCATAATCATAATCATAATTTATTGTTCCATTTTCACAAGAAGTTGGTTTGCCCTGACCCTTGGTTCATCAACATGTTCTAACTTTTATCTTCACTTGCCTGTCATCGCTTAATATTCATTACTAGTTAGTAGTATTCATTTAGTGTCACAATGTGCTGTGTATTTCATGGCCTTAACAAGCCCAACAGTATCTAGATGTTTGGTAAGAGATGGAGGTACTGGAAGAGAGCTGATTGATGAAAGTAGTAGTCTCTAATAGAGGATGGATAAATCGGATGGTGGGAAGAATATGAGATCTTGAGGTAATATGAGCTAAAAATTAGTTAGGTCGGGTCAGTACATATTGAAGCTGTACAATTGGTACAGGGGTAAAGAGGTTAGTGAGGTCCATGTGTGAGGTTGCAATTTAGACTTATCAGCTGAATTGTTAAGGATAAGAAGGGACCTGAAATAATTAGGAATGTGAGTCCGATATTGGAGCA
Organism: Cladorhizidae sp. MBARI D1340-BT2; assembly: GCA_028752905.1. Taxonomy (NCBI): domain Eukaryota; kingdom Metazoa; phylum Porifera; class Demospongiae; order Poecilosclerida; family Cladorhizidae; species Cladorhizidae sp. MBARI D1340-BT2. The sequence goes on from JAQNBH010000015.1 coordinate 3,549,234, forward strand.
AGGGATAGGTGGAACATTTCTTGGTCATGTGTGGGGAATTTTGAGTGGCTGGTAATGAGGTGCACAAGACTGTAGGAATAAATAGTGGCTAGATGAATATGGAAGAGTGGGTAAGGAAGGAAATATGCTATGTCTGTTAGAGAAAAGTGAGTGATGCAGTGATAGAGGAGGTGGGTGAGTGTATAATAATGTATTGGGGAATGGTATTAGAACTGTTGTATAGACGAGTTGATGAACGATCTTTGGCTCCATCTCCCCCCTCCTTCAACAGCCAACACTCTAATAAGTGTAACACTGGCTGAGCTGTGTATGTGGTGGCTGTAATTCGCAGACACGTTGGAATAGCCCTACTAGTCCGGTTGCCAAACACCTATTCTTTGAAGGACCTGGAATTTTGTGACACATAATTGTTTTCAGTGGATTTTGAGTCTTTAGGGTCCAGATTGATAACCAGGTGCCACTCTGTCACCATTGAGCAATTTGAGAAATTCAAGATGGCCGCCAAGATGGCTGACACTCACCTGTAAATCGACATATCAACATGAATTTTTCATATTTTAATAAGAATTTTATCGTTTTCAGGTCAAAGATGTGAATATAGGATAAGATGAGCTAGGACAATATGTAGGATCAGGTGAGCTAGGACAACATGTAGGATCAGGTGAGCTATGCAACCAGCCAACTATTGGACAGTGGAGCATACCCCATTGCTTTTATCTGCCTCTGAAGAGGTGACATTCAAATCATTAGCTATCATGTAATTTGTGTGCAGCACATGGTTTGTGGTTAGGCATGTTCAGGCCTGCACGTTGTGTGCAAGCTCAAGCCCGCAAGACTTGAATCCTTTGATGTGTGTTTGTGGCTAGTGCAGGTTTCTGCAAGAACGTTTTATGTTAGTATATAAAGACTGTGATTGTTGTAAGTTACTCAGAGTTGAGTAAGTTGAGCTATTCTGAGTCTGTTCCTGTCTTCGTCTTCTTATCTTCACAACTCTATTGGACCTTCATTGCTCTATCCAAGCTAGCTAAAAGGCAGATATGATTCCATTACACATAGATTGGTGATAAGTTATTTTTATATCATGGTGATTGGGTGCGCTGCCATATGATATGGATGCCATTGTAGAATAGTTTGACCAAAGAAGTAATCGACCTTATAGAAAGAAGCAGAAGATGACATCAGAGTGTTTTTTTTTGGTGTGGTAATCAATCAGAAAACCTGATTACATCTGGAGCAACAAGGATCAGGAGCATCATCGCTGCCAGTCACCAGCGAGGTGACAACCTTCATGAGGAACTCCCAAGTCCATTTGGATGAAGATTTAACTTTTACCATCAATTGCCACAAAAGCTGTTTCCTCATACACATCAAAACCCACATACAACGCCAGGTGCTTGGAGTAAAACGAAGGTTAGAAAGAGAACCTCCACCTCTGAAGAGATTATGCCATTCAGAGTTTGTTTCTTTTTAAATTGCACTGCATATTCTGTGAAGAAACATGTAGTCTCAAATCTGACCCACGCAACCCATCCAAGTGGCGAGCTGCATAAAACAGCAAGCTGTGGCACTGGATTGTCAATCAAAGATTCAATCCTGGAAGTCTGTGGTAGACGGAAAGATGCATGGGCAAACCAAGTTGAAGTAAGACTACAAGGTGCAATCAGTGATCTACACGCAGCAGAGGCACGTTATCATGACAGCTGTCGGAAGAACTTCATTCTGTTCAAAATAAAAGAAGCCAATACATGGGCCTCCACTATTGATACTGATTTGGCATTTGATAAGCTTGTGGAAGACATCATTAGCAACAAGTCAAACATTTGGACATCTAGCGAGGTGCATGAAAACTATTTATTGCATGGTGGCAAAATATGCCGCAAAGCTGTCTTTGCAAAACTGCAGAAGCATTTTGATGACAAATTGGTTGTTTTCTCTGCTCCAGTCTTTTGGTGTTTCGTGATACAGTTCCAAATGTGTTCAAACTTGTTGATGACAATGATGATGATGGAGAATATTATCAGTAAAGCAATTCACAGAGAGTGTAAAAATTGTGTGCATGATAAAAACAAGTACACGATCCGGGTAGACAAGCAGACAGGGATTAATTATGTTAGTGTAACCCTTATCTCTCTGTTAGAAAATCTGTCAAACGATGGTTCAAACTGCCATCAATAGTTATTGGGAATATCACCACAAGTGCATTCACAAATCAGCCAACACCACTTCAAATTGGACTTGGTGTTACCCTTGGCCTTGTGCAACAATTTCATGATCTTGCATCTGTTGCTCATATGATGAACTATTGCGGAGATTTAAAGCATCAGCAGCAGACAAAACACAATTGACAGGTATCCAGTCATCAGATATGGGTCTGGTGCAAGCCATTGCAGATAACTTTGAAGCCAATATCACCTAACCCAATGGACCTATGCTTTGTCCCTACTGATGACAAAGGTATGTCCAAACACTGAAGAAGGTCAGGAAGACACTACAATCAAAAGACTCAAGAAGGAAAATGTCAAGGATTCTACAACATCTAGTATACCAATCTCCTACTACCATGGCCCAAAGCCTGAAATGCCAGAAGAAGTTTTAAAGAAATGTGTTCTTCCTCTCAAAGTGTTAGCACAACAAATAATTGTTGTTCAAAGATCAAAGTTTCATGATTTTGACTTTTTGAGGAGTATTCCGACAAAGCCCTCCACACCAGAGTTTGGTGGTTCCAACACTAAGCTTACACGGATGCAGGGACAGGGACTAAAACCTCGTACCAAAGCATTGTACACACTGCTGATTGACATGACTCCTTCAGACCAAACTGCAATGAAAATTGCTATGCTGGAGGACAAGAGACTAACAAAGAAAGCTGGTCAAGCAACAACTTTATTTACTGCAGATCATCAACTCTATCGCGTGTGTGTCTCAATGTACAGTGGGCTTACCCAGAACTTTTTGGTGAGGACTTCATCCTTCATCTTGGGGGGATGCACTGCTGTGGGTGTTCTGATGGAAGTGGGCTGGAAGAGCTAATGAAAGCTGCCTTTGTGGGTGCAACGAAAATGCTCACTGGTAAGAATTTTCCCCAAAACTCAGAATTGTAGTAGAGCAAGTTCTACATTAAATTCTGTGTGAAGTCAACACCTTGTGATGAACTTATGCATGAACTGAAAGCTATAGCATCATAGAGTAGAACAGCAAAACACCGGGTGGAAAACCTTATCCTGCCAGTATTACTGATGCTAATGTTTATCAGAGCTGAGCGAGAAGGAGAGTGGTCCCTGCATTTGTGGGCAGTGAATGAAATGATACCATAATATTTCTTTGCTGCAGGGCACACCTAATTTACCTCAGATCAATGCAAAAGCTGCATGGGGAAACCCTAGAAAGATTTCTGAAGGGAGAACATGTCCAACAACAACTTGCTTGTGGATGTGTATCTGGTCAGCTTCCTTGCTCCATTTTGCAAATTGTGGTGGGCCTGACAGTTGCTGTAATCAAATGACAAAGAACAATATGGCAAATGATGCTAATGATGATGAGGAGCATAGTGGAGCATAGTGATGATGAAGATGATGGAGATGAGGATGATGATTAGTTATACATGTATGCAATGGTCTATTATTTACAACTAACATTTTAAATGGACAATTAGCTAATATTACTGTCACAGCCATATTGATTTACAATCATAAGTGTGCCATAACAATTAAATATTAAAGATTTTTTTCCAATCCATTCATTAGTCATAGAGATATAAAGTATAATAATAGTAAATGTTAATAATTATCTGTGTATTGTGGACATGACGCTGCTGACAAAATAATGCAAATTTACTTTTTTTAGACATGTTTTTTAGGCATGTTTTTTACGCATGAATATAATAACTGCTATTGTTTCATCAAAATAGCTCAAACATGAATCACAAAATGTTTCATCATTGTGTAGTTTAAGTTGATAGTTGTGATTGTAAATCTGGTGGCCATCTTGAATTTCTATGCATGTGTAAGAACATCAGTTATGATAAAAACATGCAAACTTGCTTCTTTGGCGTGCAAACCATTTATTTAATTGCCAACTTAAAAGGGGGGACTACACCTGAAACCACCAAAATTTGAACGCATTTTGTAGCCATCATAACTTTCCCTCCCTTTCTTCTGTGAAGATATTTTTGATACCAACTTGTTGCTCATTCTGTGTGCTTTAAGATGATATGTGAAATGTCTCTATAGGCATATTTTCTTAGAATATACATACAAAAAGGCAAGGGTCACTCCAAAAATTGCACCCCCCAAACTGCGGCGAGGATATTTCCCAAGTGCCTGGTCTACAGATGCCCAAATTTGGTTTGTAGCTAACCAAGACATTTAGTTGTGATATAACGGAGGCATATTTTTCAACACATCTCTTGTTCATTAGTTCTAAGGCATTTCATTTCCAACCACACAAAATAAACGCAAAATCTGTGACAGTCACCTCTTCTAATCACCATAACTCGGCAATGCTTCAAGTAAAAAAAAATATCAAACCGTTATATCACAGATCACTAAAAGAGCTCTCAAATGAATCCTCAAATATTGAAATTGAGTCAAGTGTGGCAAAGGTATGTTCGCCGCAAAATCAGAACAAAATAGATTTTCAAAATTCCTGGCAATAATGTGTTGAAGGAGGGACAGTTGCATTTTTGGGGGAGAGTGACCCACATGTATTTCCCCCCCTTTTTCTTCTTGTGGTTACCACTTTATAACTCCATAGATTCCGTAAACTTCATGGTATGGACTTGATATATAGCTCAAAAGATAGGTCTCTCTTTGTGCTCTCTGTTGATACTAAAATATTTTTCATAGGTATAACTATAGCCAAGTTACAGGAGCTACAAGTGGAGGGAACCTCAAAAACCTGAATGCCTGAACTGGCAGTATAAATATCTCCTGATTGCCAAGTGCTAGAGAGTTGAAATTAGCACCAGTGGCTAGAGGAGGCCCTACTCTATTCAATGAGTGTTTTTATTAGGCGTTAAAATCTAAGTACGTGGTCAAGCTGGTGGGTGGAAAATGAATTTCGTTAATAATCCATAAAACTCATTTTCCACCCGCGCGCTAGACCACCTACTTACATTTTAGCGCCTTATGAAAACACTCATTGAATAGAGTAGGGCCTCCTCTAGCCACTGGTGCTAATTTCAACTCTCTAGCACTTGGAAATCAGGAGATATTTATACTGCCAGTTCAGGCATTCAGGTTTTTGAGGTTCCCTCCACTTTAGGTCCAGTAACTAGGCTATAGTTATACTCATGAAAAAATATTTTAGTATCAACAGAGAGCACAAAGAGAGACCTATCTTTTGAGCTATTATATCAAGTCCATACCATGAAGTTTACAGAATCTATAGAGCTATAAAATTGTAACCACAAGTTTATTTGTTTTAATTAAAAAAATGGTGCTGTCCCCCCCCTTTAGTGTTCCTTGTTGGTTTCTCTTCAAATCAATAAGAAATGCATGGACAAAAACCATCATAACTTTGAAATGGAGCATCCAATAGCTCTAAAACTTTAGAATTGGCTAGTAGATATGTACAGCAACAGTTTGAACTGATAAAAAATATCAAAAAACCTCCAAAGTTTTTCAGGTGTACTTAAATATTTATCTTGTATTTACAGCGCAATTTTAGCGGCCATCTTGAATTTCTCAAATTCCTCAAGGGCGTCAAGTTGGCACCCGGTGGATTATCAATCTGGACCCCTTAAGGGGGGCCTAGGGGTACTTAAAAAAAAGTTAACCTCAAATACAACTGATCATAACTTTTTTGTTTCTACTCCTATGAACATAATTTTGCCATCAAAAGATAGCCCACTTGTCATGATTTCAAAAGATATGCATATCATATACTTTCTTTTTGTCCTCCTTCAAGGTAACTCAAAGAAGCAAGCACCATTGAAGAAGATGCCGCCCACTCCCCACCCTTACTAGTATTTTGTATTGGCTTGTAATTGCTTCAGTGGCTAGAGCATGCATAGTGCTACAAATTGAATAGTTTAGAATCTTTTTTTTTTTAATCCACTAGTTATGGCGAGTACAAATGTAAAATTTTACCTTAGATCATCATTAGATCATCAATAACTTCACAAAAGAGGCAATAATTTTTTTTGAAACCATTCAATTTGTAGAGTAAAGGCAGAGCTACATAATGGTATAAAATGTTAGACATAAATTTTTTATTCGAATGAGTTATTGTGGGCGGGAGGCAAGGAGTCAACATTTTTGACCAAAAAAAGTTATGGCAATGTAAACATTGAAGTTTGGGTTTGCACTGACAGGGGAGACAGCTGCATTCTCCCCCCCCCCCCTTTTTAACTTGAGTTTACAACTTTAGAGCTCCGTAGATTCTGCAAACTTCATTGTATGGACTTGATATATAGCTCAAAAGATAGGTCTCTCTGTGTGCTCTCTTTTCATACTAAAATATGTTTCATAGGATAACTATAGGCAAGTTACTAGAGCCTAAAGAGGAGGGACCTCAAAAACCTGCATCCCAAAGTCCCCATCAAGAATAACTCCAGAGCTAAGTGCAAAAAAATTGAATTGGTGCGAGTGGCTAGACGCCTCTATGCAAACACCTTTTTGATTAGGCGTTAAAAATTCATTACGTGGTCAGCGTGTGGGTGGAAAATTGAAGGTGTTACTTTTACAACGCCTTCAATTTTCTACCCGCGCGCTTGACCAGGTAATAAATATTTAACACTTAATCAAAAAGGTGATTGCATAGAGGCGGGCTTCCTCTAGCCACTCGTACCATTTTTATTTTTTTGGCACTTAGCAATCTGGAGTTATCTTGGCAGAGGTTGAGGCATTCTAGCTTTTAAGGTCGCTCCGCTTTAGAGTCTAGTAACTTGCCTTTAGTTATACCTATGAAACATATTTTAGTATCAAAAGAGAGCACACAGAGAGACCTATCTTTTGAGCTATATATCAAGTCCATACCATGAAGTTTACAGAATCTATGGAGCTCTAAAGTGGTAACCTTAAGAAGAAAAAATGGGGGGGAATCGAATGCCATTGTCCCCACTGAATTCAGGTAGGCTTCTTGATCGCCTTCCTGGGGGGATGGTGTGTGCAAAAGCCACTGTAAGTCCAGAATAGAGCATCCAAATCTTCTGTAACTTGGAATCCACCTTTCCAGTATGTTGAAGCATAGTTGGGTGAGATAAAAAAATAGTAATAAATTAAAATAATTAAATTTAAATCCAACCCTAGCACACCCTTAAGATTCAAAATAACAAATACGTACCGACTAAACTCCTGTCTCGCGTACCGTCCCTTACCTCACCCAACACCCACCACACACCGGAAGAAATTAGACTTGGTGTTCATCGCTAGCAGGCCCTGTTTATCTCCTGCATCTTCCGCTCTTTGGTCTCCAAAATGTCTTTCATTCCTTTTCTCTGGCTTGTCGTAGGAATGGCGTCAGGTAAATATATATATATATATGTAGTGCGCAGTGACCACATGTTGTCTCCTTTAACTTAGCATGCTATGGCTACTATACACTATCATGTGGGTGATGCACGGAGTTAGCCACCAATAATAGTATTCCAAAGACCTATCTGCTATTTATTATTGTCTGCTGTTTATTATTGTTTAGCCCTTGTCAAAAATGTGGGCAATTAATTGACATATTTGGTGGTGAGTATAATGCCATAAAAATGAATCAATACAGTTCATACTGAATGGCTTTACTATGTGTAGAGTACTGGTGCGTCTGTATGACGACCGTATGACGACCATCATTGGTAAAAAGCAGCACACAAACACTTTACCTCATGCAATCTTTATTGCTCAAATTTCATGTATAAAGCATCAATGTCAGATCTGTTTAGAGTATATTGGGTGGTCATATGGCAGCCTCTCTCACCAGCACCTTGCTAGTTCTAACCTTGCCACTATATATATGACCATACAAGTTTACCATCACATATTGACCATCTTGAGGGGACAAAACACACTTGTCTGTTACAGGATCTTGAAAAAGGTTTCTAATTGATTGTGTAGAGATTATGTGAGGGCAAAGCCCGAGTCTTATTAGGAGGGTGCTGGGCATGCTTACAGGTCTGTAAAATTAGACTTCTCAGATATTTTCTGACACGATATGGATTATTGTGTGCTGAACGCAATATAGTCCATAGCAAAGAACTGCAAGTTGGAAACCGAAAGTTTGGAGGAAGTTGGGTGGGTCCATTAATTAAGCACCTCTAGATCCGTCAATGATACTTAATATTGAGGAAGCATTTTAATCATAGGTCATTAAGTTAATGTTGAACATTTCTCACCTATAATTATTGATATAGGAAGCTCTTTGCAAGTTATAGCTGCCTGTAGTGAGTTGATTATAATTATTCCCTCCCACATGTTGGAATTCTCATTAATAATTATACTGTCTCATGTAGTCATGTTTGTAGACTTTTGCAACTCCATACAAAAAGTGCCACCCAAAATTCCAATGGGGGCAAGCTATTTCAAGTGGGAGCCAATGCCTCTCCCCTGCCCCCCTTCCCCCTCTATGAAGCCTTGGTCTACTGGGACTCCATACATTTTTTGTGGTAGATGTGGAATTATGTGGTTTTGTAGGTTTTGTGAGTGTTGTTGATGAGTGAGTGCTAGTGCTAGCACACGCCCCATTTAATTCACTTTGGTAGCTTCTTAGCAGCCAAAATATGACTTTGGTTGCTGCTAGCTCCAAGAATCACTTCCAGCATGCCTTGAACCTTTTTATAATAGAGTTAGCAGACAGACAGAAAAAAGCATAAGAGCTATATATGAGGATTCTCTTTCAATCAGCCTTTTGATTTTATTGCCAAACCTTTGAACCTAATGCTTCTCATGAAGACGGAAGTGCTAAAAACAACATGCAAGAATATTTAAAGTATTTGCTGTCAGCTAAAGTAATCCTACAAGTATGAAAACCCATGAAATATAATTATCTTGACTCACTCACAAATGTAATAGGCACAAAATGTAGACAATCTAAAACAACAAATCACATGTGATTACCACATGTGTACGTAATCAATCCAATATTGTGCTGAAAATAATGGAAAGGGCGTTCTATCAATAAATGAAGTTTCTATTGAAGAGTTTGCAGGTATCTAGGGTAATCACGAGGTCATTTAATGTCATGTGTCTGAAAATATGGCAACCAAGACAAGGCTTTGGAGCTGTGTTTTAACGACTCTCTCGGATAGCAAGAACAGTGATGAAGAAACTACTGGGATGCTTGTTTACCTTGGGGATGATGTTGGGAATGATGCTGTGGACCCTGAGGACATTGGCAGATCTCAAGAAAGATGTTGCTTCTAATGAAGTATATAGATGATAGTGATTTTTTAAGGTAAGGATAGATGTAGTTAGATGGCCTGAACAATGGAAGAATTTGCTATAGCTAACTGTCCAAGGTTAATAGCTTGAACAAGATACCTAGCACTAGCTATTATGATTTATGATTTAGCTAGCTAAATAATATTATCATAGATTCTCTGGTATCCCTCTGTGACGGGTTCTGCCTCAGACTTGGAATGTGTATATGCTTATCTGGTTCAGTTAACTTTCCATCGGCTTCTCCTCCTCACTCGTACTCTCCTCCTCCTCCACTACCTTCCTCTCCTCCAATCCATTGGTCAAATATTGAAGAACTAGTGTATTATAAGCATATTCATGTTTTGTGATTTAGTTGCTAGGCAACCAAATTCCAGCACGGTGTTTGTCAATTGATGGGTACCTAGAGATATATGGTACGGTGTTTGTCAATTGATGGATACCTAGAGATATATGGTTGCTAGGTACATTTCTGAACTACTGATTTTGTCATGTTGTAGTCTCAAGTTTCTTGTGGTCATGTAGACCCAACCAATTAGCTCACAATTGACAATTTAACTTTATAGGGCTATTAGCGGATATACCTGTGCAGGCAGGTTTCATGTTCTAGACATATATCTTCTCGACATATATCATACTACATATATCATACAAATAGTAGCTGCATCTAACTCTACATCACATGCATCTGCAGGAATAGTATTGACAAAAAGCAAGAGACGTGCAGAAGTTGCTCTTAGAGAGAATCATTGTCTGCCACACTTGAGCTTAGAAGACTGAGGATCCAGCTAGCTAAAGCTAAAATAATTCTGTGTGCTTTAGCTTAAATACTAGTGTGCTAAAGAAACAAAATACAAAATACATTCTAAAATTATCTCCAGGCTAGCAGGCATATCAATTGCTGATCGAGCCCTTACCCACCTGATTGAGCCCATACTCTCCTGATTGAGCTGAGCCCTTACTCACCTGATTGAGCCCTTACTCACCTGATTGAGCCCTTACTCACCTGATTGAGCCCTTACTCACCTGATTGAGCCCTTACTCACCTGATTGAGCCCTTACTCACCTGATTGAGCCCTTACTCACCTGATTGAGCCCTTACTCACCTGATTGAGCCCTTACCCACCTGATTGAACCCTTACCCACCTGATTGAGCCCTTACTCACCTGATTGAGCCCTTACTCACCTGATTGAGTCCTTACTCACCTGATTGAGCCCTTACTCACCTGATTGAGCCCTTACTCACCTGATTGAGCCCTTACTCACCTGATTGAGCCCTTACTCACCTGATTGAGCCCTTACTCACCTGATTGAGCCCTTACTCACCTGATTGAGCCCTTACTCACCTGATTGAGCCCTTACTCACCTGACGAGCCCTTACTCACCTGATTGAGCCCTTACTCACCTGATTGAGCCCTTACTCACCTGACTGAGCCCTTACTCACCTGACTGAGCCCTTACCCACCTGACTGAGCCCTTACTCACCTGATTGAGCCCTTACTCACCTGATTGAACCCTTACTCACCTGATTGAGCCCTTACTCACCTGATTGAGCCCTTACTCACCTGATTGAGCCTTTACTCACCTGATTGAGCCTTTACCCACCTGATTGAGCCCTTACTCACCTGATTGAGCCCTTACTCACCTGATTGAGCCCTTACTCACCTGATTGAGCCCTTACTCACCTGATTGAGCCCTTACTCACCTGATTGAGCCCTACCCACCTGATTGAGCCCTTACTCACCTGATTGAGCCTTTACTCACCTGATTAAGCCCTTACCCACCTGACTGAGCCCTTACTCACCTGACTGAGCCCTTACTCACCTGATTGAGCCCTTACTCACCTGACTGAGCCCTTACTCACCTGATTGAGTCCTTACTCACCTGATTGAGCCCTTACTCACTTGATTGAGCCCTTACTCACCTGATTGAGCCCTTACTCACCTGATTGAGCCCTTACTCACCTGATTGAGCCCTTACTCACCTGATTGAGCCCTTACCCACCTGATTGAGCCCTTACTCACCCAACTGAGCCCTTACTCACCTGACTGAGCCCTCAAGCCATGAAAAAGTCAACCTTGACTCTGCAGTATTATTGCAACATGACTCAAACTAGAATTCAGGCCCCCGCATGTGTCACGTAACTTTATGTTTTGGATATTATATAATTATATAATGCTTTTTATAATCAATGATAAAAGGTCATCTAATTGGTTGTGGTATAGATTAGAGTTGAGTCTTGTTTTCTTTCCTTTGTGATAAATCAACATTATGGATGTTTGTTATTATAAAAATTCTTGTTGTTGTTTTCTCAGCATAAATGTACAACATAAAATGCCTACATCATTAGCACTGTATCACATGACACTCAGTGACACTTTAAACTGCAAGGACACTCTGTATCCAGCATAATAATATTCATGTTCCGTGCAGTGGGGGGAATTTTTTTAATTTATTTTTTACCAATTCCCTGAACCCTGAGCTTATGTGTATCAATGTACAACTACAAGACTGTTTATCATGATATAGTTACAGAATTTGTAACTCTAAAATTGTTTGTGAGAATCAATTTCATATTGCCAATTGAAACATGAACATCAATCCAACTTGAAAGTATCCGTGTTGCACTCTCCTTTGTTGTTGTACCTGAAGAGGTTTGGAAGCTAGTGTATTCATGGCTAGCATTGTTGCTAAGCTACAAGCAGAGTTGCAGCCTTTTGTCTGGAAACACGACTTGGCCTTAGTTTAGTGTTCTTTAACCTCACAATCAGCTGCTGCTATATAGCTCTAGCTGGAAGGGGAAGCAGTGATGGTTGCAAGGTTTGGATGTCTTGAAGTAATCATAGCAACCTCATGATCAGCTCAGACATTGACAGCATAGGAGAATTTAGAAAGTGATCTGTACTACATGCACACAGGTGTGCATTTACCATTTTGTTGTTCATCATTCATTCTATGAAATATTTTGAGAGACATTTTTGGTAACTCACGGAGAATCAGACTATTTTGGGGGTTTCTTAAAAAAAATTATTTTTTATTTTTTTATTTTATTATTCCATACCTTCACTGATATGCTAAATGTATTTCAAGCTTTGACTCATTATTGTCAAACCATTCTGGAGTTTTTATGCTGCCATTTCATTATATATATATATATATTATACTGGTTGAGAAATGGAGGATGAGTAACATGGTTTCCCATAGAAGTATATACATTGAGGACATATAAAGGTTTCTAACTCGGTCATCATTAGAAAATAAGTTTTATGTCATCTGAAAGCTCTTTATTTTCTCAATCGTATGAATGGTCAGTCATCCCTTTTCTGGTGAGGTAGAGTCCAGTCTGTGCGCTCACTTCACACGAGTATCGAGTAAATTAAGTTAATTCACTTATCACCAGTTACTCTGCTAGCACCTTAGATGGCAAGTGTTGATACCCACCCTTAGGGAGATAAAGTGTTTCAGAGTTGATTGAAGCAGCACTAGGTAGACATCATTGCAAAGCACATAAATGCTTTTGAAACCAATTATTGAAAATGGACGAAGCTTTAATTTAAGTTATGGCATATTTTTGTATTTTTTCTCCTGCAAAAATGGTTGGGTCCTCCCTTAACTCCTCCCACTAATACTATTTAACAAGGAGATACAGTAACATGTTTGCATGTGTACTTCATACAGGTGAACACAGTAACTTATAATAATAAAAGTGGGTGTGGTCATGGTATATCACAGGTGCACATTAAAACCTGTATGCGTATAGTGTAACATGTTATTACTGTAAGGATGATGAATTATTAGCTGCAGTCTACATCCACAAAGCTTGAGTAAGATAGATAATGTATGTAGTATATATTAGACCATCTGACAAATATAATTATAGAGAGCACATGTAATGACTACACTAGAGTGTGAAGGCTGACCACGAGCTGTACCTTGTGCCTACATCGTAGAGGAGAGGCATGGTCTAGAGATCTCATTCATTAGCCCTAATGGACATACAGTGGCTTAGCTAACCTTGGGTGGGTAGAAACATACTCACCTTACATTTCACTCGAAACAAAATGTCGAGTGAGAAAATTTAAGTCAATTATCGAGAAAGTTATTGTATGAAATATATATCTATCTAGTATGCCATGAAAGCTGGTTGCTAAGCTAGGTGTTATAGTATGTGTCAATGTCAACAAGAAAATAGCTGGAGCAGCCACTATCAGCAAGTGTGGGCTTAACAGCGCGCATGCTTGATGATTGTGGGGGTAATAACATTGATTATTGCTTGTATATATATATGCTCTTTATTTGCTGTTTTGTGTGTGAGAATCGAGAAATGCCCTCCTACCTTCAGGAATTCTGGCAGAGCACACTCTGGACATTAGAGGTTTAGGTCAACCAGCCACCTCACAACCAATTTGGCGAAACTAAAACACCAACACAAAGATAGGCACTAAAACAGGTGCTTAAATGTAGATAGCGGCTTAAAGGGAGGCTTGCACAAAAAAAACTATTTTTTTTGTTGCTGTTATCTGCTCAACAGGGTGTGCTGAGTATGTATTAAAAAAAATCGCTTCTAAAAACAAACCCTTGTTGAGCTAGAGAGCCTTCTTTGGCCTCATTTTGACAGCTCACAGGTCACTTCCTGTTTGGGGGCGTGACCTCGCGATGATGTCACCAGGAGACTGATTTTGATGGCTGCTGCACTGGAAACAGAGGACTCCGTCTCTGTAGCTACAGTTCTAGCAGCCTGCACCTCTCATTTTCTTCTTCAGCAATTGAAAGTTCATCTGAACTATCTGATACAGGCCTAGCTGAAGAGCAGAAGCAAGTGGAACAGTAGAGCCTTATGCTCTATGAACCTTCAGAAGCTGAGGATAGTAGTGTAGGCACTGTTGAAAGTGATGATTCATTGCAACACAGACTAGAGAACACTGACTGGTGAGGATTAATTGGCTAGCTCTAGCTAGATTTACTGAATTTACTCCACAGGTGAAACTGTGGTCATTGCCAGGTGATGCCTACTGGTCTTGAGTGTATTTGCTGCCATAAAATGGACAAGATAATGTCCAAGATGCAGGAGGGTGAAAATGTGGTCAGCTGTATCATAGATCATGAGGGATTTGTTCCAGTGTGCCTCAATACATGGGTCTAAAGGTGAAAGAGTTAATGGCACTGGGCAAGAGCACAACTAACAGTGCATTACAGCAATTACCTGATAGAGCCCTCAGAGGATAAGGAGGCCACATGGCCCTTGCTATTGTTTGAGGCCTGTCCATTCTGCCATAATGAATGCTGATAAGCACCTCTAGCCTGAATAACCTGAATTCCCATCAGTGCAGGTTTGTCGTATTCACAATTGCCCTAACAACAAAAACAATAATATGATGTTTTATTTCCCCTCCTGGGGGTAAATCACCTGCTGACCTGAAGGAGACCCATCCTGCAGAACAAAAAGGATGTGGCTAGAAAGACAGGATTATGTAAGAATGGAGCTCCATGAATCCCACAGAGAAAACAAGTGAGGAGGAATACTCTAGCCTACACTAGTTGCAGCATAATTAGTTGAGGTATTCATCAGTTGCTACATCGTAAGTTGGTCTAGATGTAGCTGGTTTATGCCATACCAACAACTTCAAGCAGGTCACACCTGATTAGCACTCTAGTGTCCTCCAAACTCTGACCTGCAACCTTCACATGCAAAGTTTTATTTAATGCACACTTTCCTAATCAATTTATTGCTGATTCCTTTTGAGTGAATTCAGACCACCTCTGCAGGTGCATTGAATCTGAATCACATCATGAGGTATTTCCTCATTCTAATTCAGTGTGCACACAGCAATGCACAACACTGAATGTGTCTTTGTTAGATAATTTTATTATTAATAGAATAATGATGATGCAGGCGATGCTGTGCTTCTGCTGATGACTACTCTCAAAGACTTTTTTTGCTTGTTTGTTTCTGTTTGAACACATTAACTCTCTCTGTGTAATTATTGCAGCTGCCAATGTGTTTACATTTCCTGATGAAGTGTGTTCTGGGGACACAGCCACTGCCAGTTGCAGCACAGATGGTGCCTCATTGATATGGGAATATGATGATATGCGTGTGGTGGGCTTGACTGACCTGGACACTGTAGGTGCTACTAGTACAAATGTGGTGGTTGGAGTTGCCTTCTCAGTGATTCTGATATCCCAAAGCAACACTCTAACCTCATCCAACATTAGCTTCACTGCCACTCCAGACACAGATGCGAAGGTCTTGCGTTGTGTTGGACCACAAGCTTCACAAGCAACCATACGTGTTGTATCAGATGGTGAGCCACTAACATGCACATATGCTCTGTGTGCTTCATTAGTGTATTATTAGTTTATGGGAGGGTAGCATAATAATGTTAAATAGGTATTTCTATGAGTTGCTCGGTGACTCTTTATTCTTTAGGGCCATATCAGTTGCTGCAAGTCTATATTATGCTAAGGCATGATAGAGTGGGCCATACTTAGTGTTTGAGTCTCTATGCTACACACAGCACTATCCCACCCACAAGGCTATCCTGCCACCTTGTGCACAATATAGTGTGTTCTACATCCTAAGCTTAAGGGGGAAAGAAGGCTGCGTATCGCGTAGTCTCATATAAAGTACCATATCTTTGCTCGCATTCACTCTAGTCTCCCGATTTATATATCAAATTATAGCTTGCAGTCTGTGCTTTCTAATGGTAGGTCTCTTTTGTTATTTTGTTTCGCCCCAAAAAATTCCTAGCTCATTATAGGCTCTTCCAGTGCGGACCGTAAGCCGTTAAGTAAACCACGTTGGAGTAACGACCTTTGCGAGGCTCTTATTCGGTCTATTAGTCAATCATAACGAGCACTACAAACTGCGCGTCTTGAAATTTTGAAAAAAAGTTTTTTTGTTACATTTTCTGAACATAGCTTTATGATATCACTTTACATTTTTATCTATAGGTCTTTTTTAGTAATGCTATCAAACAAAAACTCTCGCGCAAGTTGTAGAATATAAAATTTGCTTTCAAATGATATATTTTTTTTTATGAAAGGATAAAAAATATTCAAGTTATCATTTGAACGGTTTTTCAAAAATCACTTCAGAGATATTGAGCCTTGAAGTCCAAGCAGTTTGTAATCACATCCCAGCTGCCAGAAACACACCCTGCTTCACCAGAATACATCCCCTCATTACTAGAATTGTGTGTGTACAAACAAAATGTTGAAAGCAACCAATTGACTTTTCAGTCCTTTATTTTTTCAACAACAGCAGTATCCTACATCCTAACTACAACCTGAAAACCAACAATATATACATATATATATATATATACATACACATAAATTAAAGACGCATCAGAAGACGCATCAGACTTGTTATGTTGCTTTGCTAATATTGAATTAGCAAACATAAACACGTCATCATTTGCAGGGCTCCCATGCCCAGGTCCATCCATCCATCGTCACCGTCCACACATGTCTTCCGACACCCTCCAGTTAATCCCTGAAAAAAATAGAACACAAACAAAAGTCATCCTCCACTAATTCCTAAGCTTGACAAAAATACACAAACAAAAGTATATATCTTCCAGTAATCTCTGTTTGAAAACTGTTTGACAATAGACAGCAAAAGACACAAACAGAATAAAAATGTTACAGGTCCCCCATGCCAGGACCATACAATGCTCCGCCCTCCATTGAACTCTGCTGCCTCTCGACGGCAAGCCTGACACTTGTTGCACTCATATGTTCTGTCTTACCCGCTCTACTCCACACAACTGAATTACACTCTCATTTTGGTTCTGTGTATAACCACCTAAACATTTGCACAAAAGATCCTCAGACATTAATTTATCAAATACCTCCTAACATACATAGCCTTGTCCAGAGGAATCATAGGCCTATGGGTACTGGTGGTACCTCACCTTTAGCACAAGCTGGATTAAACTTACACCAACTCAACTTACACCAACTCAAAACTCCTGTAGGACAATACTCGTGTTGGGATGTTCCATAGTTGACTAAAGAGTGATAAAAAATCGCTTTCACATAGCAAATCATCCCCTCTAGGTTATCCTCATTATTTATAATTGCTCCCCTATAGTAGGTTTGCATTTTAACTATAGACACACCATACTAACCCCCCTAGCACCACCCAAAGACACTAGGACCGTAAGGCTCGACTTCCAACAACCGTTTATGTGCATTTGTATATCCATCACTAATTAAGTGTGTGTACCTAAGCTTCAGTCTCTCCACTGAACGCTAAAAAAGTTTTTGTGTTCCTACAACTTCCATAGAACCCAAAGAGCCTTCAATTACCTTGTGACCCTCAAACCATTCTGTGTAACTTGCTTCAATTTCATCTTCAGGTCTTCGCGCATAAGCTTGACAGAACTTAGACATAAGATAATAATCTAAAACTTCTCCCGTGTCCCAAGACATCACCGCAACCAAGCCATAATTTGATTTGTGGCCCTGTCTAAGCCATGTGCCATCAACAGTAA
This sequence comes from Cladorhizidae sp. MBARI D1340-BT2, assembly GCA_028752905.1. Taxonomy (NCBI): domain Eukaryota; kingdom Metazoa; phylum Porifera; class Demospongiae; order Poecilosclerida; family Cladorhizidae; species Cladorhizidae sp. MBARI D1340-BT2. Next base: position 3,567,100 of record JAQNBH010000015.1, read on the forward strand.
TACTAACATCAATGATGTCTTCATGCCTAACCCTATAAAAATCATGTAACCTATGAGCGGCATCCAACATAATACTCTGTTACTGCATTTGCGTCAATCCTATTGACCTAGTATATTTAAATTAAAAAAAGTGGAACTAAGAGGGTGCAACATATCCATGAGACTGCAGTGATGTCTTCCAGACCAGAATGACTAATTCCAGCAATGCGAGCACCTTACTGACTGGATGTTCAAAGAATGCTTCTACAGATACAGGGTTTGAGATGTCTCGAGTGTTACTACAATTTGAACAAAAAGTAAACCATGCCTGCCCTACGGGCTTCAGTTGCAAGGGAGCTCAGTTACCAACTTATTACACCTTTCTATGACCTCTCTAAGCTTATCAAAGTTTATTATACGATTACCCTTACCTAGTTCTCCAACACCACCCGAGTCCAAAGAGGTAGAGCCAGTAGATCCAGTAGCAACAGCCACAGAAGCAGCTGAACGATCCATAAGAGCCAACTTCTTCCTGGTCATAGTCACTTGTCATAGTCACCAATGGAACTGGCCTATCTTCAGACATTTGCAATTGATTGCAAGGTAAGTGAAGGTTCACAGAAGGCGCTACCTCACCCACAGGATCCAAGAGACTCACTAACAAAGGAAGGAAACAGCTAGTAACTTTTTAGTATGGAGATAAACATTAAAACTTGCCTTGCGCGGCTACTGTGACAGGCTCAACAACAGCCGCCTGTAGGGCTTTCTTCTTCTTGTCTTCACTCTTCTTGAATCCTTGGCCTTTCTGTTAAAATGCTTCTCTGTTCTCTTCCCCATAACTCAACAGTGTAAAAATTTCAAGTGAACCTTGACCTAAAAAAACGTGCATAGTCTTAGCGGTTGCGCACTACCCCCCCACCTGGCCAATTCATTGCGCAAACGACTGGTAAGGGTCTCCATGAAATTGGCAACATTTTGATATATAAAAACTGTATTTTGGGTAGGCGATCATCGCCGACCGCCCGATTGTAGCCAGGTAAGACTGGGAGAGAACCTCTTCCAATGTGAAGTGAAATGAAATGAAATGGAATAATAATGCGCTGTATAAAAATGGCTATATCTTCTGATGCAAGTATTCACTTGCTCTGAAACTTGAAACTCAAACTCCAGACATAATTATTATTATGAACCCTTTTGGGCCCATAAAAAAAAATAGAAAAAATATGTGTTTTCAGCCCTCTTCCCCCCTTAATACAACTTATATTAACAATATGTACCCAAGTGTAAATATTTTACACCTTTAAAATTTTCTCTTGCTGCAGCAGATGTATGATTTTAATAAAGGAGGGGGGTGGGGTTATCACCTATCTCTCGGGGGATTTGCAGTAATAAAATAGATAAATAAATAAGAGTGCTAAACCTGCCGAAGCTAACAAGCTAATAGATAATAAATAAGAGTGAGTTCCCCTATTCCCACTCCAAGATCTGGACATGTGCAACTGACTAACAAGCACACTTGAGTTCCCCTATTCCCACTCCAAGATCTGGAGCAGGTTGTCATGTGTAACTGACTAACAAGCACACTTGAGTTCCCCTATTCCCACTCCAAGATCTGGAGCATGTTGTCATGTGTAACTGACTAACAAGCACACTTGAGTTCCCCTATTCCCACTCCAAGATCTGGAGCATGTTGTCATGTGTAACTGACTAACAGGCACACTTGAGTTCCCCTATTCCCACTCCAAGATCTGGAGCATGTTGTCATGTGTAACTGACTAACAAGCACACTTGAGTTCCCCTATTCCCACTCCAAGATCTGGAGCATGTTGTCATGTGTAACTGACTAACAAGCACACTTGAGTTCCCCTATTCCCACTTCAAGATCTGGAGCATGTTGTCACGTGTAACTGACTAACAAGCACACTTGAGTTCCCCTATTCCCACTCCAAGATCTGGAGCATGTTGTCACGTGTAACTGACTAACAAGCACACTTGAGTTCCCCTATTCCCACCCAAGATCTGGAGCATGTTGTCATGTGTAACTGACTAACAAGCACACTTGAGTTCCCCTATTCCCACTCCAAGATCTGGAGCATGTTGTCATGTGTAACTGACTAACAAGCACACTTGAGTTCCACTATTCCCACTCCAAGATCTGGAGCATGTTGTCATGTGTAACTGACTAACAAGCACACTTGAGTTCCCCTATTCCCACTCCAAGATCTGGAGCATGTTGTCATGTGTAACTGACTAACAAGCACACTGAGTTCCCCTATTCCCACTCCAAGATCTGCACCTAATAATGTGTACTGAAAATGGTCCGGCCAATGCCGGACTGGATGGGATGTGGAGCCACCATTGCTTTATACAGCATACACATGCACTTGTCTAGGTGTGCACTATCCAGAGATAAAATATCTGTTGCAATAAATATATAGTCACTATTGAAACATAAAGACTCTCTATACCTCTCCTAATGTGTTTGTTTGAAGTATATACAGTATGTAGCCTAGGGTATTCATCAAGTGGGTATTCATCAAGTGACAGAGGTGAATCCTAGGATTCTGCTTCAAATCTTGGCCATGCCTAAATTTACACGGCACTGCCACGCCCTCTTCTAGTTGAATACCCCACTCCACCTATGCCACGCCCTCTTCTAGTTGATTTCCCCACTCCACCTATGCCACGCCCTCTTCTAGTTGAATTCCCCACTCCACCTATGCCACACCCTCTTCTAGTTGAATTCCCCGCTCCACCTATGCCACGCCCTCTTCTAGTTGAATTCCCACTCCACCTATGCCACGCCCTCTTCTAGTTGAATTCCCCACTCCACCTATACCACGCCCTCTTCTAATTGAATTCCCACTCCACCTATGCCACGCCCTCTTCTAGTTGAATTTCCCAATCCACCGATGCCACGCCCTCTTCTAGTTGAATTCCCCACTCCACCTATGCCACACCCTCTTCTAGTTGGATTCCCACTCCGCCTATGCCACGCCCTCTTCTAGTTGGATTCCCCACTCCACCTATGCCACACCCTCTTCTAGTTGAATTCCCCACTCCACCTATGCCACACCCTCTTCTAGTTGAATTCCCCACTCCACCTATACCACGCCCTCTTCTTGTTGGATTCCCCAGTCCACCTATGCCACGCCCTCTTCTAGTTGGATTCCCCACTCCACCTATGCCATGCCCTCTTCTAGTTGAATTCCCCACTCCACCTATACCACGCCCTACATTTATACATGCGCAGTAGTCAGCATTTCTCTATGTTGCTCTTCAGAGTCGCCATGTTTCTCCGTATCTTGAGCCTGTAATAAATATGAAGGGGTGCATATTCGTTCATGAATATTTACATCCAACAATAGTCTTTTCTGTTATAGGGATAGCAATGAATTGGATGAAGTTCATGAGATATTGTAAGCCTCTGCCTTCAGACTATGTAAATGTACATAAATATTAGTGGTATGAGTTACAGTGTGCACTGGAAAAAGAGCATTAGCCAGACACCAAATCTGCTGAAGCTAGACTAACTTTAACATTGCACACATCTTATTTGTCACTGATGTATGGGGTATAGCAGTCCTTGGAAGCCAAGACCCTCAGCAGTCCCCAAGGTTCCCTCGGTAAGGCTTTCCATCATCTTTGGCTATTCTATTGTCTGCCTGCCCTAGTTCCAAGTGCCAGCTAATGGTTGCCAATTGGTGCTCCAGTGTGGAGTTCCCTCCTCTCCTTTCCCTTGTCAATATTGCACACTAAGAAGCTCCTTATAGTTCTCACTCCATTCTCTCTCTCACTTTCTACACAAGGCAATAAACTCCGTTATTTAGAACTGCTGCTAAGCGCCCTAAATCTGAAATATATGTGGCGATAAAAATGCAGAGACAGGAGGAGGGTGGTTTGGTGGGGAGGGGGAGGGGGTGGGGTTTAATATTACTGCAAGATGATGCTAGACTGCTGACAATTGGTGGAGTAGCCATCGACACCACACAGCATCTGAGGATGGATTGAAGCAGCTGTAGACATCAAGCAGCTACTGAAAGATTGATCATGACTAGCTCACAGAGTCATTCTCACAATCAGCACAGCTAAAGGAACGTCAGTAACCACAGCCTCAATTGAGCTCCTGGAAATGCTACAGATGGAGAACAGCTTGCATTGTTACTGCCTTAGCTCACTGCCCTCTTGACATATATACTGGCACTTGCTTCATGCACCATCCTAGTTGCAATAATTACATGTGTGCATATATACTGGGCACTTGTTTCATGTACCATCCTAGTTGCAATAATTGCATGTGTGCATATATACTGGACACTTGCTTCATGTACCATCCTAGTTGCAATAATTGCACGTGTGCATATATACTGGGCACTTGCTTCATGTGCCATCCTAGTTGCAATAATTGCATGTGTGCATATATACTGGCACTTGCTACATGTACCATCCTAGTTGCAATAATTGCACATGTGCATATATACTGGGCACTTGCTTCATGTGCCATCCTAGTTGCAATAATTGCACATGTGCATATATACTGGGCACTTGCTTCATGTGCCATCCTAGTTGCAATAATTGCATGTGTGCATATATACTGGCACTTGCTTCATGTACCATCCTAGTTGCAATAATTGCATGTGTGCATATATACTGGGCACTTGCTTCATGTACCATCCTAGTTGCAATAATTGCACGTGTGCATATATACTGGCACTTGCTTCACACTATCCTAATTGCAATAATTGCACGTGTATATATATATATACTGGGCACTTGCTTCATGTACCATCCTGTTGCAATAATTACACGTGTGCATATATACTGGGCACTTGCTTCACGTACCATCCTAGTTGCAATAATTGCATGTGTGCATATATACTGGGCACTTGCTTCATGTACCATCCTAGTTGCAATAATTACATGTGTGCATATATACTGGGCACTTGCTTCATGTACCATCCTAGTTGCAATAATTGCATGTGTGCATATATACTGGCACTTGCTACATGTACCATCCTAGTTGCAATAATTGCATGTGTGCATATATACTGGCACTTGCTTCATGTACCATCCTAGTTGCAATAATTGCATGTGTGCATATATACTGGGCACTTGCTTCATGTACCATCCTAGTTGCAATAATTGCATGTGTGCATATATACTGGGCACTTGCTTCATGTACCATCCTAGTTGCAATAATTGCATGTGTGCATATATACTGGGCACTTGCTTCATGCACCATCCTAGTTGCAATAATTGCACGTGTGCATATATACTGGACACTTGCTTCATGTACCATCCTTGTTGCAATAATTGCATGTGTGCATATATACTGGGCACTGGCTTCATGTATCATCCTAGTTGCAATAATTGCATGTGTGCATATATACTGGGCACTTGCTTCATGTACCATCCTAGTTGCAATAATTGCATGTGTGCATATATACTGGGCACTTGCTTCATGTACCATCCTAGTTGCACGTGTGCATATATACTGGTCACTTGCTTCATGTACCATCCTAGTTGCAATAATTGCATGTGTGCATATATACTGGCACTTGCTTCATGCACCAGTGATCACTATTTGTCTTACACTATTTATGATTGTGTACATGTTTCATGTATTGGGGTGAACTCCAGTTAGAGTGTGCTCTATTTCACTCCAGGTAGTAAACAGTGTATAGGGGAGGCACTTGTAACTTTCAGTGTCTTGGGAAGTCTTAACCGATTACACGCCGTATTCCTAGTACCCGCGGGCAAATTATTCATGAATTAACGAGGTATTTTACTTATTATTTTTATATCTTCCGTTCTGCAGGGACTCCACCCATGAAACTTGGGTCATATTAAGCCACATGATAGCTCTACTTCCTGTAAAAAAATCGAGCCTTCCTTACCAACTGGGCAGAACTAACCAGCATTATAAAACCTTGTCATCTTCTTGGGGGTGAATATTTTCATATTTTCACACTATTATACACACATTATAATGCCAACACAAGATGGAGCATCTATTTACAAACCCTCTACCATATGCAAAGCCAGTGGGTTGTTTTCCCCATCAAAATGCTAACAAATAATAATACAAAAAACAAATTATAAGCGAGTGAAAATGCTAACACATACTAGAATAAAACCATAATATAAAACACAATTATGTAAGGGAGTGTCTTGGGTAGAGCTCCGGTCTTGCTGTCACGGGTAGAGTAGAACTTGCTCAGTCTTGGGTATAGCTTGCTTGGTCTCCGGCATGATATTTCACCATGTTTTTATTCTACACAAACATGAGATACCAGGATAAGAATAACACTTGAATACTGGAGAGACGAGAGAAGTAGACGAAGGGACAGGGAACGAGAGAAGTAGACGAAGGGGCAGGGAACAAGAGAGAAGTAGACGAAGGAGCAGGGAACAAGAGAGAAGCACAGAAAGGAGCAGGGGGTGCATAAACATTACTGATAGTCCACCAAGGTATGGTATTTACGAAAACAGTCACGGCCTGTTGATCCACCACACAAAGGAACCTTTCAAAAACAACACTGGGACCTTGCCTCATGCCTGTAACCTTTACAAATGCAAACTACACAGCGCTTCTTTGCACAGCACTGTGGGAAATGACCTAGTTTTAAATTGAGGCGATCTAGCTGACTATTTGCCTGACTACAACGTTGACCTGCACGCTGCCGAGAAGAGAAAGAACCAATCAAAGATTTAGCTAGAACAATCCTAGCTTCTAGATAATTACCCTTCCTTACTGATATTGGAGCTCGGACAGAAGAAAACAAAATAAATGAATTCAATAAACAAGCTTCTATCAAATACGAAAAAACCCTTTTCCACCATCTCCTAGACTTTCTACCCAAATTATAGTAGCCTATTCTCTGATCTGCTCTGTCCACACCTCTCATGAATGACTGATAATCAGGCAAACATGGGGGACATGGCAGATCCTCTCTAGAACCATCAATTTTGCGCCTTTTTACAGTAGGAGGTACTAAATTATTTTCCGCGGGATGTATATTAGTTATCATGTAGATTGACCGTTTATCTACCCAAACTAAAGCCAGGAGTGCACCATTAGACCTATAATCATAATAACCTCTATTTCTAATCGAAGCTTTTGTTACTAAATCTGGAGGAAAGTTCCTCCTAGTATACCTAGCTGTACCACATGCACCAAAGCCTTTACTTGTAAGCGTTTGAAATAAATTAGGACTAGTATAATAATTGTCCATGTACACATGGAAGTTCTTATGTTCTAATCCTTCTAACAAATCTAAAACAACTACTACACAAACCAGTTTTATCAGCTACTTCCACGTTCTTACCTGTATAAATCTGCAACCGATAAATGTACCCATTCCTAGCATCACAAAGGACAAACACTTTTATCCCCCATTTTATTGGTTTGTCCTTCATATACTGTTTGAAGCCAAGCCTACCTTGAAAGGGAATCATAGCTTCATCAATACTAAGCTCTTGATGCAAAGTATATTCACTCTCAAACTTAGGAGTAATCAAATCTAATAACTTTCTTACCTTATAAAGCCGATCATAATTCAGGTTACCCTTTGTAACCAACAAACCATCAATAGAATTTACATGTACATAACGCATTAGCTCCAAAAACCGAGTCCTAGGCATTACTTTACGAACCAAAGATCCAGACAAATCCGAGTGATTAGTGGACCAGTACAATTCTAAGTATGGAAGTGTGGAAACTCCCATTATTATCAACATTCCTACAAAAGCTTTCATTTCCTCTATATTAGTATCTACCCATGGCCTGGAGAGACTAGCCATCCTAGAAACGTAACTGTTCGTCTCTGCTACTAGGAGTTCCCACACTTCAAGAGTAAAAAAAAGGTAAAATGCATCTAAAAATGTACTTGATGCACCAAGCAATGAAGAAGTTGGACCAGCTGTTGCTGTATAGTCCAATTTCAAAGGAGTTGGCTCCTTTATTTCCCACTTACCTGTGACCTCAGTTAGCCTAGAACCAGTGCCAGATGCTTGGGCAGAACCAGTGCCAGATGCTCGGACAGAACCAGTGCCAGATGCTCGCACACGCCTATAACCTCTGGCCCGCCTACTACCAGTACCTTTTGGAGGACCACTAGCAACACTTATGACTCCACTACCACTTGAGCTGCTTCCCCCTTGGCCAGTACTCCCTCGCCCGCCTCTCCCTCGGCCAGTACTCCCTCGCCCGCCTCTCCCTCGCACAACTCCAGCACCAGTCGTGTTCCTACGCCCTGTAGAGACTTCAGGCAAGGCTTCCTTATCCTCCAATGTAACAAAAGGAGTCATAGATGCCTCATCTCCACTCTCATCATCTGATGCTGTAGGAAAAGTAGTGGGGAGGGTGGGAAAAACAAGATATATATATCAAGTTTGTGGTCAACATTTGTAAATTCAAATGAAAATGAAAATCAACAACTCCAACCTACACTCTTAGCTATAACTTTTTTTCTATAACTATCCCGTCTGAATTTGGAATACCAACAGAATAAGCTAGTATTTGGCAATAGTACACTCTCAGTTGACTATGGTAAACAAAGGCTATGAAGCGCTAAGGTTAGAAGAAACTTACAATCGAGAAGTCCATCCAAGCACGCCTCTTCTCTTAGAGCAACTGGATCCAGAGTGTTTCCTCGGTATGCATAGATGTCTTCACCTTCTTCCCCAAATGAATCTGACCCAGAATCGCCAGAATCGTCGGCTAAAAGTTGAGAAATAACGTCCTCACAGGAGAGCATCTTTGAGCAGTTAAAAAAAAAAAGCTCGACCAACAAAAATGGCGTTCAACCGCAGGATTTTTGTTGCACGATGCATCAACCGGAAATAATCATTTTTGTGACGTTCTCTAGTCTACTAGGCATGTGCAGAACCCAACCGGGGCTGTTAGCTCGTAACGGTTCATTTTATATATTTTTGTGTGGCGAAGGATGTAAGGTCTCGCGCCATATGGCGCTTACGGCGTTTAATCGGTTAAGGGGGTGCTAGGGGTACTCTAAAAAAAAAGTTAACCTCAAATACAACTGATCATAACTTTTTTGTTTCTACTCCTATGAACATAATTTTGCTATCAAAAGATAGCCCACTTGTCATGCTTTCAAATGATATGCATATCATATACTTTCTTTTTGTCCTCCTTCAAGGTAACTCATAGAAGCAAGCACCATTGAAGAAGATGCCGCCCACTCCCCACCCTTACTAGTATTTTGTATTGGCTTGTAATTGCTTCAGTGGCTAGAGCATGCATAGTGCTACAAATTGAATGGTTTAGAATCTTCTTTTTTTTAAATCCACTAGTTATGGCGAGTACAAATGTAAAATTTTACCTTAGATCATCATTAGATCATCAATAACTTACAAAAGAGGCAATGATTTTTTTTTGAAACCATTCAATTTGTAGAGTAAAAACAGAGCTACAAAATGGTATAAAATGTTAGACATAAAAAAATTATTCGAATGAGTTATTGTGGGCGGGAGGCAAGGAGTCAACATTTTTGACCAAAAAAAGTTATGGCAATGTAAACATTGAAGTTTGGGTTTGCACTGACAGGGGAGACAGCTGCATTCTCCCCCCCTTTTTAACTTGTGTTTACAACTTTAGAGCTCCATAGATTCTGCAAACATTATTGTATGGACTTGATATATAGCTCAAAAGATAGGTCTCTCTGTGTGCTCTCTTTTGATACTAAAATATGTTTCATAGGATTACTATAGGCAAGTTACTAGAGGAGGGACCTCAAAAACCTGCATCCCAAAGTCCCCATCCAGAATAACTCCAGATTGCTAAGTGCAAAAAAAAAATTGATGCGAGTGGCTAGACGCCTCTATGCAAACACCTTTTTGATTAGGCGTTAAAAATTCATTACCTGGTCAAGCGTGTGGGTGGAAAATTGAAGGTGTTGCTTTTACAACGCCTTCAATTTTCTACCCACGCGCTTGACCAGGTAATAAATTTTTAACACTTAATCAAAAAGGTGATTGCATAGAGGCGGGCTTCCTCTAGCCACTCGTACCATTTTTATTTTTTGGGCACTTAGCAATCTGGAGTTATCTTGGCAGAGGTTGAGGCGATTCAGGCTTTTGAGGTCGCTCCGCTTTAGAGTCTAGTAACTTGCCTATAGTTATACCTATGAAACATATTTTAGTATCAAAAGAGAGCACACAGAGAGACCTATCTTTTGAGCTATATATCAAGTCCATACCATGAAGTTTACAGAATCTATGGAGCTCTAAAGTGGTAAACATAAGAAAAAAAGAAAAAAGGGAGCAAATGCCATTGTCCCCCCTGAATTCAGGTAAGGGTGGATGGTGTGTGCAAAAGCCACTGTAAGTCCAGAATAGAGCATCCAAATCTTCTGTAACTTGGAATCCACCTTTCCAGTATGTTGAAGCATAGTTGGGTGAGATAAAAAAATTGTAATAAATTTAAAAAATTAAATTTAAATCCGACCCCTAGCACCCCCTTAAGAGCTGCTTTCTATTAGGCAGTTATCACCCATGGCAACCTGATGATGAGTGATCAATAATCAACTTCAAATTTTATTCTCTCGACGTTTCGACTAGAAGCATCTAGTTGAAACTTCGAGTGAATACAATTTGAAGTCGATGATTGAGAAGGTGATTATTATGTCAACTGAGAGTTCATTGAAATATTAATAACATGATACCCAGGGGTGTATTTAGGGGGGGGCGGGGGGGGGCATTCGCCCCCCCTTGTATCATTCTCGCCCCCCCCCCCTTGAAATTAGACACCACCCTTATACATTACATACACCATCATTGTATCATTCTCGCCCCCCCTTATTTTTCCATATCTCAAGTTCGCCCCCCCTTGGCAAAATTTCTGTATACAACCCTGGATCATACCATATATGGCCTTTCACGTCCCCCTCCTTAAGAGGGCAGCTTGTCATCACAAGGTAGTGGCCAACTCATTAGAAGTTAATGAACTAGCACCACACTTCTAACCTGCACCTGCAGGAGAATGGCCGCCTATGAATAGGTGCTTATTAAACACTATTGCTAAATACTTCCCTTAATTCTTAGATGGAGAATTGAAGAGTTATCTCGCGAGCCAGTCAAAGGAGCTAAACCTTCAAACAAGACTAAGAAAGACCATGTCTCTCAATGTAGATTACAAAGGATCAAGTCTCTGAGGTGATCTAAGAAGAAGCTAGTGATGGCCTCTCAAGGATAGTTTGCATTTGACTCTACCTCTCAAAGCATATTAGTCTTTTAGACATCCTTCATGGTGAAAAGCACCCCCTTCCTTGGAACTATGATATAGGCTGCCATATTCCTGACAATGAATACGTACATAGATTAATAAAACCAAAAATGCTGTGGTCAAATTGGAGGTTGGGGGACTGAATACCCTAAAATTAATATAACTTGTGGTTATGACCTTAGAGCTCCATAGTTTATGCAAACTTCGCTCTATGAACTTGAATTGTAGCTCAAAAGAGAGCTCTCTCTGTGTGCACTGCATAGGTGCCAAAGCTACTGGAGCTACATGTAAAGTGGAGATACCTCAAGATCTGTGTGCAGCAGTTGTGGCTCCTGATTAGTGCTAGACAACTGGAATTAGTAGCAGTGGCTAGAGGAGGCCCTACTCTATACATGACTAGGCACTAAAACTTGAATAATTGGTCAAGTTGGTGCATTGAAGTGCTGCTGGGCATGAGTGAATACACTAACTAATGTTTTAGAAACCACTCATTGTGTAGAGCAGCTTCCTCTTGCAGGCACTAGTCTCAGTTGTCTGGCACTCACTAACCAGCATACCTGGTGGCAATGCTGAACTGATGTCAAGGATTTGTCCCAGTGGTAGAGTAGTGGAGAGAGTGAAATGGATAATGTCCATTTTTGGGGTTTAGATGAAGATAGCAAATAGAATCAGGTCCTCATTCTATCACCACTCCAACTTTCCCAGAAATCATGTTCACCTCTACTACATCCATCTCCAACTCCCCTCCCCTTCATGCTACTCAACCAACCTTAACCAACTCCCTAAATATTATTTTTAAACCTGATATCAGACAGTTTGAGAAGGACTGATTATCATAATTATGTATAAACTACTCTGATGCATATAGTAGCTGACATATTCTGGTGTCTCTGATGTCTTGCTTGAACTTGAGCCAGTCACTTCATTTATTGCCCTCTTCTTCAAACACTTTTTACTCTTTCTCTACAAGGGAAAGACTAGCAGCACATGAACACAGCTAATACTATACTCAGGTGGGAAAGACTAGTAGCACATGAACACAGCTAATACTGTACTCAGGTGGGAAAGACTAGCAGCACATGAACACAGCTAATACTGTACTCAGGTGGGAAAGACTAGCAGCACATGAACACAGCTAATACTATACTCAGGTGGGAAAGACTAGTAGCACATGAACACAGCTAATACTGTACTCACGTGGGAAAGACTAGCAGCACATGAACACAGCTAATACTGTACTCAGGTGGGAAAGACTAGCAGCACATGAACCCAGCTAATACTGTACTCAGGTGGGAAAGACTAGCAGCACATGAACACAGCTAATACTGTACTCAGGTGGGAAAGACTAGTAGCACATGAACACAGCTAATACTATACTCTGGTGGGAAAGACTAGCAGCACATGAACACAGCTAATACTGTACTCAGGTGGGAAAGACTAGCAGCACATGAACACAGCTAATACTGTACTCAGGTGGGAAAGACTAGTAGCACATGAACACAGCTAATACTGTACTCAGGTGGGAAAGACTAGCAGCACATGAACACAGCTAATTCTCTACTCAGGTGGGAAAGACTAGCAGCACATGAACACACTCTAATACTCTACTCAGGTGGGAAAGACTAGCAGCACATGAACACAGCTAATACTCTACTCAGGTGGGAAAGACTAGCAGCACATGAACACAGCTACTACTATACTCAGGTGGGAAAGACTAGCAGCACATGAACACAGCTAATACTCTACTCTGGTGGGAAAGACTAGCAGCACATGAACACAGCTAATACTGTACTCAGGTGGGAAAGACTAGCAGCACATGAACACAGCTAATACTGTACTCAGGTGGGAAAGACTAGCAGCACATGAACACAGCTAATATATACTACTCAGGTGGGAAAGACTAGCAGCACATGAACACAGCTAATACTATACTCAGGTGGGAAAGACTAGCAGTACATGAATACAGCTAATACTGTACTCAGGTGGGAAAGACTAGCAGCACATGAACACAGCTAATACTGTACTCAGGTGGGAAAGACTAGCAGCACATGAACACAGCTAATACTGTACTCAGGTGGTAAAGACTAGCAGCACATGAACACAGCTAATACTGTATTCAACAAGTTATGTGAACATGTTTTAATTAACTTATCTTTTTAAAGTTTGGTAACTTGTTGGAACAAAATTCACTAATTTTAGAGTAAGGTATGTAGCCTTTATTTGGTGTTTCTCCATTTCTCCTGGTGTGTATTTAGGTGAAGTTGTTGTTGCTACTAGCAATAGCTTTGCTAGTGGTGGAGGAGTAAAAGGTTAAGATATTATCTAAAACAGCAGCACTCTAGATTTATATTTTCCCCGTTATAGTAATGTGACCACTCATGAAGCAAGGCCTAGTAGGCACCCAGTAGTTGTCCCCTCATGAAGCAAGGCCTAGTAGCTGGGCCTAGTAGGCACCCAGTAGCTGGACCCTCATGAAGCAAGGCCTAGTAGGTACCCAGTAACTATCCCCTCATGAAGCAAGGCCTAGTGGCACCCAGTAGCTGGCCCCTCATGAAGCAGAGCTTAGACACCCATTAGCTGGCTCCCTAGGAAGCAATGCCTAGACGTAGCTGGGTCCCTCTGTAACAGAGCTTAGACACCCAGTAGCTGGACTCCCCATGAAGCAGAGCTTAGACACCCAGTAGCTGTGCTCCCCATGAAGTAGAGCTTAGACACCCAGTCGCTGTGCTCCCCATGAAGCAGAGCTTAGACACCCAGTAGCTGTGCTCCCCATGAAGTAGAGCTTAGACACCCAGTAGCTGTGCTCCCCATGAAGCAGAGCTTAGACACCCAGTAGCAGGACTCCCCATGAAGCAGAGCTTAGACACCCAGTAGCAGGACTCCCCATGAAGTAGAGCTTATACACCCAGTAGCTGTGCTCCCCATGAAGCAGAGCTTAGACACCCAGTAGCTGGGCTCCCCATGATGCAGAGCTTAGACACCCAGTAGCTGGGCTCCCCATGAAGCAGAGCTTAGACACCCAGTAGCTGGGCTCCCCATGAAGCAGAGCTTAGACATCCAGTAGCTGGGCTCGCCTAAACCATAAAAATGGGAGGAAAGGGAAAAGATTGTGATCACTACTTTGGAGCTGCATAGAAGTTGCACGCTTCACTGGATCAGTTTTGCTAGTACCTCAAAATATAGATCTCTCTGTTTGCTCTCTTTTGCTATTATGCATGTGTGTAACCATGCCTAAGTTACCTGCAGCTAACGTGGAGGCACCTCATATCTGAGTGCCTGAATTGGCTGCAAGTGTGTCTTCTCATTGGAAAAATGCTAGGCAGCAGTAAGTGGCTAGGTGGTCAAGCATGGCCACTGAAAATGCTGCTGACAGAAAATTGATATTCATAAGCCACTTCCCTCTAAACACATTGCGAGTGCACATGTACAGATTCCTGTAACCACATTGTGTTCTCTAGCTGAGCACTTTCTAGCTGGAAGCCACACTCGCAGCACTCCAGAGTTTGAAGTGTCTCGGGTAACATTGGCATTTCTCTAGCTGAGCACTTTCTAGCTGGAAGCCACACTCGCAGCACTCCAGAGTTTGAAGTGTCTCGGGTAACATTGGCATGGTTACACCTACGCAAGAGAGCACACAGAGAGACCCATCTCTTGAGCTACATATAAAAGTCAAAAGTTACATCCAAAGAGCCCTTTTGAGTCCACCAAGGAATTCTGTAGGCCAAACAATGAGTCACCAGTCCCCTATTATATATTTAATATCAGTACTGATTGCCTTTATCCAGCCACTCCTCCAGACGTGACTGATTTGCAGGTTGCTGCTGGTACTATCAATGAAGCCAACACTGTGAGACTGACTCTGCAGTTCACCATCACTAATGGGAGAGGAACTCCCACTCTAGTGATCGCACCTTCTGCTGAGTCTCTGGGTTCTCTGCAGAGCACTACTTCTTCTACCTTCAGTGCTGCCATTACTCTCCTTTACAACACTAACTACAGGATCATCATCACAGCCAGCAACTGTGCAGAGCTGGTCAGTAAGGTCGTCAGATTCTTGAGAGGTACATTGCACTTGTCTAATTATATATTCAAGTTAAATATCATGTTCTCTTTTTCTAATATACGGAATAGGTCAAAATAAACTTTACATTTACGTAGCATTGGATGTCCATGCAGAATATACTGAATGCATGGACCCTCCATGAAATATTAAATGCACATTTAAATTTAAAAATGAAGTTATTTTCCTGTGTGAGGGTGATATGTGTGGCCTCATTGCTGTTGATGTTCAGAGCCGCAGCATTCTAGCAGCAGGTAAACTTTGTGGATTCCAAGAGCTAGTCCAGTATCCAGGTAAGTGGCTATGGAGATGTGGTGATGTACAGAGCTACTGCACTAAGCATCAGTCAACTGTACATAGTGATATATGGATACAGTTATTTAGACCATTGTTTAAATTAGGCTAACATGAGAAGGGCTACCTCCACCTGGGTGTTGCCAGCTAGAGCTGGTGCGGCCCGTGAATCAAACTTCATGCAGCCCTAGTCAGGCTGAGAACAGAACAGCACAGTTAGAGCCTTGACAACCACTACCAGTATTAGATCTACCTGGGTGTTTCCAGTGTCCCCAGCCAGTGCTAGCATTAGATCTACCTGGGTGTTTCCAGTGTCACCAGCCAGTGCTAGCATTAGATCTACCTGGGTGTTTCCAGTGTCACCAGTCAGTGCTAGCATTAGATCTACCTGGGTGTTTCCAGTGTCACCAGCTAGTGCTAGCATTAGATCTACCTGGGTGTTTCCAGTGTCACCAGCCAGTGCTAGCATTAGATCTACCTGGGTGTTTCCAGTGTCACCAGTCAGTGCTAGCATTAGATCTACCTGGGTGTTTCCAGTGTCCCCAGCCAGTGCTAACATTAATAAGTCCATGTGGGAATTGGGATCACCTACTCGTGGAGAGACACCATGCAGAGCTTATCATTCAACACTCAGCTCATGCTACAGCCACATTAATGAAGTCCCTCTGCCTCTGACTTTTGCCTCAGCCTGAGCATTGATGATGGAGTAGTTGGTGGAGGCCATAGGCAAACATGTGTGGGTGCAGATGCATCAGATGCAGCCACCATGGCAGTCATGGCCACAGACCAACAATGCACCAGGCACTTGGAAGGTGGTTAGTTGAGTGCATGGTTTAGGTAGAGCCATGCACCAGGCACTTGGAAGGTGGTTAGTTGAGTGCATTGTTCTAGGTAGAACCATGCACCAGGTACTTGGAAGGTAGTTAGTTGAGTGCATGGTTCTAGGTAGAGTCATGCACCAGGCACTTGGAAGGTGGTTAGTTGAGTGCATTGTTCTAGGTAGAGCCATGCACCAGGCACTTGGAAGGTGGTTAGTTGAGGGCATGGTTCTAGGGTAGAGCTGTGCACCAGGTACTTGGAAGGTGGTTAGTTGAGTGCATGGTTCTAGGGTAGCAGAGTTGTCAACCATCCCGGAATGGCCGGGACCGTCCCAGAATTTTGGGCCGTGTCCCGGAATTTATAGCTACGCGCACCTTGCGCTTCCACTCGCTTAGATGGCCACTGCAGTCTCAAGCATGTTTAGTTTAGTCCTTTATCACTCGTAAAGCAACAAAAACAGGACACTTTTTAGCAGAGAAAAACTTCAGATAAACAATTACGGCTCCAGCGGTGTGCCAAACAACCTTTTACCGTGTTTCGATTGGAGGTGTGGCACTCACGGGAAACTTCCCAGCCAGTTATTTGATGATTGCTTTTGCATTGCAATCTCAGCAAAATGGCTAGTGTAGCAAAGAAGCAGAAGAGAGAATGCCATTTTGAAATAAATGGATTAAAGAATTTCAGGGGATAGGCAAGAGTTTCAAAGGTATAAATAAAACAAATATAATGAAATTGATTTACAATGTAAATTAGCATAAATACAGGTAAATAATAACATCATGGGTACAGTGTGCTGCTTGTGTTCAATGCAATAGTAGTCTAGCCTTCATCTTAGGTCATATGTATGCACGATGTACTCTGTGTGCAATCGACTTTGGTGTTACCTATGGTGGTCGTAATGATGTCACATCTCACCTCAAGAGCAAGAAACATAAGGATATGTCAAAGGCTATGCTATCAACTATTCCAATCACCTCTCTATTCCAACATCAGAGAAGTGATCAAGTAATCGAAGCAGAGGTCAGTTGGGCTACATTTGTTGCTAAGCGCAACATATCTTTTCTGTCTAGTGACCATGCCACCAAGTTTTTCAGCAAGATGTTCCCAGACTCTGAAATTGCAAAGAAATTCTCCTGGTCCCGCACCAAAACCACCGCCATAGTGAAGAAAGCTCTTGCTCCTTACTTCACACAGAGAGTTATTGAGTCAATGTTGCATAATTCTTGTGAGGCTTCTTGATCCACAGATAGGTGAAGTACGGACGAGATTCTTAGATATGCCTGTTGTGAACATTGGTACAGCTACCAACTTGTTTCAAGCCTTGAAGGAGTCACTGACTAAGAATGGGCTCAGCTTTGACAATGCAGTGTGTTTCATGTCTGATACCACCAATGTTATGAAAGGAGTGAGGTCAGGTGTGCAGAAGCTGATTAAGGATGAGATCCCAACTTTGTATGATGTTGGTTGCATCTGCTATTTGGCTGATTTAACAGTCAAAGCTGGTTTGAAGGCACTCCCAGTGAACATTGACCAGCTCTTCGAAATATTCTATTATTTCCATCATAGCAGCAAGAGGAAGCAGCAATTTGTCAACCTATGGTGTTCACTTTTCACCTCTGAGTCAGGGGTGATTTTGAAGCATTGCCCCACACGATGGCTCAGCTTGCTGAAGTGTGTGAATCGTTACCTCAGGCAGTATGATGGTTTGAAGTCATTCTTCTCGTCTTGTGAGGAAGCTGAAACAGCCAAGGTCTGTAGCATTCTTTCAAGGCTTGAGAATCCTCTGATGAAACCTCTGTTGCATTTTCTTTCTTTTATTTTGCCCTCAATGGATCAATTCAACGGCCTCTTCCAGAAATCTACAGAGAATACTACCTCACAGCTGTATGATGAGATGAACCGGTTAGTTAGGTTGTATGCTTCAAACTTTCTTTCTGAGGACACCATTCTAGTTGCTAGTGATAACCTCAAGAATCTTGACTTCGATGAGGCCAATCATGTTTCCAACGAGGATTTGGGAATTGGTGTGGGCTAGTGTATCCCATCTTGAACACGTTCATGACACACCACCATTCTTTGAAGCTATAAGAGCTTTTTATATGTCTTCAACAAAGAAAATGCTCGTCAAATTTCCTTTTGGAGATTCGTTGATGAAAGATTTAAGGGTCATTCAGCCTGAACACAATCTTTCAACACCATCACTTCACTAGCTAAATGTTTTCCACAGATTGGCCTCAACGATGCTGTATCTCTGCAGAATCTGAAGGTGCAATTCCAAGACTTCAATATTTCTCCCAATGATTAACCAACATTTGTCGAGTACAAGGCAGCTGATGGTGTCATGAGACCCAAGGCTGGATTTTTCTGGTTGGAAGTTGGGGAAATGATCACATTGTAAGGGCAGCCAAGATTCGATCTCCTTCACAAATTAATATCATGTCTAATGTCCATTCCAGTCTCTAATGCCAGGGTTGTATACAAATTTTGCCAAGGGGGGGCGAACTTGAGATATGGAAAAATAAGGGGGGGCGAGAATGATACAATGATGGTGTATGTAATGTATAAGGGTGGTGTCTAATTTCAAGGGGGGTGGGCGAGAATGATACAAGGGGGGGGCATTCGCCCCCCCCCCCCCCGCCCCCCCCTAAATACACCCCTGAATGCTGATTCTGAACGAGGTTTTTCCATACTGAGAAAGATCCGGTCTGATCAAAGGTCAAATCTTGACCAGTCCTCCATTGTTGCCCTTATGGCCATGAAGTTCAACATTGATAGTTGCTGTCTGGACATCAAACTCCCTCCTCCTGAACTGCTCTCAGAGTGCAAGAAGGCTACAAAGAGTTATGTAGCTAGTCCCCATTCTGACTCAGATGTGTCAGCTGGTCCTTCTTCTGCTGCTTCTGCTACTACTTCATAAACTTCAATTTTATGTTCATGTTTCAAATATGGACAAATTACATCATCAATTAGTGGGTGTGACATGCTAATAAGTGATGTGGTCGAAAAATCGCATATGAAATTAATGGCGTGGTCAAGGGAAAGGTGCACGCTAATTAGGGATTGTGGTCAAAAATTTGCGCCGTAAATGTCCCGGAATTAACTTATGGAAAGTTGGCAAGTATGAAGATTGTTCATGTGACCTGCTAGGTGAGGTGTGTTAGTTCCACCCATGATTCAACCATGGCCTTTCTGTGATGCATAAGACACTAAGCTGCTAGGTGAGGTGTGTTAAAGGCATAAATTTGTTAAGCTGTGATGTGAGAGGTGCTTGGCCCAGTGCTCCTACAATGGGAGTGGGAGGCAAATGTTCAGAAGGTTGGGTTCTGTATTGTTCATATATTATAGTGTGTGTACTTAGTCAGTCAGTAGTAGAGCAGACTTTGTGGCCAGTTTTTACATTGCTGTGTACCCAGGGTGGGTGGGACTATAGCTGGGCACTGGTGTCTGTGGCGACCACCTGCTGGAGGTCTGGACCATCTGCTCCCATTCTTAGCAACCCAACATATTTTATACCTGGACCACCCGTCAGGGATAAGTGAACCATCTGTCTGGAGCCATCACTACAACTGAGGTTGGGGGGGGGGGGGGGGGGCTTCTGCTTGATTGGCATATGGTATAGTACTCCATATAGGAGCATTAGAAGGATGAGTTGCAATTTGGCCATTGTTCACAGGGACTGCTGTTGGATGGAACTGAAGGTATGCCTGGAATATATATATAATTATATATATATATTATATATTATCTTGAAACCTTAAGTTGGTTTGTTGCTTTGTTGGTTAGTAGTCGTCTATGACATTAAATTTTAGTGTGTTCACTTTGGGCTTGGATACTTACCAAGTCAGCCTTTGTAATTCCCACCATTGGCTCGTGTATTGGTACTATAGGAGTCCAGAAATGACCGTTCATGGGACTCCTACTTTGACAAGAAAGTTTTCATTTGACGTTCAGAACAAAATCATATATTGGTAAAGGGTCAAAGAATAACTTGCATGATTAATTAGAATAATTCAATAAAGTTGGCGGGAAAAGCCAAGCCGCCACAGAGCTCCCCCCAGTGGCTCAAGCCACGGTAGCGTGCAGCTTGGCTGGAAGTCGGAGTAGTTGGCCCTTTCTACTTCGGCCCACAATGCGAGTGGGTGGTGGGTGTGGTCACTAACCACCTGAGGGATTTTCGGTTGCTCCTGAGGTAGCTGAACTGCTTTCCGATAAGTTTGCTGTGATGTGGGCAACTCGTGAATGCCGAAATCAGCATCCAAGAAGGCAGGTTTAAGGCGATCAACTGATACTGTGTCCCGTCTGCCATTGAGATCCAATGTGAAATAAAATCCAATGTGAAATACTTGGCTGACCTCTCAAGTACTCGAAATGGTCCATCATAGGTGCACTGTAGAGGTGTGCGATGTGCATCGTGACGGACAAACACAAAGGTGCAGCTCTGCAAGTCCTTTGGCATGTATGTGATACCTTGGTGATGATGTGCTGTCTCCTTTGGTCTCAGTCCAGCCATGGTCATACGTAGGTGGGTAAGGAAATCGGACGCTTCTGGCTGAATACCTGACGTTGCGACGAAGAACTCTCCAGGAAGGCAGATGGTTGTTCCGTAGACCAGTTCAGACGGTGAGCATCCTAGGGCTTCCTTGGGAGCCGAGCGGAGACCGAGTAGGACCAATGGAAGCTCATCCATCCATGCAGGCCCAGTCATCCTGGCTTTGAGTGCTGATTTTAACTGCCTGTGAAAGCGTTCCACAATTCCATTTGCTTGCGGATGGTAAGCAGTCGTGCGATGGTGCTACATCCCCAGTAATGTGTTCAGGGCCGTCCAAAGGTTTGAGGTGAATTGTGGCCCTCTGTCGGAGGAGATGTCTGCTGGTACTCCAAATCATGCAATATGCTGAAAGAGAAGGGCACGGGCACATGAAGTCGCTGTAGTGTCCGCCATTGGTATAGCTTCTGGCCACTGTGTGTAGCGATCAATGATAGTGAATAGGTAAGTTTTACCTTGAGAAATGGGAAGTGGTCCGACAATATCGACGTGAATTCGTTGGAAGCGACGATCTGGAAGTTTTCCATGCTGTAGTGGAGTGGTCACATGCCGCTGAACCTTTGCTTTTTGGCATGGCACACACATTCTGGCCCAGATGCCTACTTGTTTGTTAACACCATGCCACACAAAACGTGCTGTCACCATCTTCCTCGTTGTCTTAATGCCAGGGTGTGCCAGGTTATGGATTGCATCAAAAATGATTCGTCGCCAAGCGAGGGGGACAATGGGTCGTGCGACCCTAGTGGAGGTGTCGCAGAGTAGAGTCATGTTTGAACCTGGAATTGGTAGGTCATTTAAGACTAATCGGGTGATGGCAGTGCGGTAAGCGTGCACCTCAGTATCTTCTTTCTGTGCCCGAGCCATGCCCAGAAAGTCAATGTCTGGGCAACTGACTGCCATGCACATTGTGTTGGTGTCGAGATCCACACGGGAGAGGGCATCTGCGACTGAATTATCTCGGCCAGGAACATGTCGCACATCTGTGGTATACTCAGCTATACAGGCTAGGTGCCGTTGTTGTCGTGGGGTCCTGTGTTCCGAGCTGCTGGCAAAGGCAAATGTCAGGGGCTTGTGGTCAGTGTAGATATGAAATCGGCGACCCTCAATGAAGTAGCTAAAATGTTTAACTGCAGCGTACATTGCCAAAAGTTCACGGTCAAAGGTGCTGTAATTTTTCTATGCCTTGTCCAGTTTCCGAGAAAAGCAAGCAAGTGGCTTCCGGCTATTATCTAGGAACTGCTCCAGGACACCCCCCACTGCTAAGTTGGATGCATCCACAGTGAGGCACGTGGTGGCCGTGCTGCTGGGGTGTACAAGCAGGGTTGCAGAAGCCAAAGCATGCTTTGTTGAGTCGAAGGCTGACTGAAGTTGCACCGTCCACTGAAAGTCTCGCCCTTTAACATGAGACATGCTATGTAGCGGACCCATGAGAGCGGCAGCATGGGGGACGAATCTATGATAAAAGTTTACCATACCTACATGTAAGAACTCGGTTAAGGCCTTGGCATCACGTGGTTGTGGAAACCGATGAATGGCATCTACTCGCTCGGGTAATGGCTCAACATCCTGCAATGTGACTCTGTGACCGAGAAAATCGATTGTATCGACACCAAACGTGCACTTGGCTACATTGACAATTAGACCATGTTCAGCCAGTCTCTTAAAGAGTAGACGTAGGTGACGGCGGTGTTCTCTGGGATCGGAGCTGGCAATGAGGATATCGTCTAAATACACAAAAAGGAATTCCTCGAGACCACGACAAATGTGGTCCATGAGCCTCTGAAAAGCTTGTGCTGCATTCTTGAGGCCGAATGGCATCCTAAGGAATTCAAAAAGGCCAAATGGTGTTATCACAGCAGTCTTCGGGACATCAGTGGGGGCAACCGGTATTTGGTTGTACCCACGTACTAGGTCGATCTTCGAAAAAAAATTCTTGCCCTCCAGTTGTGCGGTGAAGTCTTGCATGTGTGGCACGGGATACCGATCATGTGTTGTGGCTTCATTTAAACGCCTATAATCGCCACATGGATGCCACGTACCTGGAGTTTTCTTTTCAACCATGTGAAGTGGTGACGACCAAGGAGCGACGGACAATCCCCAGTCTTTCCATCTCGGCAAACTCACGTCAGGCGATAGCCAACTTGTCTGGCGATAAACGGCGTGCTTTCGAGTGTGTTGGGGGGCCTGCTGTGGGAATACAGTGCTCTACTCCATGTTTCACGTCAACACTGGAGAACTGTGGTCGTGTGACAGAAGGAAACTCCTTGAGGATGGCAGCAAACACATTTGTAGAGCAGGTGTTGAGTCCGGTGGCATGTGCTGCATCATACTGAACAGGTATGCTCTCATAAGTTTCAGCATCGATGATGTGTCTAGTGTAGATATCTATGAGGAGATGATTGCTGCAAAAGAAATCTGCGCCTAGCATAGGGCGATGAACATCGGCAAGGGCAAAACACCAGTTGAACCTACGGAATCCCAGGTCTATCCATAAGGATTTCGTGCCATAGGTATCAATCCTGCTGCCATTGGCGGCGACTAGAGGTTCGGTTTTCTTCTGACGACGATCATCAGCAGAAGCTGGGAAGATGCGGACTTGAGCTCCGGTGTCAACGAGGAACTTGTGACCACCTCCTCGATCCCATACAAACAATAAGCGGCTCGGATTTTGGCCAGCAACCTGCGCCACTAGGTGCTGGCCTGACTTTTTCCCGAAGTCAGGGGGTGCTCGTTTGCCAAGTGTGAGAAGGCACATGGTGGCCTGCAGGTTTTGGCCTTGTTGCCAAACTTAGCGTGGTACCAACAAAGGTCGTTCTTCGGGGATCTGCGAGGAGGAGATTGTTTCCTTGGTGGCCGGATGGATGCATTGATTGACTGGGTATGCTTCGCAGCCATGATGATGTCGGCTTTATGTGCTAAGGCAGATAAGTTGCCTTCATCCAGTGCAGCAAGCTGAACTCGGACATCCTCCGGTAACTGCTGTAGAAAAAAATACGTCGAAGTAGAGTGTCACGATCGACTGAGAGACCCTGAATATGTGCACAGAGCTGGGAAGGTGTCCAATCACCAAGGCCGGTAAGGTTAAGAAGCCGGTCTGCCTTTTGGTCATCTGTGAGGCCATATACTTCTATCAATTTTTCTTTCAGGTATGTGTACTTATTGTCTGCAGGTGTTGAAGCCACATCGCCAGCCATAACGCTGGTCAACCACGGGGTCCAGGGCGGTAAGGAGGTAGAAATACTGAGTGGTAGAGTCCGTTATGTGGCGTAGAGCAAATTGGGCTTCCGTTTGCTGAAACCACACATCTGCCAGGAATGTGGGCAACTTAAGCGATACGGCATGGATTGCAGTTGCGGCAGCAGCAGCGGGGTCGGCCATATGCTCACTTCCAGGGTGTGGCAACGGTGTGCTTTAAATGGAAGAACGAGACGAACTCATCGAATGAAGATGTCAAGTTAGTAAAATAGACGGTCTCGACGGAGATAATGCTCGTAGTCTGTTCGCTTGTCGGGGTCACCACTATAGGAGTCCAGAAATGACCGTTCATGGGACTCCTACTTTGACAAGAAAGTTTTCATTTGACGTTCAGAACAAAATCATATATTGGTAAAGGGTCAAAGAATAACTTGCATGATTAATTAGAATAATTCAATAAAGATGGCGGGAAAAGCCAAGCCGCCACAGAGCTCCCCCAGTGGCTCAAGCCACGGTAGCGCTTGGCTGGAAGTCGGAGTAGTCGGGCCCTTTCTACTTCGGCCCACAATTAGAATAATTCAATAAAGTTGGCGGGAAAAGCCAAGCCGCCACAGTACCATTAAGGACCAGTTGTCTAGCTGGACTGCCCTTACATACTGACCAGGCCTTGAGCCTCTCATGGTCATTATCATACCTTATCTAAATGGCAGGACTGGCAGGAGCAACACCTGATCTAAATGGCAGGACTGGCAGAGCAACAGCTGATCTAAATGGCAGGACTGGTAGGAGCAACACCTGATCTAAATGGTAGGACTGGCAGGAGCAACACCTGATCTAAATGGCAGGACTGGCAGGAGCAACACCTGATCAACATGGCAGGACTGGCAGGAGCAACACCTGATCAACATGGCAGGACTGGTAGGAGCAACACCTGATCTAAATGGCAGGACTGGCAGGAGCAACACCTGATCAACATGGCAGGACTGGTAGGAGCAACACCTGATCTAAATGGCAGGACTGGCAGGAGCAACACCTGATCAACATGGCAGGACTGGTAGGAGCAACACCTGATCTAAATGCCAGGACTGGTAGGAGCATCACCTGATCTAAATGGCAGGACTGGTAGGAGCAACACCTGATCTAAATGGCAGGACTGGCAGGAGCAACACCTGATCTAAATGGCAGGACTGGCAGGAGCAACACCTGATCTAAATGGCAGGACTGGCAGGAGCAACACCTGATCAACATGGCAGGACTGGTAGGAGCAACACCTGATCTAAATGGCAGGACTGGCAGGAGCAACACCTGATCAACATGGCAGGACTGGTAGGTGCAACACCTGATCTAAATGCCAGGACTGGTAGGAGCATCACCTGATCTAAATGGCAGGACTGGTAGGAGCAACACCTGATCTAAATGGCAGGACTGGTAGGAGCAACACCTGATCTAAATGGCAGGACTGGCAGGAGCATCACCTGATCTAAATGGCAGGACTGGCAGGAGCATCACCTGATCTAAATGGCAGGACTGGTAGGAGCCACACCTGATCTTAATGGCAGGACTAGCAGAAGCAATAAGGGAACAGCCTATAACTACATCTACTTCCCAACAAACATACCCAATGCTCCAATCTGGCTAGGTTGAGCCACACACCTGATCCTGTAATGGCATCTGGTGTGTTACCAGCCACCGAGCCCTTCCCTCAATGTTGGAGGGAAGAATCCGCTCTGATAATGCCTGGAGCTCTCCACAGATATCTCTCTAACTCAACAGATGGAGACCTTTGGTGGCTACTATGCTATGCTCCCAGGAGCACTGAGGCCTAGGTTGCATGAGGTCATGTCCCTTCCAACATAGAATACATTGATATGTGGTAATTAGGTGGCCAGATCCAGGAGCATGGGACATGCTTGCATAGTGCATGACTGAGTATTTAGGAGGCACAGCAGCACACAGCACACAGCAATGTCTGACTAGTCTATGACAGGGTATTCAGCCATCAGGTGGCCCTGACCAGACCCTGCCTCAGAACACTTTGTGTGTTGGTATCCAAGCAGTAGCTATGGTGGGTCAAGGTCCTGTACAGCACTGTGGGGTACATTGCCCCACCAAGATGTGGCTACCTTTACAAGTAGTCATCTGGCTACTTTTACAAGTAGTCATGTGACTACCTTTACAAGTAGTCATGTGACTACCTTTACAAGAAGTCATGTGACTACCTTTACAAGTAGTCATGTGGATACCTTTACAAGTATTCATGTGGCTACCTTTACAAGTATGTAGTCATGTGACTACCTTTACCAGTAGTCATGTGACTACCTTTACAAGTAGTCATGTGGATACCTTTACAAGTAGTCATGTGGATACCTTTACAAGTAGTCATGTGACTACCTTTACAAGTAGTCATGTGGTTACCTTTACAAGCAGTCATGTGGATACCTTTACAAGTAGTCATGTGACTACCTTTACAAGTATTCATGTGTCTACCTTAATTTACAAGTAGTCATGTGTCTACCTTTACAAGTAGTCATGCGACTACCTTCACAAGTAGTCATGTGGCTACCTTTACAAGTAGTCATGTGACTACCTTTACAAGTAGTCATATGTCTACCTTTACAAGTAGTCATGTGACTACCTTTACAAGTAGTCATGTGACTACCTTTACAAGTAGTCATGTGACTACCTTTACAAGTAGTCATGTGTCTACCTTTACAAGTAGTCATGTGACCACCTTTACAAGTAGTCATGTGACTACCTTGACAAGTAGTCATGTGACTACCTTGACAAGTAGTCATGTGTCTACCTTTACAAGAAGTCATGTGATTACCTTTACAAGTAGTCATGTGACTACCTTTACAAGTACCATATTCACTCGAATATACAAGTCACGGCTTGTCAGCCAAATCAAGTTGCGATCTTCAAGCAGTGCGCTTGCGCAGTGCCAAGCCAGTCTTGCGCTATTGTGCTGACGCAATTTTTTGGTGCGTCATTGTGGTTGTGATTGTTTCATTTCAAACATTGAGCTGTAGGTAGTAGTTGGCTGGCAAGAGTTCCTAATCGCTATCATAATCTAAAATCAGTTTGTTATGTTTGATCTGTTCTTCATCCTCTTCGTCCAAGGAAGCAAATGGATCTTCTCCACCGCTGTCACTTCAGCTGGCGAGTAGCTTGTGTAATGGCTGGGATAGCTAAAGCTGATCGACTTTGAGGCAGTGAATTTCTCCATCTTCAGACCCGTCCACCTTCACAGTGATGCCACACAGCACGGAATGATTTCTTGATCAACTCGGCAGACAAGCTATCTTAGCTAATGATAAACGACTGCACGTGTGCATGAGCGGTGGTGTAATTAACTTAGTGTGCTACATTTGGAGTGTGGCTTTCAGAGCGACTAATATTCAGTGTGAGACTTATATTCGAGTGAATACGGTATTCATGTGGCTACCTTTACAAGTGTTCTTGTGGTTACCTTTACAAGTGTTCATGTGTTTACCTTTACAAGTAGTCATGTGACTACCTTTACAAGTAGTCATGTGTCTACCTTTACAAGCAGTCATGTGGTTACCTTTACAAGTAGTCATGTGACTACCTTTACAAGTAGTCATGTGACTACCTTTACAAGTATTCATGTGTCTACCTTTACAAGTAGTCATGTGACTACCTTTATACAAGTAGTCATGTGACTACCTTTACAAGTAGTCATGTGACTACCTTTACAAGTAGTCATGTGGCTACCTTTACAAGTAGTCATGTGACTACCTTTATACAAGTAGTCATGTGACTACCTTTACAAGTAGTCATGTGGCTACCTTTACAAGTAGTCATGTGACTACCTTTACAAGTAGTCATGTGACTACCTTTACAAGTAGTCATGTGTCTACCTTTACAAGTAGTCATGTGGCTACCTTTACAAGTAGTCATGTGACTACCTTTACAAGTAGTCATGTGACTACCTTTGCAAGCAGTCATGTGGTTACCTTTACAAGCAGTCATGTGGATACCTTTACAAGCAGTCATGTGACTACCTTTACAAGTAGTCATGTGGTTACCTTTACAAGCAGTCATGTGGTTACCTTTACAAGCAGTCATGTGGCTATCTTTACAAGTAGTCATGTGACTACCTTTACAAGTAGTCATGTGTCTACCTTTACAAGTAGTCATGTGACTACCTTTGCAAGTAGTCATGTGGCTACCTTTACAAGTAGTCATGTGACTACCTTTACAAGTAGTCATGTGTCTACCTTTACAAGTAGTCATGTGACTACCTTTACAAGTACTCATGTGGACCTCAGAACATGGTCATGGTGAAACTTATAATACAAAGTATCCAAGTACTTAAATGTCATGCCAGATTTGTAGAGAGACTTTTTACCTTCTTCATGATAAAATGGGTATGTGTTAAATTGTGGTGTGTCAGAATAGAATGACATCTCGCATGAATATGGTTCTATACTCAATGTGTTAATTAAATCATGTTATAATAATTATTGCTCTACATACACATAGCAATGTAGCCTCTCCTATGCTATACTCCATTCTATTATAGTGAACTGCTCCACTCCAAATGTGGCTGCTGATGTGAGAGTTTGGCCCTTCACTAACACTCTTGTAGGAGCTACTATTACATACAGCTGTTCAGATGGGTACTTACCCCAAACTAACCAGACATCTCAGTGCTCATTAGTGGGCAGTGGTGGAGTATGGATGCCTGACCCAGCACTACTAGATTGCTCAAGTAGGTTGAATCTTGACTTTATATTGCCTACATGTATTTAATGCTCAACAAACTATCAGTAGATGTAGTGTATGTGAATTGACTTTCTCATAATCAACTTATATTTCCTCACTGGATGTTTGGGCTGATGTTCTAGCCTTCATCAGATTAATCCTGATGAAGGTAGTCGAAATGTAATGCAAGAAAATTTATGTTCATTGTCAAGAAGTCATCATAGCTGTTTTAATCCTTATTAGTTGTGTGCAGTGCCCCGCCCTCTCCTCTGAATGGGTCAGTGCAAGCTAATGAAAGTCGTACGTATGTGGAAGGAGATGTGGTGAAGTTTCAGTGTGTGTCTGGCTTGAGTCCTGCAGATGTAATGACTGCTACATGCACTGTGGAAGGAAGTTGGAGGCCTGACCCACAACTGCTGAGCTGCTCCAGTGCAACTGAAGCAACATCAACTACTACTCCAACTGAAGACACGACAATTACTACTTCAACCAAATCCACTCAAAGTATGCAATTGCCTTACCTGTTAGGTCTGTGGGGAAAGTTAATTTGAAGAAGTGTGTTTGTCCATACAATATGCAAGTGGATGGCTTCTGATGTTGCCACTCAAGTAAGAACATGATCTATCACTCTGCTAGTAGAACATCATTCTCAATACAGTGTAGACAAGTGATAATATCTATTATAATGCTGCAGGTGACCCTATACATTATAGGCAGACATCTGACACACTTGGTATTATGGTGTGCTGCATATAGAGTTTCTGTTGGACTCTAGCTGGTACTCCTCCTATAGTCTGAGCATACAACACAATTGCCTGATCCTAATATACTGTAGGGCAATAGCATGAAGATTGCTATGTCTTCTTGTGGCAACAACTATTTCTAGCAGGATTATAATAGGTCTAATAATAAGTGTAGGCATACTATACTACTAGTATTACCTTAACTAAATTAATTAACTATCAGATTAGGAGGGGAAATATAATAAGATTGTTCCAGCTGCTAATAATAATCAACACAACAAAAAGAAATACGACAACAATAACTCCTAAAATAATAATTAACAACATCATATATACACAGTTACAAACAAAACAAGACCATTCCTCCATGACCTCTCACTGACCCCAACATGGACACCACATTCCCTCTCTGAACAGACCACCAAGAGGTAGGAGGTATGCATGAGTCTTCTTCATGCCCTGTCCTTTGCTCTACTCTTCACCCCTCAGGGGTTGGCTCAGGGGACTGCTTCTTTAGTGCCTCAGCTATCTTCAGGTCCTCACAGTCTAGCACAATGGAACCCTCCAGGTCCACCTTCAACCCCTCCAGCTCCATTTCCCTCTCCTCCAGCTGGTCCTCAGTTTTCTGGCACTTCATTTCCTTGCCCTCCACTTGCATCAACAAAGAAAACCTGTGCCAGGTTGAGGAGGTTATGGTAAGGTAGTATTCCTTACGTACTGTTGGAAAAGGTAGAGAATTAGCCTGCAAATTGGCACGAGGTACCTTTGGTGAGAATATCCTGAAGAGATGCCCACCAATGGGGAGCACAGATTTCCCACAACTCTCATTAAATGAACTGATGCTAAGGAAAGGGATCACTCTAAAATAGTTTCAGTGTTTTGGAGCAAATATAAATATGCGTTTAGCAGAATTGCAATGCAGTTCATATTTGGAGGGCTGAATATATAATATACTTGCACATCAACAAGAGTTAAACATATATATGTTCAGCACTTCAGTGCACTATTTATAATACAGTAGTCTCTCTTTCAAGAGAACCATCTTCTGTTAAGCAGCGGCACTATTAGAGTGCACCTCCTACTTCTAGCCACAGACCACCTCTACAGCAAGACCTCTGAAGAGTCCTAAATAACTTGCACAAATCAACACATTGTGCATTATTCAATACAGCAGTAGAGTGTACAGAACCACTGCACATGAGAGATTAGTACCTAGTTGTATACATTACTAGAGGACAATCAGCCATTGGTCCTCAAAATTGTACTTGCTTGCTTTGAAAGAGTTGAGTGTTTAAAGAATAGAAGTGGCAAGTCCTTGCACACTCAAGCCAACCATTCATGTCCACTGTATACACACAGTAATATAAGTTGGTCTGCCTTCTTGCTCCACCCACCTCGTGTTCTCTCATAAGAGATGCTACAGATTCTGTGAAGAGCTCTCAGGAATTGTTTCCCCCAATTCAGGGGGTATACATCATAACCTTTTATTTGTACAACACAACAGGAGAATAATTAAGTCTGGCACTGCAAAACAACAATTAGCAGGACAGCAAACAATTAGCCAACAACAATAATAATAATAAATAAGCTATAATCAGTAGCTGGTAGCCTCTCCACCAGTTCAATCATTTTCGTTAGGACCTTTCTTAAAAATTTAACACAGATGAGAGTTCTTCAAAATTCTTCTATGCCTTCACCAATTTCTCATTAGTCGTTACTTTGACCTCCCTCCATATGCATTCATTTAGTTCATGACAGATTTTCAATGAGGTTGGCATCAGATAATTCCAGTGCACCCCTCACCAGTTTACACAGTTATGATCCTTGAAGATCTTGGCCAACCGAGATCTGTGCTCAGGATCATTATCCTGCATGAACCACTGGTTGTGGTCAGGGAAGAAAAAAGGTTCTACATACAATTATAACAGATGCCTTCAAAGATGCAACTCTTGCTTGCACCTCACAGGCTTATCCCAGCCCAGACGTGAACCTTCACTGAGTTTGGCCTGTAATTACATCAGTAATCACCTAGTCGTGTGGGATCCTAATTAGTGCACCTTGATTTAGGGGAGGGGGGTTGTATTCATCAGTCCTCACTACATCTTAAAATTCACTAGACACTTAATATGTATGAGGCTGCTGAGCCCACTCTAATCTCTTGACCTTTAGCCTTACCTCCCAGTTAATAATTACATACACACCTTATTGGCATGTCGGATATCCATCCAAGAGTAGTTCAACACTGGAGAACTGTGCGGATAGAGATTGTGTAGCCTCTAGATGACCATACATGGTGAAGCTGGTATGCTTCTCATCATCGAGCTCATCAAGTAGAAGTTGTGGAGTGGTCCTCTCACAAGTGATGCAGAACGTGAAGTTGACTGCTAAAATAGTTTGTAGTGGACAGAAAAAGAGTAAGAGAGAGGAATGAAAAATATGATGCTTTGCTTGAGGCCAGTGTAGGCAGTGGGAAGAAGAAGAGGAAACTGCATGGTTGAGCACCTATTTTCAGCAGGTTGACTCAGAGGTCTTCCACTACCTAGTGCACTCTAAAGGCTGTAACATGGATCTTCTGGAGAAGACCTTATACAATGCAAAGAGAATAGGTATCCATAGCTTCCTTGCAACTTCCATGTGGCTGCCTGGCTATAAGAAGCAATGGAATGTAGGTTATAGGTGGCATGCAAACACATCTCCAAAAGTGCCAAAAGAGTATATACTGCAGGCTATATACCCTTTACCACCAAGAAAAATTCAGAGAGAGCTTTATGGCTACAGAGATTGGCAATATTGGATCAAACAATGTGCAGGTAAGCTTCAGCACCTTCTGCCACAAAACATTGTCGTGGACAGCGAACTGTTCAAATTGCTATACCATTGGTGCTGAAAAGAAGGTTTCATAATAGCTTTGTGTGCAACAGGGAATGCAATCAAACTCCCTTCTCTTGATATCTTCAAGCAGCAAAAAGGACATCAGGCTCACACATCACAGCACAACTTCATGTGCCTGATCATCTTGAAGTCACTGCCACCGAAAATCGATGGATGACTTTCTCTAAAGTGCATAGCTGGCTACATAATGTGTGGGGCGAGCCTCTAGAGCTGACTCCATCCTTTATGTGGGAGCTCAAACAGCATACAGGGCTCAGAGGAGAATGATAGCAGGAAAGTGTTTCAAAGGTGATTGAAGAGGAGAACAACAGATCGCCTTGCAAATCTTCAGGTGAATAAGCTGACAAAATGAAAGCCTGGGAAAATCTGATGCTGAGGATGGTGAGTAGCTACGAACAATCAACACTGCTTGGCACAACAATACAATACCTCTATTACTTCAGGCCAAGTTAAGTTTTTATGCACATCTCAGCCATGCCCTAGATCCATGGAAAATCAAGTACAAAGTTTAGTGTACTTTATATGGAGTACTACATTAATCTCTCTGCTTACTGGCAGGCAAGGTTGCTAGAGCAAGTGCACACCTGTCAGAATTTTGAGATAAAAGGTTAAATGCCAATAAGCATTGTCTGCATAGTCTACAGTATGTCTCTGTGTGTATATAAATATATATTGTGTGTGTATGTGTGTGCAGTCGGTGTACCTGTAGTTGCTGCTGCTGCTGGTGGTGTGTTATTTTTCCTGCTGGGACTGTTTTGTGGAGTGGCTGCAGGAGTGGGTGCAGTCATTGTCTACATCAAGTGCAGCAGGGCCCCACCCCCAAGCCAGCCCCCATCTCCTGCTCCACTCTATGATGACATAGAGCTACCTACTACTAATAAACATGAAGTGGACCTTCAACATAATGTAGCTTATGGACATGTCCATTAATTATGACTACCTCATGTTAATACTTGTTAGTTCTTTTATTCTTATAAATATATATACATATATATACATCGACAGTATATTCCTGATGAAGGCTAGAGCATCTAGTGGAAACATCGAGAGAAGACAACTTCAAGTTTTGATTATTGAGAAGGTTACTGTAGTATATATATATATGTACACTTAATATATACATGTTATAAGCAGTAGCTCTTTAACTATTATGGTCCACCTCATTTTAAATTTAATAGGTGGACCTAAAGGTCAAGCAAATGGGCTATGTTCAATCTTGCACCTAAACCTCTAACCCCCAAGGTTCACCTACACAGTCAGGGTTTTTGCCTTTTTCACAATTTTGTCCAGGAGCTCAGGAATGTAAGTGGCTTTGTCAAGGGATCTACATGTAGATCATATGCTACAAGCTTATTCTTGCAGCATCTGACTCTGCTGAATCTGCACCTTTTCAAGTTGCAAATATTACCATAATGTACTATAATTCCACTTTTGGCAGGTACCTTCATGAAGGCTAGAAGACTAGAGCATCTATCTAGCTAATCCATTGAGTAACAAATTTGAGGTTTTCAACCAGCTTACTAATACATATGTTCCCAAAGTCCATTTACAAGCTCCAACTCCAATTCTATTTGATTTCTCAAATATCTAAATACTATATATAGGAAGTTAATGGCACACAACAGCTAGTGATGAATCATTCAATTATGACCACTAGTGCATTATCAGGTCATTCTATTTGGGAGCACCTTCAGAGTAAATCATAAAAGTAACCAACTTTGCTCTGCCCATCATATCATATGATGAGTGGGATGCACTGTAATCTTCATGTCCTATTCAGTGATGTGTAGTGGATAATGAACCTTCTCTGTATGAACATTATTACGTAGGACCCTTTACCGGACTGAGGCCATTTACCCATTACACATGCGCACACGCCTTTGATGCCAGTTATTGCACGCATTGCTTTTGTTGAACATCAATTGTTTATCGAGTTGCATCTTCATAGCAAACGCGCATAGCGCCATTCTCTATGCGTGCAATAACCCTTGATTGGTAGAGAATAGATTCTATTAGTCTGTTAGACCTGGCAGGAGAAGATTCGGCTACCTGAGGAACAATTGTCGGCATCACTCCAATAGACGCCCACCAACCTCATGGAAGCAGTACTATGCCCATTCCCTGGATGCACCTACAGCACGCCAACGGGGATGGACCCAGCTGTGGCAGCAGTGGTGCTATCCACTCATGCCATGACCCACAGCCAGGCTACCAAGGCCAGACCCGCGCCTGTGAAGAGGCCAGAGGTCTCCTCCGGAGGCACGACCGAGGGTTGGTCTTATTTTACCATTCGATGGCGGTCCTACGTCCAGGCTGTCCAGCTGACCGTCACAGACATCCCCATCCAGCTCCTAGAATGCTGTGATGCAAGGCTGAGGTGCGATGTGACCCGGAACGCGGTCGGTCCCTTACCAATTGAAGAGATGTCCGAAGGGGACCTGCTCAAGGCTATCAGGGCACTGGCTGTCAGGGAGGAAAATCCTAAGGTGGCCAGGATGGCCTTGAGCAGGATGACCCAAGACCGAGGAGAGCCTGTCCGGGATTACGCGGCTCGGCTACGCGGCCAAGCTGAGGTCTGCAGGTTTGTCAAGGCATGCACAGGCTGCGCAATCATCTCCAACCAGGGGGAGGAGCGTGTTGCCGATCAGCTCTGCATTGGCCTAGCCGATGCAGAGATCCAGGAAGACCTGTTGAAGCACAGTGACCAGGAGTTGGGGGTTGAGGAGACCATCCGCTTTGTGGAAGTCAGAGCTGCGGGGAAGCGCTCGGCCGTGTCAATGACCACGCCTACCACCACAAGTGCCATAGATGAGGACGAAGGGGGCGAGGCAGTGGCCAGCACATACAGGCGCCAGCAACGACGCCCCATCCCACGCACAGGGCCAGAATCTAACAAGACCACCCCCAACCGACCTCGAACCACCCACACAAACCAAGCCCAAGCCAGAGTGCAGAGCCACCCCAACCAGAGGCACATCTCAACCCGGGGCCAAGGCCAAACAAATCAACCCACCAGAGCCAACACCAACAACAGCAGGGGCATCTGCACATTCTGTGGCACCACAGGACACGGAGAGCAAGAGAGGACAGCCCACAGGAGACAACACTGTCCAGCCTTCGGCACCACCTGCTCAACATGTGGACGACAAAACCATTCAGCCCACATGTGCTGGCAGAACATCGAGCACGAGAGTGCCGTATTCGAGCAGATGGACACGATGTCAGAAGGCATCCTCCAACACCAATCCTGGAACCAATCATCCCACTCATGGATCCAACGACGATCCCCACCACAGCCAAGCTTGAACGTCGCCATATCAGCCAGAACGGAGGATTTCCGAATTCACGGATATACCCTACGCAGAGAGACGCTCAACCTCGCCACCACCGCCATGGCAGACACCGGTTGCCAGAGCTGCCTCGCAGGCCCCACCCTATTGGCCAACCTCCAGCTCACCGAGACCGACCTCATTCCCGTGAACCTCATGATGCATTCGGCAAGCGGCACCAACTTACCCATCTTGGGAGCTGCCCTTCTGCGGATCAAGATACCATCCACGAACCTCGAGACGAGGCAGATGGTATACTTCTCCCCAATCGCAAGCAAGCTATACCTCAGCCTTGCAACCTGCTCAGACCTGGACCTCATCCCCACAGGCTTCCCTCTCAGCACGCCCACGGCACCCCCGGGAGACGGCCAGGCTAGGGGACCGAGACAGGGACAA
Organism: Cladorhizidae sp. MBARI D1340-BT2; assembly: GCA_028752905.1. Lineage (NCBI taxonomy): Eukaryota > Metazoa > Porifera > Demospongiae > Poecilosclerida > Cladorhizidae > Cladorhizidae sp. MBARI D1340-BT2. The sequence continues at coordinate 3,603,326 of JAQNBH010000015.1, forward strand.
CCTCCACAACCATCGGACCTACAGACCAGCCCTCCAGCTCACCATCACCAAGATGCCCTATTGACCAGCACCCAACCAAGCCGACCCACCCCACCCAGCCGATCAAGGAGCAACAACCACAGTGCGAGCCACACGGTAGGGATAGGACAACCTCAGCAGCCCAAACCATGCTCATGCCCGACCAGAACAGGACCACCCCCCAGGCCAACACAACTGCCATTCCCTGCCACTGAAGCCAACAGGGGGAAACTAGAGCAACACCTGCGGGACCTATATGCGGCGAGCGCATTTAACATCTGCGAACACCAACCCTTACCCATGATGTCTGGTCCCCCCTTGAGCCTCACCATCGATCCCACAGCCACCTCCAAGCCTTGCCACACCCCAATATCCATCCCCATCCACTGGCAAGAGGAGGTCAAAGCTGGGCTGGATAGAGACGTACGTCTCGGCGTACTGGAGAGAGTTCCCCTGGGAACCCCGGACACTTGGTGCCACCGCATGGTGATTTGCACCAAGAAGAACGGGTCTCTCAGGAGGACAATCGACTTCCAAGCACTCAACCTCCATGCAACGCGAGAAACCCACCACACCCAGTCACCCTTCCACCAGGCCAGAGCCGTTCCAATCAATACCAAGAAGACTATCTTTGACGCCTGGAACGGCTACCACTCTGTGGCACTCGCGGAGGAGGACAGACACTTTACGACGTTCATTACGCCTTGGGGAAGATACCGGTACTGCTCGGCACCTCAGGGATACATTGCGTCGGGTGACGCGTACACTGCCCGCTATGACGCACTCATCTCACACATCACCAACCGCACCAAGTGCATCGACGACGCATTACTGTGGTCAGACACCATCGCCGAGGCCTTCCATCAGGCCACAGAGTGGCTAGACCTCTGCGCCACAAACGGGATAACACTGAACCCGAGCAAATTCCACTTCGCCTGCGATGAGGTGAAATTTGCCGGGTTCCAGATCACCCGGACGGAAGTCAAGCCATCTCCGAAGTACCTCGAATCGATAGCCAACTTCCCTACACCTCAAGGCATCACAGACATACGCGCCTGGTTCGGCCTTGTGAACCAGGTAGCATATGCGTTCTCCATGGCATCTGTGATGTCCCCGTTCAGAGCCCTCTTGAAACCATCATCCCCCTTCACCTGGGACACCGCACTGCAAGACGCTTTCGACGCCTCAAAGAAGGAAATCTGCTCGAAAATCCACGAAGGAGTAAGAATCTTCGAAAAGTCCCGCCCCACCTGCCTGGCAACAGACTGGAGCAAAGACGGGATAGGGTACTGGCTATTCCAGAAACACTGCCAGTGCCCGTCCCACGAGATATTCTGTTGCCGGGACGGTTGGAAGGTCACCTTAGTGGGCTCAAGATTTACCCACCCCGCCGAGTCACGCTACGCCCCAGTGGAAGGAGAGGCACTGGCAGTGGCCGACACGCTGGACAAAGCTCGCCACTTTGTACTTGGCTGCAGCGACCTGGTCATAGCCGTCAACCACAAGCCACTCCTGAAACTCTTTGGAGACCGCACACTGGAGAACATTCCCAACACCAGGTTGAGGAACCTCAAAGAAAAAACCCTCCGATATCGTTTCCGGATGGTGCACATCCCTGGCGTGAAGAACAAGACCAGTGATGCCCTCTCACGCCACCCATCCGGGACACCCACCCCACACAGGCTGCACCTACAGGATGACAGCACAGCACCAGACACCCCATGCTCCAGAATTCCGACCAACCTTCTGGCCGGCATCTCCATCGCCCCCCTGAACGAAGAAGACGACCCCCAATGTGATGACTTGGGCCTGGCCACTGCCATCAGCGCAGCCATCGCCGACATCCCCCTCAATTGGGAGGACATCCAAGTCGCGACAGCAGCCGACGGACCACTCCAAGAACTCATCCTCATCATCGAAGAAGGCCCACCAGCAAGAAGAAACCTCATGCCATCTTCAATCAGGGAATTCTTCCCGTTCATTGACACGCTCTCCACCATTGACGGAGTGATATGCCGAGGAGACAGAATCATCATACCCGCCTCACTCCGCCCCACATGCCTCAACGCCCTCCATGCCGCCCACCAAGGAGTCAGCCGCATGAACGCAAGAGCAGAGGCATCAATATTTTGGCCGGGCATTACCAAGGACATAACCGCGACCAGGGACAGATGCGCAACTTGCAACGGTAACGCCCCATCCCAACCAGCCATGCCCTCCATCACCCCCGAAGAGCCGCTATACCCATTCCAACACAGTGCAGCGGACTTCTTCCACCACCAGGGGATCAACTATCTCGTCCTAGTGGACCGGTACACAAACTGGCCTGTAGTGACACCATCCAGGGAGGGAGCACCCGGGCTCGTCCAGACACTCCAGGAAACCTTCTCCACGTTTGGAATCCCGGACACACTGACATCGGACGGCGGCCCAGAGTTCTCCTCCCACTCCACCAGACAATTCTTGACCGATTGGGGGGTACACCACAGAATCACATCAGCATACCACCCACATGCCAACTGCCGCGCCGAGGTGGCGGTCAAGACCATGAAGAGACTCATCACCGGCAACACCGGCCCTGGAGGCACGCTCACGGACAAGTTCCACAAAGCCCTTCTACAATATAGGAACAGCCCAGACCCCGAAACGAGAATGTCACCGGCAGCCTGCCTGTTTGGAAGATCCACACGGGACCTCCTACCCGGAATCCCCGAATGATACTGCCCCCACACAGAGTGGACAGACCGCCTGGATCTACGTGAGAGAGCCCTAACCAAACGATCAATGACCAACCGCACTCGCTGGGACGAGCACTCCCAGGGACTGTCCCCCCTGAAATGCGGGGACACAGTTATGGTCCAAAACCAGTCAGGCCGTCGCCCTAATAAATGGGACAAGACGGGCATGGTGGTCGAAGTACTTCAATACCATCAGTACGCGGTGAGGACGGATGGCTCAGGAAGACTAACGACAAGGAACAGACGTTTCCTCCGTCGATACAACCCCATCCCTTCCTCACCGCCCACCACCGTCCCGTCCTTCCCACCCCCAAACCCACTACCGATACAAACCCACCAGGACGTTCAACCCACGACGCTTACAATGGCGCCATCACCGCTGGAAGCCAACGTGCAACCATCGATGATCACCCCACCAAGCCCAATCCGACCCGGAACTCCCCATGTCACACCAGCCATCCCAACCATAACCCCTCACCCCGGCACACTGCCGCCAACCGAGACACCGACGCCCGAAACCCCAGCGAGCATACCTCGGCCGAGCCCACGATCATACGCGTCGGTAACCAGCACTCCACCCGCCCCCACGACCGAATCTACCACACCCACAGCACTCCTACCAGAGCCAGCAACGACGGCCCCCCTCCGCAGAAGCCAGCGGGGCCCGAAGCCGATCTCCCGATACGGATATACCAAACTTAAGTAGACACATCGTGTCGACTTGGGGGAGGTAGTGGATAATGAACCTTCTCTGTATGAACATTATTACGTAGGACCCTTTACTGGACTGAGGCCATTTACCCATTACACATGCGCACACGCCTTTGATGCCAGTTATTGCACGCATTGCTTTTGTTGAACATCAATTGTTTATCGAGTTGCATCTTCATAGCAAACGCGCATAGCGCCATTCTCTAATGTGTGCATTTATGAAAGTTAGCATGTGCGAGTACACACCTGCCAAGCTTGTGTAAGAGTACAAACACTTCCACAAATAACATATTTAATAGGTGCAAGCAAATGTGCCATGTTTGAGGTTCTTTCCCATTCCTCCCTTGAGATGCTGATTTTGGAATCACAAGATCAAGTCAAGAAATCATTAGTGAAATTAGCATAATGAGCTTATAGCACTAAACCAATTTCAGGTATGCATGGCAACCAGGAGTTACTGGGCACATTTTAGCTATCTCATGCACATGCGAGATTGACATTTGGTGTATGTAACTTTATATATAATTATATATATATATGTTATACCATTATCTGCTGAGGTAATTGGGAAAATATACAATAGTAATACCACAAGTGAGACTGTGACGTACTACAAAATATATGTAGCTATATACAGATGCAAGCACGTCCAGGTAAGAGTTAGGTAATCCATGTGCCACATAAAGAATCTCATTATCTAACTATATATATTTGCATCTATGTTATATTAAGGATCCTGTAAATGTTTGTTGTCTACATTGGTAAATTCTAGTTTAAATTAGTTTGTAACAGTTTTTAAATATAACTAGTTTCTATTTGCTAGCTTATATATAGTCAAGCAGCCGCCTACAAGAAGTTACTCAGTGTAACACCAGAACTAACCAATCGTAGATGTTAGTAATTACCATGTGTATTATTCAAGTAGACACATGTGCCTATGTATTCATATATACACATAGACACATGCACCATAAGTAGTTGTATTACTCAAGTAGACACACATGCATATGTATTCATATATGTGACCGAATTTGCGAAAACCCACCTAAACGGGGGGGGGGGGGGGGGGGGGGGGGGGTTAAAAAAAGTGAAATTATTTAATAATCGGCACCTATGATACCTAATGAACATATCCTAAAAGTTTGAAACTATTTGATAATGTTTCCTTCGAGCTATAGCATGAATAGTTGCGCTCCTTCAAGTACAACAATAGGATTTATTGCGTTTATAAAGCGTTGTCAGGGTGCGGGCGAACGAAGCCGTATACTTCCGTAAACGTGTAATTAGAGCTATTACCACGCCCTTGGCGTTCTATTGCCACGCCCAGGGTCTAAAAAATGGAAGGATAGTATGGACAACTGTAGTAGGACTCTTTCTAAGCAGCGGTAAGGTACAGATTAGTTAGTTAGGAGTTGTAGAAAGAGTTGATCAGCTATGTTAGGCTAATCTTGCGTAGTTTTGTTGAGCTATTGCCACGCCCTCGGCCTAAAAAGAATAGTATGGACGACTGGAGTAAGGACTCGTTCTAAGCAGCGGTAAGTAGCAGATTAGTTAGTTAGGAGTTGTATATGTTGTAGAATGAGTTGATCAACTATGTTTGACATCTAATCTTATGTAGTTTGCTTCTGTAACAAAGTTGAACTTTATTGATTCTTTAGAAACAAGTTGAGAATAAATTATGGTAAGTTCACCTCTTATTATTGCTAGCTTGCTTCTAGTTAAACATGTTTGCTACATTTTCATGTGACTTATCTGCTAGAAAATAATGTTTGATAGCTAACTAGTTATGATGTACAAAGTTTATGATATAATAAGAAGCTATGATGAATAAAGTTGACATCTTCTTTTAGGTGATGGGGTTATGTTCTGAGGAGGCAAGGTGCAGTTGATTGGGAGAGGCATTCTGGTTGCAGGACTTGGATCAGGACAAACAATATCCTGATAATGAGGGGGACAGAATTCTCGTATTTTTTCCGAAAAGGTACTTCTTCCTTTCTGGAGTAAGACCTTCTGGTATAATTGTGGGGGGAGTTCATTTTTATGTGGCTTCCAGTCTTTATACTGTTCCACTAGAAGAGGCAGCCTTTTCTCTATCGCATCCGTCCCTGTCCTGACCATAGCAACTCCTGGTTCTTTTGATGAGAACTTCAAGCGGTGAAATGTCTTGATCCCAACAAATGCCTGTCTCCTGTAGTACTTTGTGAAGTAGTTTGCCCAGTTGTACTGTGGAACTAAAATAGTTCCGTCTTCCCTCCCCACCAACTGGGCATTGTTCACTTTTGCGGAACTGTTGACAACATCAGCAATGTCTTGTAGGCACCCGACCTTTGTCCTTCTGTATTTTTGCTTCAGCAAGCCAAACCTGACTACATTCCTGGTGACAGCCAAGGGCAGTCTGTTGTGAGGTAGCCTTTTGTGGTTGCCATGTTCTCTTGTAGTCAGACCCACAGCAGTGTAGTGGGTTTTGAGGGATTTAAATCTGTCTATTCCTGGAGTGTTATGGTACATTGTTGTACTGTAATAATATTTCCCACAGTATAGTATGACATTGTACCTACCAATACTATGCAGCATAAGGAAGGTGACCTTGCAAATCCTCAAACCATAGCGATAGAAGACTATCCTGGACCTCTGCCGTGGTAATGTGGTATGGTGTGATCCTTCCCCTACTGTGTCTTCATTATTAATATTTGCCATAATTTGTCCCAGGATTACCATATCGACCTGTTCCCTGCTCAGTGATGCACATTGGTCTCTCACGTCTTGGTAGTGCTCTGCAGTAAACTGTGAGGAGCATGGTTTTCCTTTAAACATCACACAGCCACACCCCTTCAGCAAGAATGCTGTAAGTTTGGGATCCTAATGGAATAATAGCCATGTTTATTATGCAGATGCCATGTGTTACACCTATATACAATAAAGGGAAGTGCTGCTGGCTCAAGTGCTATTGATGAAGAAGGCTGTGGTAGTGATGATGGAGTCTGGGATGGGTGTCCGCTCAATGGTGAGAAGAGGTCCTCCTCAAGAGTGGAGAAGAGAGGTGGATCTTCATCACCACAGTCATCATCTTCTGAAGATTCTAAATTTCATTTTAATGTATTTTTTATAGTAGTATTAAGTATTATTTCGTATTATATCATGCTTTGAAAGTTACCATTAGATTCCATTACTTCATTGAACTCGTTGTCTTCAGTGCCTGTACAGTAAAATTCAATGATCTATTGAGGGTGTAAATATTACCATACTTGGCCCATCCAAGGTGAAGTAATCTGCTAATAGTTCATTGAGGGCGTGTTCGTCAGAGCTTACTACCAGGTCTCGTCCTTCCCTGGCCCACCTGTTGAGAGCGCTGGCTACGTTCTGTGAACTGGACATCGCTACTACAGGATTGCAACCAAACTTAGCGCGCCTAATGCGCGCGAAAAGAGCATAGCAACGCCTCCGTTCACGAACGGTAAGTATCGACCTATCTTACAGTAAAGGCTTATTTCTCCTTCTAGAAATAGCGCATGGGCTTATGACTGTCACTGGTTTATATATAAAGGATAGTTATAGCCATTGGCACAAACACAAAAAAATCGTCTTTAAAAAAAAAAAAAAGTAAAACGGCAATATCTCAATTATTGCTTTCCCCCGTTTAGGTGGGTTTTCGCAAATTGGGTCACATATATACACATGACACATGCACCATAAGTGGTTGTATTATTCAAGTAGACACACATGCATATGTATTCATATATACATAGACACATGCACCATAAGTAGTTGTATTACACACTTGCCTATGCATTCATATATACACATACACACATGCACCATAAGTGGTTGTATTATTCAAGTAGACACACATGCATATGTATTCATATATAGACACATGCATCATAAGTGGTTGTATTACTCAAGTAGACACACATGCATATGTATTCATATATAGACACATGCATCATAAGTAGTTGTATTACTCAAGTAGACACACATGCCTATGTATTCATATATACACATGACACATGCACCATAAGTAGTTGTATTACTCAAGTAGACACACATGCCTATGTATTCATATATACACATAGACACATGCACCATAAGTAGTGTATTACTCAAGTAGACACACATGCCTATGCATTCATATATACACATAGACACATGCACCATAAGTAGTTGTATTACTCAAGTAGACACACGTGCCTATGCATTCATATAATTATACACATAGACACATGTACCATAAGTAGTTGCATTACTCAAGTAGACACACATGCCTATGTATTCATGTGACCTTCCATGTGAAAAAGGTAATTTGAGTTTTTCACATTTATGTAACATTCACATAATGAAATTTCAGAAAACTAAATTTTATGGATGTATGTGTTGTGGTTTGCAAGTTATAAGCTTGTAAATAATTAAATAGTTTGATGGCGTTATAATTAGAATAAAATGTATGGCTTGTAAGTAAAGGTAAGAGATCATCACAATAAAAAAAAATTAACAGAGTTTATAATACATTTACACAAAGTATGAAGGCAAATTATGATATCCTTATGCCTTTGCATGTTCTTTTAGTTACTGAGTATGTCCGATGTCATGGCACACCTTTTTCCATGGACCACTTGCTGCTTCTGTGGCTGTTTGAGAGACTGACTGCAGATGTGCTGTTCACCATTGTCGGTTTGCTTTTAGCTGCAGGCTTTGGACAGATTGGTATAGGGCATGTGAAATCAGCTGAGAGAACACTTTTATAAAAAGGGATTTGTTCATAAAGATACCATTGACGTTGTTCATCTAGGCCTTTGATGTTTGACAGCAGCATCAAGGATGAACTGATGTTCAACCTTCAGTACAGATACAGTAGAATCTGTTGACAATGCAGTTTCTCTCACTGTTACTACACCTGGTTTCTTAGCGTCAAAAAGAATCTGTGATACTGTAGGATATTAGGCATAGGTTTGAAGAATTGCTGAAAGAACATCGTCCTGATAAAAATTCACATGCTTACGTCGTAAGGTCTCTGATAAGTTGTGCTTTGTTCTGCTTTGTAATGTCAGACTCATCAACAACTGCAGACAAGTGGTTAATGGTGTCCACACATGATCTCCTATAGCACTTCTTTATCAACCTGTCTGGAGCAAACTTTGTGTGTCCAACCAGTATGACAGTTCTGCAGTTACATGCCTACCTGTCATCACCCATAGTATTGCATTATTTTTGTTTGGCCCTGTGCAATTATCTGCTTGAAAAACAATGTTCTCACCACAGCCATACCTCTCCAGAATGAACAAGACTGATCGTACAATCAGCTCATTTTCCAGGGTTCTCCGCCTCATCAATTAATTGTTCACTTTTCCCCTCACAGCATACATCAAATATTCCACACTTGCGTGCAGTTTTAATGTTGTGAATCAAGGAAAATGAACCTGCTGAGCAGCAAAATCATATGAATAATGAATAATGCATGAGCATATGTCATCCAGGTAAGCCTTCCAAGAATCCTTGGTCTTTTCACACTGCTCTCGATAGTAATGTCTCGCTTCCCTGGCTTGATCAAGGTGTAAAGGTACCTTTTGGTACCTCTCTTTTCTTACATGTTCAGGCATTGGTGCTGCTTTCATGATAGACAAGTTGTTTTGTTGACACTTATAACAAAGATCACTCGCTGGCTTCATTACAGCTACATAAGGTGTAAATTGAGACCACAGTTTATAAAACTTACTTTTATGAACAGGGAAAAGGGCGTAGTATTACTTCTTTGTAGATTTGAAATATAATATTTTAGACATGTTCGAAGAAAGTAACAACAATTTGTCTTTCGTGTTTGGTAATCGACCAGGAACATGGTAAGCCATGGGCACTTGCATACTTCTTAACAAAAGTTGTAATCTCTTTGACTTGCTCAAAGGCACATGTGTGCTTTGATACCCTACCAGTATTGCCATGTTTATCACTCTTTTTGGTACAATTCCAAAACACACAATTCCAAAACACACAAGTATCAGTTACGACTAATGCAGTGCATAGCCTGGCAAATTTTAACTCCATTTAAAAGTAGAAGCTAGAAACAGGCCTAGTACATGCATTTCTCCCATGTACAGTTCTGAAAAAGTGAACCCGAGACATGATCACCAAGTCTAGCTCTTTATGTGAAAGTTCAAAACACGACAGTCTACAATTACGAATGGCATCAGCTGAAAGTGCCAGACAGCAAGGCTTATTTCCCAGAGCCAAATGGCATTACATATGTCTGAGAGGAATTTCTTAACTCTGCCTTCTTCTTGTAAGTCATTTTCTCTTGAGGAGCTATCAGGATCTTCAACTGTTGTATATCAGCTGCTCCATACTCATGTTCAAGCTCTAAAAAGTCTTGTTCCAGGGACAGAACTACTTCTTCTAAAGCATTTGAAAGGTCTGGTAACTTCTGCTGCCATCCCCAAATAACCAACAAACTTAAAAATGCTGTAGCTCCAAAACTAATGCAGCTCACTGGTCAATGTTATATCCAATTTCCTATTACATTCCTGAGGCTTTGCTTGTAATAACAGGCTGCTGGGCAAACAGGAAATTACGAGATTTTTCAATATAATTGGATTTCTACGCAAGTACCTTTTTCACGTGCTTCTAAAAACGCATCGCACCTAGGCTAATCAACTTTATGTGGAAGGTCTGTTTTGAGTAAGGTGTGATGACTTGTCATGATCTACCAAGGACATTGATGTGATGTCCTCATCTTGCAAGGATTCATATCAGCGATGATCCCAGCCTCAAAGCTTCACATTTATGGCTTCAAACTTTTGCTACATGCTAAATATGGCGCATTGCAACCTACATAAGACATCAACCAAACTTGTGAGCTTGCTACTAGTTTCATTGTAAGGCAGAAGTTCACTGATTTGTCTCAGGGACGAAGGGAGCACCATTGAGTGGGAATGAGCAAAGTGTGCTGTGTGTAGTAAACTCAGGTGCTAGTCGAAGTGGGCCTACAACAGCTGGGAAGAAGTAGGATCTTGTGAATAGGTGAGCAGGTTCACTCCGCCCATGAAACACACAAGGGTCAGTGAACTTTTTCATTCCTGAGACAAACCAATAAACAGCCGCCTTGCAATGCTTTCTGAGAAGAATTAGCAGCAATCTCACAGGCAGGCTCAGCACTTAAGCCACTTTCACTTTCCTTCCTCAACCTCACCTTGCACAGACACAATCAGATTGTGATAGAGTTTTGACTATAATTTTGTGCATATATGCAATTAATGACTAATGCTCACAAAGTCATTCAAAATCAGAAATTTCCCTATGGAGCATAGAAAGTAGTGGTATATAAGCGTGGCTGAATGTACGTGACATAATAGTGCAAGTCTCATGTCCATAAGTTGAAGGTCCACTTCATGTTTAGTAGTAGTAAGATTAGTCAACAGTAGTTGCCGGTCGGGTAACTTGAGTCATGTTTCCAAAAATGACTATGTTTACTCCATCCTGATCATTAAACACCACATGGGCTAGCTTAAGTCTGCTACGTAACACCAGCAATCTCATTTCCTCATGTTCCATTACATTTTGAATTGAAGTTTTCCTTGCATGCTGCAACTGATGACAGGGATTGCTAATCGTGTGAAAACTACAGTTATTCAAATATGCATATATCTAGACTAAACCAAATATCATAACTGTTCTGCTACCAAAATTAAAATGATAGAGGCAGGTAAGGTGTACTACCAGTAATTTGGCAAAGAGGACCCTACCACCAGAAAAACTATTTTTAAGAGGAGCACCCAATTTGAAGATCGGTACATTTTAATGATAAAACAAGCCATCTTTTGTTTCAACACTATGCTAATATTGTGTAGAAACTACATGTAGTATATAGGACCAGATAATACCACCATAGTCAAGAGGATTAATTAGTGCTACATTTTAGGCCATCACAATATATGTGACAGGCTCTGAGAAAAGGGCCCACTTCGCGCAAGTTATAAAAATTGAGTTATTGACAGTAAGATATAGCACACCTTATTACCTTCGAAATGGTCTAAGAAGCGTCATCGTAGCTAGTTGGGTTGCTGAGCTACGACCGACCTAACACAGCCAAGTACAAGGCCATAATTCCATGAAAACGGTCTTTCAATGTTTACTTACGGGGAAAATTTCTATTTCCGTAATCTTCCGCGTTACGCGTTTTGAGGTAGCACGTGATTCTACAAGATACGCCCTTCATAGTTCGTGGAGAAAAGTCACACACTTCTTGGACGAGCTTTTCTTCGCTTCCAGGACGAGCTTTTCTTCGCTTCCAGGGCGCAGCCCAGGACTTAGAACACCACTAGAGCCCCCAAAACCTTCGTGCCTCCATGAATCAAGAAGCTATTCTTGGGAGGAAAAGCAGGTGAGAGATATTACTAGCTGTGTTCAACCACCAACTGTAACTTTTTTGTTTAACTTGCTCTCTAGCTCACAGTTGGCCTTTGTTTAACTTGTTTTCTAAGAAGCCCACAGTTAGCCTTTGTTTCACTTGCTTTCTATCCCACAGTTAGCCTTTGTTCACAGGTAGCCTTTGTTTAACTCGTTTTCTAGCCCACAGTTAGCCTTTATTTAACCTGTTTTCTAGCCCATAGTTAGCCTTTATTTAACTTGTTTTCTAGCCCATAGTTAGCCTTTATTTAACTTGTTTTCTAGCCCATAGTTAGCCTTTGTTCACAGGTAGCCTTTGTTTAACTTGTTTTCTGGTCCACAGTTAGCCTTTATTTAACTTGTTTTCTAGCCCACAGTTAGCCTTTATTTAACTTGTTTTTAGCTCACAGTTAGCCTTTATTTAACTTGTTTTCTAGCCCACAGTTAGCCTTTGTTCATAGGTAGCCTTTGTTTAACTTGTTTTCTAAGAAGCCCACAGTTAGCCTTTGTTTACAGGTAGCCTTTGTTTAACTTGTTTACTAGCTCACAGTTAGCCTTTATTTATTTAGCCCATAGTTAGTGTTTAGTTTCTAGCCCATAGTTAACTTGTTTCTAGCCTACAGTTAGTGTTTATTAAACTTAGTTTCAGGTCAGCAGTAAGCTGGTTACTTGTCCTAACCCAGTTTTCTCTCTTTTGTTGTTGTTAGAACGAACTATTATTAAATAAAAAGTAGGAAAAGAATAATAATTATTATACAGTGTTACAACAACATTGGTTAAAGACTTATTGTTGCTGATCTACTGTTATGTCACTCCTTTCTGCAGATCATACAAGTGCGTTTCTTGGCAGAGGGAAGATAATCCTCTTTATTCTGATTACCAGTTCAGGGTTGTATACAGAAATTTTGCCAAGGGGGGGGCGAACTTGAGATATGGAAAAATAAGGGGGGGCGGAGAGCCTGGATGGTGCGGAAAGGGGACGTGCACCCTGGGCTTCCGCGTGGAGTACGAAAGTGTTTTACCCACAGGTATTTTTGCAGTACTAACTGTATATATAGCTGCTACTTATGATGGCATGCACTTTTTCTAAAATCTTTAGTACAACATTCCATCTTAAATATTTGCTGAAGTTGCATGCTACGGCAATCAGCATATATAGATTAGATATAGTCACTTGTCACTCGTATAATAGAGGTGGGCTTTTGTGAAATCGAATTATGTTGCATTCCATGCATTTTCTTACAAAATCATGGACAACAGGTTTCATACACAATTTTTCTCAAGTTCTCTAGGGGGGGGGGGGGGGGGGTGGAAATGGTTGGTCACTTGGTGCCCTAATTTTTGTTAATATTTTCTTAACATGTTCATAAGTCGTAAAAGGGGGGTCTGGGGGGAAGATCCCCCCATATTTTTTTTGGCTTTTACAATGTCTGAGGATAGCTATTTTGACTGACTACCAATGGCATTATGCTATACCGAACTATGGCTAGACTGTATATATTTCTCATGATATTGTAGCTGCTTGGAAAAAGGAGAGCATGTGTCATGACACGATGACATCACACACCACCACGTGCTCTCCTTTGTAGGTTTGTCACTTCTTTTGTTTCTCCTTCTTTCCCACTCCCTCTCTCTCAGTATTTTTAACTCAGTCCATTATGTCATGGTCTTCAAGTCTAATCTTAGACATGATGTCATCACACGCCACCACGTGTTCTCCTTTGTAGGTTTGTCACTTCTTCAGTTCCCTCCTTCTTTCCCACTCTCTCTCAGTATTTTTAACTCAGTCCATTATGTCATGGTCTTCAAGTCTAATCTTAGACATGATGTCATCACACGCCACCACGTGTTCTCCTTTGTAGGTTTGTCACTTCTTCAGTTCCCTCCTTCTTTCCCACTCTCTCTCTTTAACTCAGTCCATTATGTCATGGTCTTAAAGTCATCACACACCACCACGTGTTCTCCTTTGTAGGTTTGTCACTTCTTCAGTTCCCTCCTTCTTTCCCACTCTCTCTCAGTATTTTTAACTCAGTCCATTATGTCATGGTCTTAAAGTCATCACACACCACCACGTGTTCTCCTTTGTAGGTTTGTCACTTCTTCAGTTCCCTCCTTCTTTCCCACTCTCTCTCAGTATTTTTAACTCGGTCCATTATGTCATGGTCTTAAAGTCTCTATAAAAGAAACCTTACTAGCTGATTTCTCTTCATATTAATATGGATATTCGCTCATACTTTGCAAGTACTTCTCAAGCCTCTTCTCATGCTAATAGCAGCGATAGCGAAGATAGCAGAACAGATAGCTCTGAGCATGTCGAGGCATCTAGTCCTAGCCTTAGTCCTCCACCTTCAAAGAAAAGCAAGCAAAACAAACACCGCTCTTCTGTATCCACGAAGAGAAAATACTCTAAGAGCTGGGAGAAAGATTTCAGTTGGCTCTATTATGACGAGGATAGCGATGGTGCCTTTTGCAAGGTTTGCAAGCAATCTGGTCTGCAGCGTACTGGAGGAGTGTGGGTCACACAACCTTGCAGAAATTGGAAGAAAGCTGTTGAAAAAATGAAAGCTCATGCGAGAAGTGACTTCCATATCCATGCAACTCAAGCTCTTTTTGCAGCTAAAGGAGCAGCCAAAGGTGGAACAGTTGTACAGCAACTCCAGAATGTTTTAGCTCGCAAAAGAGCTCAGAACAGAGCTGCAGTGAATTGCCTGATCCTACTCACTCATTTTCTTACGAAAGAACAAGTTGCACATTCGACAAAATTTGAGAAGCTGGTTGACGTGGTGGTTCGATGTGGCAGCCAACATTTGAAGCAATTCTTAGAAACTGCACCAAGAAATGCTGTGTACACATCAACAGTGGCTGTGGTTGAATTCATCGAATCATTGGGGACATGGGTGGAGGAGTCGATTCTGAAGCGACTTCAAAAGGCACCTATGTACAGCCTCATGGCAGATGAGTGCACAGATGTCACCAACGTAGAAGAATTGTCTGTGTTTTGCCGCTGGGAGGAAGATGGTGTACCAGTAGAGTGCTTTCTGGAGCTTATTCCATTGAAGAAGGCTGATGCAGAGACCATCTATTCTAATCTCATCGATTGTTTAAAGAAGAAAGGTCTACAAGTCGGAAGAATAGTTGGAGTGGGATTTGATGGAGCTGCAACTTTTTCTGGACGAAAGACCGGGGTTCAGGCACGTATCAAGAAACATACTCCTCACGCTCTGTTTATACACTGCCACTGTCACTTACTGCAGTTGGCTTGTGTGCAAGCTGCCAATAAAACTCCTGGAATTGCTCATGTTTACAGAACATTGACTACTCTTTGGAAGCATTTTCGCAATTCCCCCAAGCGAGCAGAGTGTCTGAAGGAGGTACAGCATGTTCTTGAACTTCCAGAAATGAAAGTGATCAAGCCATCTGACACACGCTGGCTGGCACATGAAAGGTGTGTCAAAGCTGTCAAAGCAAGTTATTCTGCAATTGTAATCACCATTGGGAACATCTACGAGACGTCCCACGAGCCAGAAGCTCTTGGAATCCATGGTGCCCTCTGCAAATTGTCTACGATTGCAGCTATATATTTGCTTGATTTCACTCTACCACAAGTAGCCAAGCTCAGCAAAGCACTTCAGGCAGAGCAGCTTGACCTCTCGTTGATATCATTCCTTGTTGATGCTACTGTTAAATCCTTGGATGATGCAGTTTTGCCTGGAGCGAACTGGGTGTTGGAGCTTCTTGAAAACGTTGAAGACTTGAAGTCATCTACAAAGGTGTCTATTGACGCTGATAAAATACTTTCGTTCCAGAATGTTGTTGGTAAGCCTTTTGTTGCTGATTTAAAGGCCAACATAACAAGCCGATTTTCTTCATCCAACGCTGTTGTATCAGCATTGTCTATATTCGATCCACGGAAAGTTCCAAAACCAGATTCAGTATCTTTTCCCACTTATGGAGACACGTCTGTTGAGAAACTGATTGCTCACTACGGAGAAGATAGAGATGCAGAAACATTGGATGGAGAAGAAACAGTGAAGACAGCCATGATTTCCACTGAAATACTTACAGAGTGGAAAACATTCCGCCAGCTGTTAGTCAAGCAACCATGGGATACTACTGCATCACAGCTGAAAGAACTTGTTTCAAACGACATGCTCAAGGCCATGTTTCCCAATTTGCACAAGATTGCCTCCATCTGCTTATCGATTCCAGTTTCTACTGCTTCTGTGGAGAGAAGCTTCTCACAGATGAAGATGATCAAGACTCGTTTGCGTACTTCTCTAAGTGACTGCAGCCTTTCTCACCTTATGAGGATTGCTATAGAGGCACCAGAAGTACTCTCTGAGAGCGACCTTGAAGAGATTGTGGACGTATGGCAGAGAAAACCAAGAAGAACCTCAGTTTGACATTCCTATCATTTGAACCTGATATCATAAGCTTATTACACCTTTCTTGTATTACACCTTTCTTGACATTATTTAAAAAAATATCTCTAATTTCAAGGGGGGGGGGGCGAGAATGATACAAGGGGGGGCGAATGCCCCCCCCCCCCGCCCCCCCCTAAATACACCCCTGCCAGTTGGTGAGGAGGGAGTGCTGGAAGGCCTGGGGACAGCTGGCAAAGGACAGGTACTATCTTTCTCATCTTTACTCCCGGACTTCTCGCCAGCACTCATCACAGGTGGTTTTGTAGAACGACCTTTCCAGCTGCACAATTCGAAGGTGCTCTTCTGCTGCTTTTATAGTAGCCACGTCAGGAGAGTTAGCAGCTCGGAGGATCGCTGTACTGTAAGTGTTCTTTTGGCATTGCCAGCACAAGTCAGACATAGTTTTCATAATAATAATGGATCGAAGCAGTGACTGCCAGAGCTTATTGAAGGTGGAGTATGCTGCAGGACATGCACAGGGTGTGGAGTTAGCAGCTTCACAATACATCCTCTGGATCCCTCTCTTGGACACGCTAGAAGGTAGCAGCTTGATGTCAGATCTGCTATAACCTGGTATGCGACCAAGAAGGAGCAAGCCATTCTGATCAGCATAGTTTAGTAAGAATCTGACAATAAACTCTACCGAAGCAAATGCAAGGGCACTGTGAGGAAGACGCCTGGTGTTTCCATGGACACGTGGTGCAAGCCCATTGTCCTTGAAGTGTGTCACCAAGTTCTTCATTCGTTTCTCGCCAACAGTGTGAAGGTAACGAAATATGGAAGGACACACTGGTTGCCCCTGATGGTAATATTTTGTGTACTTTTTCTGTCTACTCAACAGTGAATGCCGAACCATCTCCATCGAATGTGAGGTAGCCATGAGCTGCCCAAGCAAGATGTCCTACTCATTGTGTGTCTGGGAGTTGCAGTGTGAGCGAAATGAAAGACATGCTGCAAGGAAAATGGGAGAGAGAAACTTCCCCCATTACGAAGACGACAACCACATCCAGCATCCAAGAAATCTCCAACTTGCTTATTTTCCTCGATGTCAGAAAGAGTTGGTTCAATGCCACCAATCATGTGAAGATTCTCCAGGGCTTCACTCACTTGCTCATCACGGTCCAAATCTTCCTCCTCAATTTCTTCATCCTCACTGATCTCCTCCTCCACACCCATCTCGCCAACCTCTACCACTCTGCTATTGCACAAATGTTCTGTCTCTAGTATGCACACAGATGTACTATAATTCCATCACATTACTCCACATTACTCCTAAATACAAATTTTTGTCAATACAGTGTATATTTTGCTATTCAGTAGTATGATATAAATTTTTTGGCTATGGACACACCTATGTCTTCACTAAACTTACCATGATTTGCTGCTCCAGTCACATCATCACTGTCCATTTCTCCTTCAAAAGGTCTGTTGAAATAGTCTTGTAAGACATCCAGCAAGGGCTGTTGGTCTTTCTCACAAAAGTGAAGCAAACCATTCACAGCTTAGCAGCTTCTCTAGCACTAGTTTGAAAAGTCATTCTGCAGCTGTTGTTGTTACTGTGGTAACCTGTTATAAAAGCGTGCGGGTAACTCCCATACTTCTGTGTGCACGTAGTATTCTTCCGCCGGCAGTTAAACTTCAATCTCGGTTACGCAGAGAGAAAATTTTTTTTTTTTTTTTTTTGTTAATAATAATAATTATTATAATTATTATTTTAATGATGTAGAGTTATGATAATTAAATGAGCTGTGGGATGCGGCCCTCTGCTGTTGCCAGGGTTACATCCACATCTTTGATTGGGTTTCTAGCAGATGATCTGCTGCCACGAATACACATAATTGAAGACCTTAACGCTGCAAAAGACATTCTGCATCTTAGCCAACTCATCAAAACAGAATAAGGCTTCTGCCTCTTGTGCGATAGCTTGTCTGCCAATCTTTTATAAAAAGTCGTTGCTTCCCGACCCATTCCTCCCGTGGATGACAAAACTAGGGGTGTAAAAACACCATGTTCTATCTCTCGGACACGCTGGCCATACGCTCTCTTCTTGGCATTTTCATGCCTTTTATATGCACCTGAGATGGTTCCTGAACGGTTGCTGGATGCATTGGGGTAAAATACCCTAACATCAAAATAAACATCCTGTGCAGCGTTCCAGAATCCCCTTGCTCTGATGTCCAGTCTTGCCTCATCATCTGTGATTGCGGAGCGAAGGAACATGGTCTCACCATTAAGTGGTTGCAGGTGTGGTTCGGTGGCGACATTATGGCATACTTCTGTGAGTAGCTTAGCTGTGATGTCACGGATTTCAATGTGACGGTGGGTTGGAAAACCTCCCATGTGGCATACCATTGCATGGTCGGTTGAAAAGGCAGAGCCACAACTGCAAACTGATGGCATGTTTGGTGGATTCCAGCCGTATCTGAGGCATAGTGCATCTCTGAACTCGCCTTTGTGTAAAAAAAAATCTTGATCTTCTAGTGGAAGGACTGACAGCCATGATGATGTGCCTTTTTCTTTGGCAAGATCTACACATCTCTTCATCTTAACTGACAATCGGTTGTAGACCTCTGTTGCCTCACTTTCCATTCTCTCACGGTTAGACTTTGTAATCATTTTCTTGATATCCATAATTTCACAAAGATCAATTTCATGTTCAAGATCCTGATTATTGATTTTAACCACAAGAGGAGCGGTAAGTTTTTCTGAAGCTTCGAAAGCGTTTGGAGAGTTTGAAGCTGGATCAATTAGACCCAGACCACCAAGTCTAACCGGAAGGGCAAATAGATCTCTCTCTTCATTAGAACAAGATGGACGACCTGTGAGGGCTGGAATTAACAGGTGGTGAATGGCATCCTCTACTGGTTGGAGTAGGGCAGAGACGTCAGGAAGGGTGCGTGACAAATACATCCAACGGCTGCAGAGACCATGAGTGAAGGCAGTGTATGCTGGATGTGGTTGAGTAATTGCGATTTTTGCAAGCTCTTTGATCTCATTAGTCCATCCATGCACCTTATCACCAACATACTTTTCAGCAAATGACCTTGAACCAATTGCTGCACCAAGATGACGTTTCCCACTGGTCGAGATATTGACACCAGTACCTGCAAACAATTTTCTTGCCTCCTCTTCATGCTGCTCTTTGATTATCAGATGAGATTATATCCATATTTTTCCCCATGTAGCTGTAAGCTTTCCCAAAACTCCTTTAGCTCTTTATAGGAGCCAGCAGCGGTGGCATCATCGGCATACCATACCTGTTTCACTTTTGGATTGTCAGACTTCAGTTGGTTGATGAGTGGATTGACTGCTAGTGCATACATCGCCATCGCCAGTGGATCTCCTTGTATGGTACCCTCAGAGGAAGAGATCTCGCCACATCCACGTATTATGCACCTAACAGGTGCACGGTAGGTATTCACTAAAATTTGTGATAAGGGTGGACAAATGATTTTGATGTTGTGAAGGGCGGCTTGTCGATTTATGGAGTTGAAGGCATTTGTTGCATCAACAAGCAAGACACCTTCTGTGTCAGGATCAGAAAATATTTGGCGCATGGAATGTACTGCTGCCTCACAGCCCCCTGCCTGACCTGCACAAACTTGCAATGGGCCAGCGGCTTCCTGGATATCAAGGTTGAAGAGGCCAAGAATTGCTTTGGCAATTATGCGTCTTGGAACCTCTCCAATCCCAATAGGTCTCACACCAGGACATTTATCTATTGGAACAAGCCGGCATGCAACAAAAGCACTCAAATCATCAGGATGGATATGGGTAGAACATATACGACGACCAAATGAAGCCATAGCAGTACACAAATCATTTGATGCAGATTTGAAGGAAGAGCATAGTCTCTTCCATGCATAAGCATCAAGACCAGATAAACCGGCTGCACCATGAGTATGTAGAGCTGACCTAAGGATTGAATCAGCATCCAGGTTGTCATATATGATTGGGTTGATTTCTTCAGGATGACCTTGTAGTAGGGTGGAAGGACTGGCTGGCATGCCTCTGGGATGTTTTTCAGTAAGCAATTCTCGTGTGGTGCGACATCTACCATCAATACCACTAGACTCAGGGATAACATCATCTAAACCTAGCACGCCACCTGCCTCCTAGTACGATAAATTCCTCAAGGCACTTTTCACTTTCCCCTGAACCATCAGGTTTCTGAAAGTACGTGCTCTCATTCCATCTGTGGGTGGCTTATGAAGGTTTCTGATTCTCTTTTGAATGCATTTTCCCTCCTCAAAGAGTTCTTTGATGTCTCCACTATGCCACAGGTCAAGTCTTCTCTTTAGGTGTTTCATGTGACCTCTGGACTTGCTGTTCTTACTGGGTTTTTGTAGTAATAGAATTTGAAGTAGGCTAATTGCTTTCATGCAAATGCGTTCCAGACTGGATTTGTCAGCAAAACTCTGAAATAGACGAGCCAGTTCCTTTACAAATGAATTCCCAGCAGAACAGTAAGGGACCATAAACAAGTTTTGCTTCCAATGAATCACTTCTTCATAAGTAGCAGTTATAACCTCATATATCTCTTGACCAGAGTATACACCCCAACAAAAATTAATCTGTTGCTGCTCTGGCATTGGCCATGAAACGGTTGGGACTGATATTTGTAATGGAACTGAAGGCTGAGATAGTAATGGTACTGACTGTGGAGGAGATACTGTGTTGATGGCTGACTGGGAGTGAGGTGATCCTACAGCATGGCCATTACAGTGGGATTTATTTGGGGATATAGGCAATGATGGTTGTGAGGTAGCATCACTGGCACACGAACTCAAATATGATTGACTATCAATAGTGGTATGGTTGCTACTTACACAAGTATTTTGGAGAGCGGAGGGACCATTATTAAGGCATTTACCCAGGCGACCCGGTAAACAGTTGTCACAAGAATTGCCTTCCTTTACGCAAGAACAGCCTTTGCAACTTCCCGTTCTGTTACATCTACAGCACGTCATGTACTTTGTATTTGCTGTTTGTAACAGAAGGTAAGAACCAGTCAGCGTAACTCGCCTACTCAGGCGTTCTTGGTTGGGTCGTCCATTCGTCCGAACATTTCAAACTCCATAGTTACCATCAGAGAGAAGAATTGAGTCAGAGTTTTCTAAGGCTACGCTCGGCAAGAAGCAGACGCTTTTAGGTCGTAAAACTTCACAGGAAGTTAGCTAAAACATAATAGATACTTATAAGCTAATAAAATAGATTTGATAAAATGTTGGCCTAGGCACTGTTTTAGGTTGTATCTCAATTTCAATATGTGTGCGAAGTGGGCCCTTTTCTCAGAGCCGGTCACATAATTATATATACTCACATTTTTTGGAAACTGTCTCAGAGAGTCTTGACAGATGAAATACTCTAGAATATTCCTCCTAACAACTTCATGAACATGTTCTTGCTCTGCTAATTTGGGTTCAGTTCACACATGGAGTATATACTGACTAATTAAATTACAAAAGCGAAGTAGGTATTTTTTATTTGCTTTCAGAGACATCTCGGATATTTACATATTGTGTAGAAAACATGTCAGGCTACAAATTTTACTAATTTTCATTTCAATATCAGGAGAGCCACAAGGTCAAATTCAAGGTCAAACTATGGGTCAAAAGGTCATCACATTTTAACACTTTGGCTGCGAAGGGATTTACCCAGTAATTTCCCCTGCACACGGAGGCTGTTTATTGAATCACCCGTTTTTGAAATCACCTGATTTTTAATTGGTTTTGTTTTGTATTTTTGAGGCTTGTTTAAGTGAGCATACGAGTGATATTCTGACTATCTCCTAACTTTCTACCCAACACCAGGCTAGAAGAACCTTTTGAGATGGCAAGACAAGTGAAGCCAGACTCCAAGTAAGTATTATTATGTGGATAAGCTACCAGTTTGTTACATAGACTAGCAAATTAGATGGCGCTTGAAGTGTATAGGCAGTTTTGGATCAATCCCAATATAAGCCTCCAAGGGTCGAAAAAATCGTGCGCTCGCATAATTAAAAACGCGCACGAAACATGGTAAAAGATAATACAGTGTATATATCATGGTCGACACCTTTTGACCAAGTTTCATTAACACATTCGACACCTTTTGACCGCTCGCATAATTAAAAACGCGCACGGTTTTTTCGACCCTTGGAGGCTTATATTGGGATTGATTCCGTAGTTTGAGCTGATCTTTATAGATGGAAAATTAGCTAGAGCTTGAAGTTGGCAGTTTTAGACGATCATTGTAGCTAGCAAATTAGATGGCGGTTGAAGTGTATAGGCAGTTTGAGCTTATCTTTATAGCTAGCAAATTAGCGCTTGAAGTGTACAGGCAGTTTGAGCTGATCTTTATAGCTGGCAAATTAGCTAGCGCTTGAAGTTGGCAGTTTTAGATGATCATTATAGCTAGCAAATTAGCTAGCCCTTGAAGAAGGCAGTTGTAGCTGATATATAGCCAGCAATAGCTAGCATTGGAGGTAGCTAGTAGACTACCAAGCAAACCAAGTTGTTCTATAGCTAGTGCTAGTATGTATCTCAGTTCAGCTAGCTTTGGATGATCTACCAACTGTGCTATCATCATGGATAGTACTCAGAATGGTCACAGCTCTCTTGTCCATCCATTTCAAGGCATGGACACCATTTGTACTTACAGATTCCTTTTCATTTTGTCTTTGGCCTGGATACATGCAGGTCCCCCCCCCCTGTTCACCCGAACTGTACCAAATGCACCAAAGCCACTACTTTTTAGAGATACTACAAGTGTATATATCATATTATTGTGTGTATACTAAAGTCTCCTCACCTACATACAGCATCCAACTATAGGTATATCCTCTAGAGCTGTCTGCCAGGACATAAGCTTTCGTACCCCACTTTGTGGGATTCATGGACAAGTACTGGATGAACCAGACCCTACCCTTGAATCCAATTGATTCATCGACAGCAATTTCTCTTCCAAGCTGGTATGATTGTCCACGCTAATGGCTATAATGAGGGCAATGAACCTCTTTATCTCGCTAACTGTGCCAAGCTTTCCAATCTCTCATTCTAGATTGAGGAGGTAGGTCTTGATTTGAAGCTATAAATTGGTCTGCTTACAAATTTGTTTCCTCCACAATTCTCCTTAGGATAGTGTTATCGAGAAAAAGCTGAGCAAAGTCAATGGGCGCTTTTCCTTCCATATCAACTGTGCAACCAGATGTCTGCCTGAATGAGATTACCACTGGAGCTGCTGGTACTGGAGCTGCTGGCCACTGGAGCTGCTGGCACTGGAGCTGCTGGCCACTGGAGCTGCTGGCACTGGAGCTGATGGCACTGGAGCTGCTTGAACTGGAACTGCTTGAACTTTCACTGGAGCTACTCCTACGACCTTCTTCATCGTTACACTATCCACATCTTCACCATCCTCCACACCCTCTTTACCATCCTCCACACCTTCACAATAATTCTCATCACCAAAATCATCATCACTGTCATATCTTTTTAACATACACAGCACTTCAGCTCTATTATAATAATTATCTATCCATATTCAGCACAATACTTTATCAAGCATCTAGAGTGAAGGTACATAACCACCTTACATAACCACACTTTGTCCAAAGATAGTTGATAATTCCAGGTCAGTACAAGTGAATTAAACACTGTGAGCAGCTGTACCAATAAGCAGACAATAAGCAGATGCTTTGTGAGTGGCTATACCAATAAGCAGAACCTTACTGTGAGTCAATAAAGCATTAGTCCTTTATGGACATATATATATGTCCACCCATGAGTGCAATTTTTGCCAGACCACAGTCAAAGAGTTAACTTATCCCTACAAAAAAAAAAAAAGCAGATTTGAAATCCCTGGTTCCAGAGAGAGTTATGGACGTGAAAAAGTAGGTCTGATGCCAAATTTCAGCTCATTTATTGTAAATGGGCAGGCCATATCTCGAAAGTCACAAGTCCGATTGAGTTAATATAAGAAATTTCCTGCCAAAATCAGCACAGACACTAAATTTGAGAAAAATCTGAGGGGGTATTGTTAGCACCATTGGGTGATTTGACATGGAATGACCCATGTACTAGAACTGGCAAAAAGTTTAGGTAATTATCCACATTTCTGAATTGGTAGTATATATTATTAGCCAAACAATAACAAACAGTCATTTTACATATTAAATTCATGTTATAATTATATGTACCTGACGCCATTCCTAAGACAAGCCAGAGAAGAGGAAAACAGAACATTTTGGAGAAGCAAAGAGTCGGAAGAGGCTGGAATTGAACAGGGCCTGACAGCGACGTACACACCAACTCCAGTCTTCCGGACGATGAGAGCGAGGATGGGCGGGGCGGAGGGAAGTTGTTATTCCGCGCTTGCGAGACGTATGGATTATGTGAATAATAGCAGATGATGGGCGGACTCGAACTATCGAATGTGGTATATACAGGCTTATGTGATAAGGTGGAAGATGAAGTTTAATATTTACTATTTATTATTGTGCTGTCATTATTTGTTTATTGTCTCACAAGCCCTTGCCAAGCCCCTTCTCTAGGTACTTCCTAGAACTATATAGGACTCCTTGTGTTCTGGGGTCATTACTGCTGTGTATGTATTCACTTTATTTTAATAATAAAGTTGGTTTTCACACATATAACAAGAAGAGCAAGGTCATGGTAAGAAGGCAGCAGGAGTGAATTGGAGGATTGGTGAGGAGATATTGGGAGAGGTCAAAGAATTCAAGTACCTGGCAGTGATTTGGTAAGAAAGCTAAGGGGTAATGTTCAGTTAAAGGAGATGGCAAAGAAAGCAGAAAAGTGGGTTTGAAAGGTGACATGGACGCATTGGCAGGTGGAAGTAGACAGAGGAAGAATAATGTAGTGTGGGAGCTTCTAGTGAGACCTAGTTTGGAGTATGCAGCCGAAGTGTGTTGGACAGGAGGACATAATGCTTACAAGAAGTTGGAGTCTGCACAGATGAGAGTGGGTAGGAGATTGTTGGGGGCAAGTATATAGTACAGTAGAAGGAGTGGCAGTACAGGGAGATATGAGGTGGAGGAAGCTAGAGGAGGGAAGAGATAAAAGTTGTGTTATGTAAGAGATTAGAGATATTGGAACACAGAGTAGATTGATAAAAAATAGTTGTAAATAAACTAAGAGAGGATAGAGGAATTGGATGGTGGGAAGAACATGAGATCTTGAGGAGAAAATACGAGCTGAACAATGAGATTGGGTCGGTACATAAGTGGAAGGGGAAAGTGAAGGTGAGAAATACACAGCACTTTGTGACACTAAATGAATATTACTAGAATATTTAGCAATGACTGGCAGAGTGAAGATAAAAGTTAGAACATAATATTGATGAACCAAGGGTCAGGGCAAACCAACTTCCTGTGAAAATGGAACAATTAATGATGACTCTAAGACACAATGATCATGGCTTGGCTAGGATGTTCAAATGATAATATGTAATATATATACAACTGAGAAGCTTGTGTTCCAGATATCTTCTAGCGACTTTTCATCCAGCATTCATCTAATGGTTAAAAATGGGAAAGATGACACCAAGGAGGATGCAGTACTTAGAATGAGTGATCAAGCATGCCAATTTTAACGTGCTCATCATCCCTAGGCATTCTTTGGAATGTACTTGCCTCAAACATTAATCTGTCATTTTCTTACTCTTGCATCAAACATTGAATCAGAGCTTTCCTCTTGTCATTGTATAGCTAACTTCGATCACAATATCCCTTGCACTTTCCATTACATTTGTCCTTGTTCTTCCTGCTCCACATAGGCTACACCAAAGTTTGTTTTTCTCCTTCAACAGCTGCTACTGCGCACTCTGCTCTCATTTTTGTGGTTAAGCCCAATGTTGTCAAGCTCATAACAATAATAAAATCACCTTCTCAATAATCAACTTCAAATTGTATTCACTCGACATTTCGACTAGATGCTCTAACCTTCTTCAGAAATAATGAGACACTAAGGCTCGCGTGAGCCTGCTGTATACTGGTAGCTAGCTATCGATATTGAGAAGGTGATTTTAATGTTATTATGTCAACTGAGAGTTCATTGATAATAACTCTTGTCAACCGTACAATGCTTTCTCACCTGCCTATGTAGTTTATATGAATGCTTTGGGCAAGGTGGTTTTAGAGGGCTTGCTGTGGTTTATTAGGGTCTTGGTTAGTTGTTTTTCCCATTTCAGGATGACTTGTTCTGCTATCTGGAAATGGGTATAAGCCTTTTATGCTCTCTTACACTTCTGCACAGGAAAATCAATCCTGAAATTATGGTCTCCCCTTGTGCCTCCCCCCCCCCCCCCCCCCCCCACCACCATCACCACCACTACCATCAGGAATCAAATTTTTGGTGGAATTTTGGTTCGCTTCTGGGATAGGATTTGGGTCTGATCAGGGCATATATGAGTACCTATTTCTGTATAGCCATAATAATAATTATAGTAGGAGTTGAAGTAGTAATTAATTGTATAGGTACAGTTACAGTAATTTTTTATGCATCAGTTCAGTTGCCATTCTTGTCTGAATGGATGGATGGAATCTCTCTCCAGTCACATGGAGTAGATATTGATATTCACCTGTGAAAAGTTGAATTTCTTGTCAAAATCTTCAGATCATCTATATACTTGAAACTACTTGGCCTTTTTGGCAAATTATTCTCTTTTTATCTTGACTGCAACCAGTTCGATAACAGTTTCACACAGATCCTCAAGAACTTGGTTAGCATAGACTGTCTGAGAGTAGAATGATGATGATCCGCAGTTGAATGTACAAGGTAAGTAGAGTACAAGGAGCCATAATAACTCACCCTTACTGAATATACATGTCCAGACCATTTTTCGTGGGGGGTGGAATTTTGGTCCACTGGAACATTATTATAATTTTTTATGTCAAGCCTTTTTATGTCACATGCCCTATAATTTAATCTTGATACTGCAGAGCTTGCTAAGGCCACCACATATACTACATCACAGTGTAAAATTATATAACAGTAACAACACTAATAAAAATCTATGTTATCATAATATCCACAATGGTGAATAGCTAAGAGTGTCTGGCTGTGGATGGAACAAAAAGCATTCATTCATCAGCTCGCCATACAACAGTTCCTTCTCCTCCCAAATGAATACATAACACACTCGCCCACCTCCTCCATCACTGCATCACTTACTCCTTCCACACCTTTCCCCAACACCAATGCCACCTTTCCCCTATAGCAATGCCACCTTTCCATGTTTGCCACTCTTCTATATTCATCCATCCACTGTCCAATTCTGCACACTTCCTCCACCAATACCAACCAATCCTTCTTGAATTCCCAACAGATCATCAAGAAATATCCCACATCTTCCCCTGCTCCATCATCACACACACCTCTCATCCCTAATTATTCTACATCTCTCTAATAACCCAGCTGACACAGTCCTCAGTCTAAATTGTAACCTCACACCTTCCTGACCATTCACATACCACACATCATCAAGAAATGTCGAACATCTTCCCCTGCTCCACCATCACACACATCTCTCATTCCTATTTATTCCACATCTCTCTAACAACCCAGCTGACAAAGTCCTCAGTCTAAATTGCAACCTCACACATTCCTGACCATGCATGGACCTCACATACCTCTACACCCCTGCACCATTCTTTGCCAATTTCTACTTCAGCATTCTCTTGATATTTACATTAACAATACTACAAATGTTTACTAATCTATACCCCCTATTATGCTCACTATCCCAGTTATTATATATTCCAAAATTGTTATAAAATATTGTATGTTTCCACATGGTCATGAAGACAATGTTCTTGCTGCTCACTGAAGCTAGTTGTTAAGAGTGAGAAAACTCTGAGCCAGATGAAGAAGGCTGCAGATGAAGAATCACCTTGTAATGTGTAATGAGTCATATGTCTATATAGTTGATCTATGATAAGACTACATCTTGCATCATTAGTTTATATATCCACACAATAATTTTATGAAAAAATACCAAAGTTATGTTCAAATTTGGTTCCAATTGTGCTGGCATTATGCCTGCCCCCCAGAACTCGCTATTATGCTCTATATTATGCTGGCATAGTCTACCTTAGCATAGCTTATATTATACTACATATGTCAATTACCCGCATCATTAATATTCAATCACATGATGCAAAGTTAATTTCTAGTGACCGGTATGGTGGATGTCAATAACCATCAACCTCTACCCGATTATTAGTCTGCCAGACTTTCGTATCCATTTGGAGTTGAAACTTCTTAATAACAAAGGTGATATTCAAGAATTAGCTAGAGTTTGACTTTTATAATCCATATTCCCTAACCGAAACATATATATAGAAAAGATGACTGCTAACCATCACTCAAATATATCTCTCTATTGATTAGATGCAGTCAGTTATATCTTTCCATCATAATTATTATTATAATAATAATATATAATATTATTATAGAGATCACTTCAACTGCATAAATATTTCAAGATATATAAATTGGTAAATGTATTGCTTAACTGCTATTAGTTAAAGAGTTATTTATTTTCTTTTTCTTTTTCTTTTTTCGCTTTATCTTTCTTCAATTCTGAATATTTTGATTACTTATTTTTGTACTATTATTATTTATTTATTTTAATTCTTTTTGCTTTCCATTCTTCTCCCAACTTATTTCCAGTTCTTCTACTTTTCTCGATAAATAATGTGGTTTTGAATGATTGCTTCTTTTATTTTATCTCTTGTAGTGCACCACTCCTTCTCTTTGTGTTCCCCATTATTAGAATCTCCTAACCGTGGTATACAGATTTGTTGTAGTTGTAGATATCCAGCTTCACTTACTTTTAGCACCTTCTAACTTGTGCATGCACACCAAATGCTGATGAAGGTTAGAGTGAAATGTTGAGGGAGTAAATTTCCAGTATTATTGGGAAGGTTATTGTAATCCAGCTGCTGTTATTATTATTTATTATTATTATTATTATTATTATATTTAACAAGTGAAGGGAATCCTCACTGGGTACTAAGGGTGAAAACGATCTTCAATGAATGCCTTACCACTCCCTGTAAATGTTTGATTTGATTTGATCCTCATTAAAAACTCGCTATTGTTGGTGAGCACAATGATGAATTGAGTGGTAAAAATCTGACATCCTTTCCTATATAGTAGTTAATAATGTTTTCATTTGCCTGAGGTCAGTTGTCTTTTCTCAGATCTGTGCTGCAGTTTTTATTGCAAAAAATATATATGCTTGACCAGATTATATACCTCACCTTGCACCTTTTATTTCTAGATTACATAGCATGAGGAAATTTTTTATTATTTGGACAAACCCTATGATAACCATTATTTTTTATTTGAATTTCTCTGTTATTAATTTGACCAGATGTAATATAATACATAAACATTCAGTATAGCTCATACTGTTAAATATTGACATATATAATTATATTATTAATTGGGTGTATAGTTGAATGTAAACTGATTCAAGAAGGGGTTAAATATGCATGGTTTTGATGGTTGCTAGATCTGTGATGTGTTGCAATAGATATGCCTGTGAATTTTGGATGTGATGTGATGTCTTCTGTTGACCATATTGGAAAGGCAGAAATTCACCAAAATAATCTGGACTCACCATGCTTGAATTGGGAGGGTTGAAAAAGCATGCCTATCCATTGTGGAAGTTGCGAAACACTTCAGTGTATACTTGACATAGACCACTTCATCATCGCAAATACCACAACTCTCTCTGCTACCTCGAGCATATGCAAAAAGCAGGAGGCAGGTTCACCCAGTGAGTCCTAGTACTGCAATTCTGTGACTACACCATACCCCACCCACCAGACAAACCAAATGCCAATGCCGATGGACTATCACAACAGGGGTGAGAGGAGATCCAAGTTACGCTACAGGAGAGGAAAGGGGAGGGAGGGGAGAAGTAGCAGGTATCTCCCAACTTAGGAAACCCCTAACATTTTAGGGAATTCATCAAGGCCAGGTGAAACTACCTGTGGCAGATACTTAACTCTTTGAAGGGATTGTGTGGACCACTTGATCAGAACAAATGTATGCACATAGCAGCTATATAGATATAATTGGAAAGGGTAATTGTGTGAGCTGTATGCATATATCCATATATGGGCAAAAGACTTGGAGTTTTTGCTGGTATAAAAGGAGCTAGAACCCAGTCCTCAGTGGTCAGAGTTTTGTGAATGTAGATGCAGGTGAAATCAATGAGACAGTTATCATCTTTGATTTAGTATTTCTATTTAAACCGCAGTAACAGAATAATTTAATCTCATGCAGTGCAAACTTGTTTACAACCAGCTGGTAGATGTGGCATCTTATCTCTCTGTGAATCTCAAGAATGGCATGGGGCAATGAAGATGTGAGGGAAGGAGAAGTGGAGGAGGAGGAGAATGGTGGTGTAAACTGGAGGAGAGAGAGGAGGAATTAAAATGCAACACTAACGGAATAGAAAGGAATAAAAATGGAATAAACGAAAATGAATAATGGAAACAAAATAATGGAGTATAGGAATAAAATGGTGAAATGGAATGACATGCAACAAAATAGACCAAGTTAAAATTAAGCAAAATAAATAGTGTAGTATTAAGCGTGGCTTTTTAAAACCGAAAGTCAAAATGGCAAATTAAACCACTGAAAGTGTCCTAGTTCTTTGAAAATACCCCTTTTCAGGACCATGGGTGTTGAGCATATAAAAAGCAGCAACTTTTTAAAGCTGTAATTAATCACCAGGTACAAGGTAATTAAATAAAAAATGGGTTTCTTTTCTTGAGCTGCCAATTATTACTTCTAACATTGGAATTTAGAAAGATTGATTATGGTACTTCGAATTAGAATGCTGAAACACTTCAGAATGCTACTGGTTTTATATATCAAGTGTTTTCATTTAAATTTCTTATTGCTATAATATTAACTGAGACTTTTAAAGAGTTTATGTAGTGTTACAATAAAATTACAGCATTGTGCACTGGATATCATTAATGCATATGGACATATCAGTGATGTTCAAAATGAGTTTGAATTGTTAAAATTAATATGGTTAAAGTATTTCTTTACAGAGGTAGTTTCGAATCGTGTAATATAACTATTACTAAGCCAAGGGTAATCAGAAGACATATCGATCAAATTCACCTACTGAAACGCCTGAAGGTACTATAAATAATCTTTGGCGACACCTTTGTTGCATGACAGGCATTGCATTATATGGTGATCCTCTTTAATCCTGGGGGTCACTGTATCCTAGTTCTCAGTGACACCTGGTCACTGTATAGTGTCCTCCTCTTGCAATTCGACAGTCACCTGAGGAGGCAGTTCCTTTGAGCATAAATAGCCTAGATTTCAATGAGGTGATTTAAGCATCTTGATTGGAGAAGTTATGCCTATAGATATTAGTAGTGACTTATCTGAGAATGGAGTGTAATTGTTGCTGTATCTGGTGACTTCCCTTTAAAATAACCCTGGGGTCCAGTTAGTTATCAAATGCTAGGGATAGAGTGCTCTTCCTCTCATTGATGATTGCCTGAAGAGGCAGATTATATACTGATTCCAGTGAGGCAGATAGCAATTTAGAATATCTAGACCAAAATATTTGACCTATCTGAGAACAGAGTGCATTTGAATGAGAAAGCAGTGACGCCCTCCCTCCTCTGGATGGAGTACCCTCCCGAGTTTGTTGTAATCTTCTAAGCAGGTATTACAGTGTATTTCAGGTGCAGTGCATGGCATGTATTGCAGTATACGTTGTCTTTCTAAACTGACCCTGGGTGTCATTGTATCAGTGACCTAACATGGGATGGAGTGACTACCGTCTCACTATTCTGAGTAGGCAGTTCATTTGAGCATAAATATACTAGATTTCAGTGAGGCAGACATCTAAGGGTTGCATTTTAGTGCATAATATTTATCTTACTAATTGTTAACCTACCTGAGGATGGAGTACATTTCAATGAGTGATCTTGCCCCAGTTCGTTGTGACCTCTCCAAGCAGGTATTATAGTGACCGGAAATTGAGCTCGGACACTCTTTGAAAGACTCTCAAAATAAATGAATCGGGAGTGGAGGTTATGCAATACTTTAGAGGTTACCGATTATGTCTGATAATATAAGCTATTTCTCTTTTCTAAGTTGTGTTCAGCCTGTCCATCTCATGGGATACTAGTCCTCATTCGACGGTCAAGTGGATTCCATTTATAGTGGCTAGGCCAGGAATAGAGGCTTACTAACAGTGACCTAGCTGAGAATGAGTGTATTTGAGTAAGGAAACACCTGAGAATTTAAACTTCGATTAGCTTGGCTGGGACTGAATAGTTAAGATGGAGTGCATTTGAGTGAGGAAACTGTGACCACATGTATTTGAGTTGTAGCTCTGTGCATAATGGAGTTGCCCTGTATTTCAGTCACTGGAATGTGGAATTGAATTATTTTCTGGCCCTTCTGACCCCCAGTATCTGGTGACACCTTTGACCGCCCCTTTGCCACTTTTACTGAATCCTACAATAAGCCACATACAAATGACACCCTGCTAATAATTGTGCATTACAATCACTGCAAAACCAATGCTCAGTGTTTTTGGTTAGTGAGGTCTCAAGTCCTACATACTTTAGTTGGTGCCACTCCTCACAATTATCACATGGATCATGCTCCCAAATGTCTCTAGTATCTTACAAGAGCAATAGATATCAGTAGAGGTATATGGTAACGATTTTTTCCCAATGAGAATGCTTTTCTTTGTGTATAAGGAATGGAAGTCATTTCCCACTGCTGAAACAATCACTTCACATATTTTTGGGTTGAATTCCATACTTTCAACGATGTTACCCCTGGCCATGTGGTATGCATATGCGATAGCAAACTCACCACAGTCACATTCACCCTTTTACTGTTGCACCTCAGGGGCATGGACAACTAACTGTGTCTCCACCATACTTTCCAGGTTTTCAATGGACAAATGGTAGATCATTGCTATCTGATGGGTCAATGATGGGTTCATGCCACTCTCCACCCATTTTCTGTCAATCTTTATCCCTGCTGCTGAACATAACCCAGTGGTTGCCATAAAAGCTATGAATTTGGATTGTTTCTTCTGAATGACTCTGTACCTGTGAGAAACCAAAATTTTGAACCAAAAGTGAGAACTGCAACCCAGAAATATTTGGAAAGCCATTTTGAATAAGTTCTTGTGCCAAGGTAATGTGCTCATCAGTTAGCTATTTCCAGTTTCCAGCTCCTTCTTCATTCTCTATGGAATAAGACATAATACTACTACATAGTTAGAATTATTTCTTCAATGCCTGGCCCATATTATAATCCAAACAAATAGCATTTACCTATAAAAACCTTGTAATAAGTAAGAGTGTGTGTGAAACTATGTGTATATATGAAATAACATGATAATTTTATCATGACAGTAACTTTCACACCTGTGAAGTTAAAAAATATATATATAAGGCAACTCCTTCAGCACATATGCTAGCAGTTCTTGAGCTTCTGGCCATTTCATGAAATCATCAGTTTCCAGCCTCTGTTTGTGGCAGAAGTCCAGTGAGATCAATACTGACCTATAATAAAAAATTCTGTTTGTGTCTGGAATTCTTGCTATATATAGACACCCATTTCCAAACTTCAGGTTCCGTGGGTATTGGATATATAGAGCTGTGCAGAGGATTTGGTCAACTTTTCTTTGACTCTCTGACATTTGCCACAAGTCTCTATGTATTGTTTAGCATCACACTGGTCATGTCAGATTTCCGATAAAATCTTGAACAAATCCTGTGCCATGTTTTGTCTCAACCCAAATGACCACCAATAATAAGATGTTAGTTAATATTTATCAACAGTAACTAACAAAACTATACCTGCCTGTGAGGTGTGACATGCATGCATCACTCGCTCTTTCTCTTCAACAGATTTAACACAAATTCTCCGTGGTGAATCTTTGCTCGCTTTTCTCATAGAGATCTTGAAATACAAGGTGCTATTTAATGCCTATAAGTAAACACAATTAAAGGCTCTGGTGAGCAGTAGAGTTGTGTATATGCATAATAACACTTTCTAATGTACAATGAAGCATTAATTACCCTTTTAAGATTACCATTAACAAATCTCTATGCTGGTTGTGAAAGGGGACTCACTGTTTGTTTGGCAGAATTCTGCTGGGGTACTGATCAACTAGTTGTTGTCTCAAGTAAATATGGATATCATTATCTGTAGTCCTAAATTTGGTGCAAGAGTCCTACTAAAGCTATCTCTACATCACAGAACAATGATTTGTAAGGGTTAATATTATTCTCACAAGCAAAAAAACTATAACTTACTTTTCATGCAAGTTTCTTTTTTTATCACTTGATATATATATATACTGAGTCAAATACCATGAACAAATTCAGCCTCCATAATGTTCAGCACACAACAGAGTCCTGACTCCTCCCCATGCTCCTTGAATTGGTTCCTGATAAGCAGCTGGCTGATTTATCTGGGGGGAGGGAGGGAGGTTTGGGAGGGAGGTTAAGTTTAAAGATTTTTGTTCTTTCTTTTACTTGCAAGTTCAGTACTAAGCACTTACCGATTGCACGCCGTATTCCTAGTACCCACGGGCAAATTATTCATGAATTAACGAGGTATTTTACTCATTATTTTTATATCTTCCGTTCTGCAGGGACTCCACCCATGAAACTTGGGTCATATTCAGCCACATGATAGCTCTACTTCCTGTAAAAAAAATCGAGCCTTCCTTACCAACTGGGCAGAACTAACCAGCATTATAAAACCTTGTCATCTTCTTGGGGGGTGAATATTTTCATATTTTCACACTATTATAATGCCAACACAAGATGGAGCATCTATTTACAAACCCTCTACCAGCTGCAAAGCCAGTGGGTTATGGAGCATCTATTTACAAACCCTCTACCAGCTGCAAAGCCAGTGGGTTGTTTTCCCCATCAAAATGCTAACACATAATAATACAAAAAAATTATAAGAGAGTGAAAATGCTAACACATACTAGAATAAAACCATAATATAAAACACAATTATGTAAGGGAGTGTCTTGGGTAGAGCTCCGGTCTTGCTGTCACGGGTAGAGTAGAACTTGCTCAGTCTTGGGTACAGCTTGCTTGGTCTCCGGCATGATATTTCACCATGTTTTTATTCTACACAAACATGAGATACCAGGATAAGAATAACACTTGAATACTGGAGAGACGAGAGAAGTAGACGAAGGGACAGGGAACGAGAGAAGTAGACGAAGGGGCAGGGAACAAGAGAGAAGTAGACGAAGGAGCAGGGAACAAGAGAGAAGCACAGAAAGGAGCAGGGGGTGCATAAACATTACTGATAGTCCACCAAGGTATGGTATTTACGAAAACAGTCACGGCCTGTTGATCCACCACACAAAGGAACCTTACAAAAACAACACTGGGACCTTGCCTCATGCCTGTAACCTTTACTAATGCAAACTACACAGCGCTTCTTTGCACAGCACTGTGGGAAATGACCTAGTTTTAAATTGAGGCGATCTAGCTGACTATTTGCCTGACTACAACGTTGACCTGCACACTGCCAAGAAGAGAAAGAACCAATCAAAGATTTAGCTAGAACAATCCTAGCTTCTAGATAATTACCCTTCCTTACTGATATATTGGAGCTCGGACAGAAGAAAACAAAATAAATGAATTCAATAAACAAGCTTCTATCAAATACGAAAAAACCCTTTTCCACCATCTCCTAGACTTTCTACCCAAATTATAGTAGCCTATTCTCTGATCTGCTCTGTCCACACCTCTCATGAATGACTGATAATCAGGCAAACATGGGGGACATGGCAGATCCTCTCTAGAACCATCAATTTTGCGCCTTTTTACAGTAGGAGGGACTAAATTATTTTCCGCGGGATGTATATTAGTTATCATGTAGATTGACCGTTTATCTACCCAAACTAAAGCCAGGAGTGCAACATTAGACCTATAATCATAATAACCTCTATTTCTAATCGAAGCTTTTGTTACTAAATCTGGAGGAAAGTTCCTCCTAGTATACCTAGCTGTACCACATGCACCAAAGCCTTTACTTGTAAGCGTTTGAAATAAATTAGGACTAGTATAATAATTGTCCATGTACACATGGAAGTTCTTATGTTCTAATCCTTCTAACAAATCTAAAACAACTCTACTACACAAACCAGTTTTATCAGCTACTTCCACGTTCTTACCTGTATAAATCTGCAACCGATAAATGTACCCATTCCTAGCATCTCAAAGGACAAACACTTTTATCCCCCATTTTATTGGTTTGTCCTTCATATACTGTTTGAAGCCAAGCCTACCTTGAAAGGGAATCATAGCTTCATCAATACTAAGCTCTTGATGCAAGGTATATTCACTCTCAAACTTAGGAGTAATCAAATCTAATAACTTCCTTACCTTATAAAGCCGATCATAATTCAGGTTACCCTTTGTAACCAACAAACCATCAATAGAATTTACATGTACATAACGCATTAGCTCCAAAAACCGAGTCCTAGGCATTACTTTACGAACCAAAGATCCAGACAAATCCGAGTGATTAGTGGACCAGTACAATTCTAAGTATGGAAGTGTGGAAACTCCCATTATTATCAACATTCCTACAAAAGCTTTCATTTCCTCTATATTAGTATCTACCCATGGCCTGGAGAGACTAGCCATCCTAGAAACATAACAGTTCGTCTCTGCTACTAGGAGTTCCCACACTTCAAGAGTAAAAAAAAGGTAAAATGCATCTAAAAATGTACTTGATGCACCAAGCAATGAAGAAGTTGGACCAGCTGTTGCTGTATAGTCCAATTTCAAAGGAGTTGGCTCCTTTATTTCCCACTTACCTGTGACCTCAGTTAGCCTAGAACCAGTGCCAGATGCTTGGGCAGAACCAGTGCCAGATGCTCGGACAGAACCAGTGCCAGATGCTCGCACACGCCTATAACCTCTGGCCCGCCTACTACCAGTACCTTTTGGAGGACCACTAGCAACACTTACGACTCCACTACCACTTGAGCTGCTTCCCCCTTGGCCAGTACTCCCTCGCCCGCCTCTCCCTCGGCCAGTACTCCCTCGCCCGCCTCTCCCTCGCACAACTCCAGCACCAGTCGTGTTCCCACGCCCTGTAGAGACTTCAGGCAAGGCTTCCTCATCCTCCAATGTAACAAAAGGAGTCATAGATGCCTCATCTCCACTCTCATCATCTGATGCTGTAGGAAAAGTAGTGGGGAGGGTGGGAAAAACAAGATATATATATATATCAAGTTTGTGGTCAACATTTGAAAATTCAAATTCAAATGAAAATCAACATCAACAACTCCAACCTACACTCTTAGCTATAACTTTTTTTCTATAACTATCCTGTCTGAATTTGGAATACCAACAGAATAAGCTAGTATTTGGCAATAGTACACTCTCAGTTGACTATGGTAAACAAAGGCTATGAAGCGCTAAGGTTAGAAGAAACTTACAATCGCCCAAGCGCGCCTCTTCTCTTAGAGCAACTGGATCCAGAGTGTTTCCTCGGTATGCATAGATGTCTTCACCTTCTTCCCCAACGCGCACGATTTTTTCGACCCTTGGAGGC
Organism: Cladorhizidae sp. MBARI D1340-BT2; assembly: GCA_028752905.1. NCBI lineage: Eukaryota > Metazoa > Porifera > Demospongiae > Poecilosclerida > Cladorhizidae > Cladorhizidae sp. MBARI D1340-BT2. The sequence continues at coordinate 3,641,201 of JAQNBH010000015.1, forward strand.
TTATATTGGGATTGATCCTGAATCTGACCCAGAATCGCCAGAATCGTCGGCTAAAAGTTGAGAAATAACGTCCTCACAGGAGAGCATCTTTGAGCAGTTTAAAAAAAAAGCTCGACCAACAAAAATGGCGTTCAACCGCAGGATTTTTGTTGCACGATGCATCAACCGGAAATAATCATTTTTGTGACGTTCTCTAGTCTACTAGGCATGTGCAGAACCCAACCGGGGCTGTTAGCTCGTAACGGTTCATTTTATATATATTTGTGTGGCGAAGGATGTAAGGTCTCGCGCCAAAATTTGCATTGAAGTGCATGGCGTAATGAGTCTATTCACTGTACATTCACCTGTTTAAAAAATATTGATTGAATAAATGCTGACTTACGTTAGCAAGAAAATGGCAGTCTGTGAAAAATAATCTGGATGGTACATGTAGATCCGAAGATTGAGGAAAGCAATTTGGCTGCACAGTGTTGGACCAGCTGTGCATGCATGTGGACCAGCTGTGCAGGTGTGTGGGCCAGCTTTGCAGGCATGTGGACCAGCTGTGCAGGCATGTGGACCAGCTGTGCAGGCGTGTGGGCCAGCTGTGCAGGCATGTGGACCAGCTGTGTCATTAATAACTGTCGGAGTAGGGACACTGGCTGGAGGTTATTATTTGTGGCATTGCTACTTCAATTCCTCCCAATTGCTATCGAGTACATGTACACGGGTCGGTTAGCTTGGCATGGTAAAGACACAATTCCTTGCGTGTACCGGCCCTCGTGGGTAATGCTCTCCCAGGCAGCAAGAACAAGGTGTGATGTTGCGGACAACAGGCTGCATATTATAGTCAATAGAGAGAGATATGCTAATGTTGGCTGGCATGGTGAGATGGAGGGCGTGGTGAACTCGTGTGGAAAAATGTCTAAAACAAAATGTCTGATGCCTTATTATTGTCGCTTCTGCATTGTCTTCACTTCCACAACTGGCAGCGTAATTAGCCAGCAAGCACTTGCTTATGAAGTCACACTTGTAATGTGCTTCCCATCTTCGGAGCCCACTCACTCCCTGTTAACAAACCCTCTTAGCCACACATGCAGATTCTATTGCCAGCCCATTGTGCTGCAGGCCATCCAGATGTGCGAGCGTGATAAGGTGGACCATCTGTTTAGGCAAGGTGCTTCGGCTCGCCACACATGTCTTGCTAGTGTGTGCTGTTTTCTGTAATCGGTTAATTGGATGTACAAATTTAGAATGTTGGGAGCTATATATAATCCCTGTATAGTAGTTCTTACCTGAGTGGCTAATTGAAAGCTACTAACTACAGCTGCTAAGGTTTGTATAAATAAAATAAAGCTGTAAAGCTAGTCACTCTCACTCTTGTATATAGGAACTTTCTGGCATGTGTACTCGTTGATGTTTTAATAAATAATTTTATACGTATATTTGTATAAATCTGAGGATGGGTGGGTAAATTTCTTTTTCGGACACTTGAAAAAGCAAAATTAATTACCTAATTTTAAAGTACTAACTTTTTCTGGAGGCAGATAAGTCATAATACAGCATGGTTGAGTGTGGGTGGAGCCAGTTGCCTCCTTCAAACTAGTAAGTCCATAACCTTGTGATAGACCTGCAGTCTACCAAAAAATAGCCAACCTGCTAGAGATTAGTATTATTGTGGGTGTGGTATGTAGACATTTCCTGGTATGTGAAAACTGCAACTATGCATCACACACTTCCTTGCAACTTAATAAACTTCAGCTTTTATATATGAGGGAAGACTGTGATGAGGTCCTGTTGAGAAGATTGCAACAAGTGGTTTATATAATGCAGTAGCAATGCTTGGTCTGATCCATGTATATGCCTGGCTGTTTGATAATTCAAAATGAACATAGAATCCAGCACCAAGAAAACACTGGCACCAAAAGCCACTTACATAAGCATCAAAGAATACACCCTACAGCCCTCCCTCAAGCAATTGTTATGAGTTGCAGAGGAGAACACGAAGCAAGCAACAGAGAAAAGCAGCATCTATAACCTGTATTTTTTTAACATAGCATTATCTTTAGTCGAAAATATCTATATTGGAGGATAATAACTATAACTTTAATGTATAATACAAAATCAATACTGAGAATTTTTATTGTTAAAATCTCAAATAATAGTTATTATTAAATATAATATGGAACAACTGCCACCCAATCTTGGTGTGAAAACATTTCAAATGGAGGGAATTTCTCATGAAGGAAACTCTACACATCCACCTCAAACACAAGGATCATAGGTTTAATAGAGATCAAGTGCTTGATGACTATCTCTGGTTGCTGGATCTCAACTATGTATCAAGACTATACACAACACACCTATATTCATTGTTACATAGCAGAAGTAAATAATTTATCAAGCATCACTCTGATAAAGGCCGAACCATATAATTATATTGATTGATATTGAACAAATAACACTTAGGTTATAAAGAGCATGGGAAATATAAGACATTTGTGTTTTTATCGTTTTTATTAATGTTATTATCCACAAATTGACCCTGTAGACTTTGGTGGCTATATCATATCAAATGTCAAAAAGCAGTTAACTTCTGCTTAGAATAATGAACTTAATAAAATCTAGGTATTAGCTAGCTATTGTTATTACAATTATTTCATTGATACCGACCATTTTAGAGGGCAATCTACAATTGTTTTAGCTATGGTCATTTCCAAAACAAGTGATAAAAAATGATACTCTTCTCAATAAACAATTGAATCTTCTCTCAAAATATATCAGATAGATGGTCTAACCTTCATCAAGCTAAACGTCGATTAAGAGAATCAATCTACATTATGTCAACTTAGAGATTTTTGTTGAGAAGAATACTATTATTTTCAAACTCGGTATATAATCCAATAAGTGTAAAACGGAAATCTTAGCTACTTGTAAAATTCCAGTGAATCTTGCTATTTGCTCTTTTACATTTATTATAAACTTATGACAACATGGAATAGTGATGGGTTCATATAGAAAATTATGTAAGTTGAAGGAAAGACACCAAGAGCTGGTGGAGCCAGAAGCTGTCACAAGTCTCCATTACCAGTCCCCAGAGGGTCTAACTACAATCTATGGTTTATCCTCTGCATAAAGTCAACTATGGCCAAGCTAAACTCTGGAAGAAGTAGCAAGTGGAAAATACTAATGGAGCCACCCCTAGTCTCTGACCAGTAGAGGTCTCTCTTCCCAAGCTCGTTACTTTGTCAAGATGGTTCACCTGGGAAGGTGGGGGTTCACAAAATCTTACAGGTGTCACTGAATCCTAGTACTCAGTAACCTCCTGGTCACTGAATACTAGGATTAAGTGACTGGGTGTCACCAAATACTGGGGATCATTGAGCTTGTGGCAAGTTCAAGGCTGCAGAGAAACCTGATACTGCTAGTGTCTGGTACTGCAAGTTCTGTGGTGAACATCATGTGATGAAGGAGTCCTGTCCACCCTGGGGCAAGAAGTGTTCCATGTGCTCCAAAAATAATCACTTTACAGGTAAATTTCAGTCTGGTGGGACACACAAGAAGAAGCATGTCCATGTTGCTGTGGGGCACCACACTGACAAAGACATCATGTATAATGTGATTAAAATCTCTGCCATTGATGATTTTCAGCTGGTTATGTTGCTGGTATGGAACAGGTTCAACCTGGATAGAGAAGCACAGTCTAACATGATGCCATTCTATATGTACGTCATGGCCACAACCATAGAAGAATCCACTGTGTAAGCTCTGGTATAGGTTCCAGCATATCCTGCTGTTCCAGATCCTCCACAGCGTCATAGCATTAGTGTGACTTGCACACGTCACAGACCATGTTGTACAGGCATGATAGCAAGATCCAGTCTGATACGATGCACTCACCATCCAGCTTGCCAGCAAGACTTATGAACACAAAAGGGTACTTCTTGATGATATGTGCCTTAACGAGCACAATTGTAGTTCTCCTCACATCACACACATAGTAGCACCAGTATTGTCTGGCTTCTGTTGTAGAGGATACACACAAGCCCCATTCCTAGGCATGCTTTGCTATCAAGCAGTGGATGAGCCTTAGGAGCGTCATGATGTGGAAGTTCAGTGTACATCTGACATCACTTCAAGACACCAGAATTAGTACATTTCCAACTATAGGTTTTTTTAACACCACCATAAGAGATGATGGAAGAGCTTCTCTGGTCTTGTTTGTGTAGTACTGTGATGAGCGTCATATCATTCTCAAAACTGTAACATCATCCATTTGTTCAAATCTGTGGATCACTGCCTGCTATGCCAGAGCATTTATATTAGATTTGATTTGCAACTGCGGAGGATCTAACCTAGTGATAACTATATATGTCATATGGTTCTAGAGAGCTGCCTTTACATAAGACGGAAATTCCAGTCTTGCTGATACCAAATCTGGGACTATCATGACAATCTGATCTTGCCGTTTGAGCTGCTTTTCAAAGGTCATCATCTGGTGATACCTGCATTCCTGAGACAGATCTGATAACCATAGCACATGGTTGTCATGGGAGCATAGAAGGGTGTCTGCAAGAAGCTCGTGAGTGCCTGTTCTAGCCCCACATGGCTACTGACATGAGGTCTTTCATGTCAAAGTGTGACATATGTCAGTCACATGGTATTACTCAGCTAAAGGAACCTCTTTAGCAACATGAGAGATCACTGCACATCCATGGGTCATGGCAGGGAATGACCTGTGTGAACTGAATGGACAGGAACTATTAGAATAGTGGTCATGACTACTACAGTAACTTCATAGAAGTAGACAAACTGAATGCTGTAACATCATGTGGTGTTTATCCGTGTCGTCTTTGGTGTTCTCCAAAGCATGGAATTCCTGATTTGCTGGTGTTGGATAATGGCCCATAGTTCTCCTCGGCTGTGTTCAAGTCCTTCTGCATGGCATGGTTATTCGTACATGTGACCTCATCTCCACACGATCCATTGTGTAATGGAGAAGTAGAGAATGTCTTCAGACTCTTAAGCATCTTTTTAGAAGGCAAATGTGTCTGGTTCCTTTCTTTGCTCGAGTGGACGAATGTGCCTACTGAAGGTGTAGACAAGAGCCCTGCAGAGTGACTAATGGGTGCAATCCTCTGATTTCTACCGCTTGATGTCTCATCATCCTAGGTATAACACTATTGAGGCACAGACTGCTATGAAACCACTCAAGGACAAATAGAAGGATTGCTAAGATGTGTCAGTAAGACACCTTTTGGAAATGCAGCCAGGTGACCCCCGTCTGCCTGGAGCTCTATGTTGACCCAATTGAAAATGTGAGCAGTAGGTTACATCATGTTCCTATGATGTCATGATCAGTTGCACTACTTGAAGTTGCCAATGCTGCTGATGACTTCTGATGCATTAGGATTCCAGCCACTTATAATTCGCAGATTCTCCAGAGATTTTAATGCATGCCATGGATGTGATAACAGTTATTTCTTTTCTCCTTGTCCAGGGCAGATTCCAATTATGCCATGTGATTGTCCCATTTTTGGAAAGTCCAATTTATATGGCAAACCAGTCATGGAGTAAATAGAATAGATGTTTGGGAGCCTGCACTTGTAGATGGGAGTGTAGAATATGTGGGGAGACAACCTAGTTTGTTCTGTTCTGGATGTCCACCAGCATGTGCTGGTATTACTGCTGCTGGCAAAGCTGATTTTTTTTTTTTAATTTAGAATTTGTACCCAATGAGAACTCATCATGCTCATCTACTGACATGTGTAACAAAAATTGATCTTCAGCTACAAACTTTTCATCTCACTGAGAATTAACATAATGAAAGTAGATTTGAGCACGGAGAAAAGGTATGATCAAGAGCAGTCCTACATTTCATTATGATCCTCAATTTTAGCCATTAAGGTGGTAATTTTTACATTTGATACAGCCCACAATGAAATTTTCCCCCACCCCTCTGTATGTTGAAATCTATTTTTGGGGAATTTTCTTCTCTTTTGACCACTACAGCAATAATCAGTGGGGTTTCTGTTCACAGTCGTGACATGGCATAACTGCCTGCTTCTATTAAAGAATTTTTTACTTTGAAAGACTTACAAATCGTTTTTGAGTATCCAAGTACACAAACAAGACAATGCCAAGAAAAAGGGAAAGGAGTAATGGGCCATAGAAAGACTCCATTATTTTGTGACATTGGACAATATGTGTTCCTGAGCTGGCCATTTTTTTCAGAGTATGAGAGTGGTATATAGTGAGAATGAAGAAGAATATGCACATTTTTTCAACGTCATAAAGAAGATGTTTCTTCCCACAGCTGAGTTCACAGCAACAAACACTAAGTCACTTTTGTATTCCTTTTGAGGTTTACTGGCATGAACTTGTTATATTGAACACCCTAGTTTGTTAGGATGATTCTGTTGCTGAAACTCTCTGATCTGCTGAAGCTCTAGGAAGGACTAACTATCAGCTATAAATAGGAAGTCATCACAAATAGGGAGAACTCCATTCAGAATGCAATAAAGAACTCTGAGGTATTACTCAGCTTATTTAAACACAAAATATAATCAATTTTTCTCAACAATTAGAGTTCAAAGGAATTAGCTACCATCAGTCCCTTTCGTCATCTTTTGCAGACCTCCTCCGTCAACAAATGGCCAAGCTTCATGCAGTCCTAGTTGTTAGCCATGGCCGTAAAACCTTTTATATTCCATGAGGTCTACAGGCCACACACGTCTTTGTCCGACACGATGCTCGTAGGACACCACTCCAACGGCCTACGACGGACCTTTTCTGTCCTGTGGTCACTGGGGGGTGAGTACTGTAGCGGTTTGGCCAGCGGTGCTGCCCTCTACTATGAATCTTGAACTCTAATATACTGACTATGATGTGCAATAAGAAGAATCTTTGTGACTGTCAAAGTAAGAGGTGGATCGATCATCCACGGATTCATTAAAAATTCACTCGGTATGGTGTGTGGTTTACACAAAAGGTGTGGTTTCAGTCATGTGATATTTTGCCAGGTATCGAAAAGGTGTGACCGCTAGGTACAGGGGTATTTTTTTCACAATGAGCAAGTGGTGGGGGAACGAAAACCTGAAGTCTGGCTGCTAACTATTATGGAGGGGTGGTAGATAATTTTGATGGGATCCTGGAAGCCCACAGAAGAAAAACGCTCAGTTCATTTGGTAATAGATCTTCAGTGAAGAAAATTGTTCAGGAAAATGATGAAAATCACCTTCCAGCTGGAAAACATGAGAAGGTATGTGCTGTAAAATAGTTATTTGTGTGGCATCTTAGCTAGAGCCAGGGTATTCTTGCACACCAACTTCAAGATATAAATCTTGACATCATAAAACCTTATTGTTGGTACTGGTGCACCTCAATAAGTGTGCACATAATTATGATGAAAACAAGCCTGCTGCTTCTTCAACTGCAATGAACAGTTAGCTAAGTTGGCATTCTGGATTGCAGCTCCATTGCAACTGATACAAATCTAATGTATGGAATTGACTGGACTCTGATTTTCTAGAGAGTTGTTGTGCGAGGCTACATGCATCTAGGGCATATATGATCCTTTATCATGCAATGATAATAGCTCATTAATTTTGTGTATAGCCTTTTTGAACTTTCTGGAGCCACACAATTGAGGGGTAGAATATCACTTTCAACAATGTACCTTTTGTTGTGACAGAAGTAAGGAAGTTGCACTGTCAATTTGGGAAGCATTACTATAGGGAAAAAAGAGCTACTTCAGATCGCATGAAATCCCAAAGCACCCAAAAATTGGTTGTCCTACACATCTTAATATAATTATATATACACGATTAAGCTATTTCAAGTATTTGGAATTACAACTGAGTATGTAGCCAGGATGGGGGCTCGAAAGCTGAAGGAAAAGCAGAAGGAAGTAATAATGAAGTTAAGATCACTAATTGTGAACAGCAACAACCTAAAAACACTTACAAAATACTTTGTCCTTTTGCCTACACAAGATGCTAATCATCCATACCACAAGACTAGTGGTGAAATAGGATTTTCCCAAAAGATCCACCCAAAGTTAGTATGTAAAATTAATGAAATGGTTTCAGAAGGTGCAACTACTACACAAGAAGTAAAGAGGTATGTACACCACATGCTATGCCAAGATCAACAGATAGCAACAACCAATAGGACCTACTTCCCAACTGAAACAGATATTCGTAACCACATATACTAAGCTAAAAAGGCATTGGAGATGTCCAAATTTGATCAGGATAATTTAAAGCTCAAGATTAATCAATGGATAAAAGATAATCTAGCTTCAAAGTTTCATTTTCGTGAATACAAAGACCCTGAAACAACATCGAATGAAGAAGACATTAAATTAGGGCCATCTCGACCTCTTCTTTATGTCCACCAGGCAACAGCTACTAAAAATGTATTGTAATTCTATAACTCACATGGATGCAACATATAAAACGACAAAATATATATGAGCTCCCAATGTTTTTTGTTTCCGTCAAGACAAATGTAGGTTATTCAGTGGTTGCTGACTTTATTATACAGTCAGAAACGACTGAACAAATTGTCGAAGCTCTGAAGATCTTAAGCATGTGGAATCCTGAGTGGACACCAAGATTCTTCATGGTAGATTATTCTGAAACAGAAATGAGCGCTATCAAAAATGTCTTCCCAGAATGCAAAACTTATCTCTGTGATTTTCATAGGGAGAAGTGCTGGGAACGCTGGGTGAAAGAGAGAAAGCATGGCGTATCTCCATCAGATGCTGAAGTGCTCCTTGCTCTGCTTCGAAGCTGTGCTTGGGCTCCTTTACCTACAGAGACAGGATGCTCATTGGATTATCACTATCAGGAGGAAGTCAACAAGTTGAAGAAATCAGCAATCTGGACAAAGAATCAGCAAGTCCGAGAGTGGTTAGAATCCAAGTGGTTCTCAATTTCTCAGAAAATATCTGTGGACATCTTTGAGACTCTACATAGGTGACATGCATGTATATAGCATTTTGTTGACGCATGCATGCATCCAAGCTGAGTGAATCTTGTGTGCATATCTGTGCATGTATAAATAATCATGACACTGTTAAAAATGGGGTATTGATACACATGTTTAAATATGATACCTTAATGGGGTTATGCCTTGCCATGGCAACTTTTGAAGAGACCTTGTGAAAATTAAAGGTTTATAACATGCCTAGACAGCCTTAAGTGATTTTAATGCACACAAGGATGGTCAATAACACTCGACCGAATTAAGATGAGTGCATTACATTGATCATCGAGTGTGCATACTAAAACCATGAAGCGCCAGTTAGGTATGTTGTAAATGTTTCAACTGGCATAACCTTATCATTCTGCATTAATTTTATAGATGTGGACACATGCTTTTGTAGTCAAGAATAACATGCTGCTGTCAACACCAATTAATGGAGCTGAATCTTTAAATAAGGTTCTGAAGTACATTTTTCTCCCACGTAAAAATACCATGAATATGACCTCTTTAGTTTTCCACTCTTGATTGAATCATTTCTCCCAGAAACTCACCAAAAGTATCTGTTTCGTAACTATTCACAGTCAGGACAGTACAGAACGTACAATTCATTTGTTCCAGACTATCTGAAAGGCAGACCCCATTCTACTATTTTACACTGCTTAGACCGGAAAGCTAAGGCCTTAAATTATTCTTCAGATGATGTCATTTTGATGGACGAGCAAATGGGTTTTTTTGAAGTCAAAGGTTCTAAAGACAAGACAGACACTGTAGATTTGGCATACAGGCAAAGGATCAAATACCTCAGTGCACATGTTTAGACTGGAAACAATGGAATATAACGTGCAATTTTTTTTTTGCAATTTTTCGATGTAACATACTTCCACAAGAATATCTTCACATTCCCTATATTAAGATTAATAGCAAATCACTTGGCAACCATTTTAGAGATGAAAGTATAATGAGCAGAATGTGAATACCAGTGACAGTGTCCTTGCAGATGGGGAGGAGGAGCTGCAGGGAGATTCTGTGACATGAGTTATCCCAAAGTACAAGGTATAATTATTATACTATAGTTATGTTGACTTGGTTAATTCATGCGCATCCAGACATTTGAGAAGGCGTTACCAGGCTGGTGAAAGTGCAACAATTAGCTGGAAAATTCTCGAGACAATGGCAGAGCCTAAGGACCTATGGAAATTGCATACTAGCATTGAGAAGTTAGGTACTGAATTTCGGACCAAGCTACCAAAACAGTACTCAGACAACAAACTTGTACTGCTGTTAGGAGGAGAGCGAAAGCAATTCGCCACAAGTACAGAGCTTTACCACTGAGGACCAGGAGAGATGTGAGGGATGACTTGAGATGCAGGAACAGAGTTGGCCAAAAAGCAGAAAGGTGTCACAGCACAATGATACAATCATATTTCATGTGTGTTGATCCTATAGGCTGCACAAGTAAAGAAGGAAGTGTCACAGCCACTTCAATCGGAGGATCAACTTTCAATCAACAAAACTGAGAGAAGCCACCAAGGTATCATTATCTGCTATTTTGCAAATACACGTACATATGTACAGTGGACTCCATCCAATCTGAAATGCAGCCACCGGCTCCTGTATTAATTAAGGATAGTGGAAGAAGTCTCTTTTGTCCGTATTTCTATTGCAACCTAACCCCTGAAATATGGCCACCCCACTAATCAGGCCACCTTTATTAATTGTCCCAAGGGTGCATGGCCGGATTAGAGGGAGTTCACTGTATACCACATATTCAGGCACTAGTGGTACTATGGAAGATGAGGGGCTGTATGTGTGTCAGAGAAAGTTGCTTTTTGAAAGGCAAGAGGCGCAATAGATGCCACACATGTACGGATGTACTCGACAGGACTGTGGCGTGTGTGAAAATTGCAAGGACATGCGCAAGTTTGGAGGACCGGGCAGGAAGAAGCAATGTTGCAAGCAACGAAAATGTCACGGCGTTGTGCAGAGTGAGTAACCACAGCTAATACTTATATTTGCTATAAAGAATGGTGGAGTAGATTTGGTTGAATTTTATGCCCCCCCCTCCCCCCCCCCCCCCAAAAGAAAACTTTGGGCTTGTCTATAATCAAAGCAGGGAGTCCCTATTAAGGCCACTTTTTCCTGGCCTGCAGGTTGCCGCAATAGACAAGGTTTTACTGTACTTGCTAAATCCTGTGAATCATCTACCATGTATACCAAATATATATTGCCAGGCCAAGACAATCATGCTTTGTCAAGTGTTCATACCAAGGGAAGTTGCTGATTGTGGAGATAACCCCAAGGTAAAGTATAATTTTTTTGTCTTGTGCATCGTGTATGTACTCAAAAACAACCATGAGACCTCGTGCACTACCCACAGTGGAACTTCCGTGATATTATATTGGACACTTTGTGACATATGCTTGTCCAATTTTTACTTCCCTTTCTTAACTAATATAGAGTATATGAGGTAAAGCAGTAGTTCTCTGAAATAGGTCCTTTAGCTAAACTAGCACAAACCCAACCCTTCGGGCGGGATTTCGTAACGGCAGCCGGGTGTTTATCACACAATTGTGTGTTTGACAGTAGTCTGGCCACAATTCTGATGTGTTTTGGGTGTACTCCTGAGTAGGGGGGAAAATGCACAGTGACATTCAGACTTTTAGGGGGTCCCCCCTACTTGCTCAAAAATACTTATGGAGTATATATATCATTGGAGAGCACTCCAAGCAAGCAATATTTTGGTAACAACATCTAGGTTAGGAGGTAAACAAAAACAAAGTTATAGTCCTAAAAATACAGCTCGTGAATAATTAATGAGTTCGTGAACATCTTCCCCTTAAACAAATCCAAGGTTAAGTCACCCCACAAAGCTATAGTTTTCCAGTACATGCACATATGTAATACACACCTTAGACCAGACCACTCCAACCATCTTAGAATAGCAACTTCATTTGGATCCCTAGCAACTACAGTGACGTGTTAGAGTTGACTAGAAACCCACTAAAATATTTATGACTGTCGATGCACCCAGGGTAAAATTTCACATCCAGTTTGACAGGAATTAACTTTGAATGGTCTAATACTGTTATGTATATTGTCTAATAGGGAAGTGCTATGACGAACTTTCTGGTTCTACATGGACGCAAATTGGATCCTATGCAAGCAGGCACTTTCGAAACAACTTACGAATGATCCGGAGCAACACAGCAATCTGCGAGCTACTTCAGTGCAATTTGTTGCTCCAAATACAATTGTTCAAATCATGGGTCACTTCCACTCCAAGGGAGATCTTGCAAAAGACACCAGAGGCGAGACTGAAAGAACATCTAGACACAGCAACCAGATTGGGATCATGGGGGACACTCAAGCTTGTTGCTGCCTCAATACTGTTTCAAGTGGACACCTATATATGTGGCAACTGATTCTTTAGTCAAAGGTGAATGCAGATGGACCAGATTCACACCACTAAAAGGCTCGTGATTTTCAAAAATCAATGGAGTGTAAGAGCTGGATAGAGATCGCATATGAAAATAATTGTCGCTACAGTATAAAGTGTTCTGCCTCTTTTCAAAGGAAGATAGTTGCTCGCCTCTCCACATCTCCTACAGAATACTTCTCAGACAGTAGATCTAACTCTTCTCAAAGAGTGGCCTTTTGATATTTTTATGTTTTAGTAATTGAGAAAAAGATGAATGTACAGGGTTGGTGGGGAGAATTTTGCTATGATGCAGTGAGTGATGGCCAATATTAGCTAAGAGGAAGGTTTATTGTCTTGTACTATATAGCTGGGGAGAAGACTAACTGTTGCCGGCCAGGCAAAATTATTGTGAGGGTGTGGTGTCATAGATAACATGCTGAGTCTCTGGAAGCCACTGCAATATCCTGTAGGCTTTTACATCAGTTTGCTATTTCAGCTGGCTTCTTCACCTCAGAGACCTCTGCCCAAAATTGTCTGGAGGGCTATAATTCACTGTATAGGAATATATATATACCAAGGAGTTGTGCTATATAGTAGCACTATTCTACTATGATTGTGAAAGGGAGTGCTGCTAATTAAAAATAGGCATGTATAAGGTATTTTGAAAAAGTTGGAGGCTATATATGAGATAGTTACTTTGTGGGAGAAATTATAATCCGACAACATTTTTTTCTGAAAAATGAGCTCAGTAGCAAAAGCTCTATAGAGCCTTACATACATGATAACAATATAGGTTGAAAAATGATTAAAGTTGGGCAAAGAATTGTTTAATAAATTGTTAGAAGGAAGAGAGTGAGGACGAGGATCTAATGGTGGTTGGGAGTGAGTTCCAAAGAGCTGTGGTGGAGGGAACAAAGGAAAACTGCATTGATGCAGTGTGGGAGAAGGGGATTATGATGTTTGATGGGTGGTATTGGTGAGAAAATTAGCGGAGTAGGAGCTATAATTGGATTGAGTCTGGAGGAAAATGGATTGAATTAGAATGAGCTTGGCCTGATCACGTCTATTTGAGAGTGTATGAAGTTTAAAGGTGGAGAGGTTGGATGCATAGTCAGAAGTCCATTGGCGAGTACAGAGTCTGGGTGCAAAGTGCTGAATGTGTTCTAAGGATTTTGAATTACAAGAAGAGGAGGAGGTGACCACAGAGGAACAGTAACTTAGATGAGGGAGAACTAATGTTGTGTAAAGTTTAATTAGCATATGAGAGGATAAGTGATGGTAAAAGTTGCGATAAATTAATCTTATTATTTTCCTTGATTTAGTGCGTAATGTGCAGGTTCCAGGAGAGGTTCCAGGTGAAAGTTACTCCTGAGTATGTAAATGAAGTGATGAGATCAAGGGGAGTACTATTGAGGACTAATACAGTGGGGTATGAGGATGCGAGGGGTTTACGAGAGATCATGTATTTGCTCTATTAGGGTTAATTATTAGGACGGGAAGATAGCCATGATGATATAATGTCAATGTCTGATTGCACTGAATCTAACGAAGAGGATGGGAGAGGAGGATGTCGTCTACATAGAGAGTAAGTGTAGAAGATGTCGAGAGTGGGAGCTTTGCAATATCATTAATGTAAAGAACAAAGAGAAGAGGACCAAGAATAGATCCTTGAGGTACTCCAGAGGATGACACGAAGAAGAGAGAGCACCAGAGATAGGGACACTCTGTGAACGGGCATAAGATAGGAAGTGAGCCAACAGAGGAGGTGAGAAGGAATATTAAGTGAGGACAGAGTGTTTAAGAGTGGTCTATGCGGCACAGAGTCAAAAGCTTTCCTGATGTCTAGAAAGACTGCACAGACACGACTTGTGGAGGATCCAGGGAAGCAAACCAGGATCGAGTTGACATAAAATCATTGAGTGGGGCAGCAAGTGCCAGTCCCATGAGATTCATAAAAACCCTCTGCCATCATCTAGTCCTGTGTTTCTATGATATCAAGCTGGAGTTGCTGGATTGTCAGCGAGAGCCTGAGGGCTTTTGGAGGTGATCAGTCTTCAGCTATTGTGTCCAAGCAGCAATGTTTATACTATCGCTGCTACAGTCCATCACAGCTTTTTAGCAAGCAGTATCCATTCGCCAGGCAGCAGTTTCTAGCACCACTATAACAACCCTACGATTTCCCACCGTGAAACCGCACCCCTGTACCTTGCGGAAATGATACATAACTGGAACCACACCTTTTCTTGTAAACCACACACCCGTACCTCAGATCGAGTGAATTTAGGGAACCGCTAATAATACGACGAACATTAATTTTGGCAGGTAAGGATGTATGCGGCTCATTTCCACCCCAACCCCGGTTACGCCCAGCCAATCGCGTGATGTCCTCATCTGGTCCAGTTCTTCACACTGAGTTATAGCTCTGTTTGTGACGCCATCTTCGAAAAGAGATGAACTATCGTGTTGTTTGCGGAACTCTGGTATGATTATTAATGTAACCAAACCCCTCCTGATAGCTATCCAAGGTCTAATAACTGCTGCAGATGTGGGTCTATGTTCACATGTCAACTAGTCCCTTTTACAAGTTTGTCTATCAAGTCTCATGGTTGTGTACATAACTGTACAGTACCTAGATTACCTTCTGAGGTGAAGTGAGGTGGTAGACCACAGTAGCTACATCAGGGGGGGAGACAGCACATTAAAAGTGGAGGGGGCTGAAAAAATGTTTCATATATCAATTACGTCCTGTTCTTTCCAGGGGAGTCCGAAGGTAACTGTCGTAGAAAGCTCAGCCTTCTGTCTCTCACAGAGTTATTTAACTGCTTAGCTCCAGATCCCTGGCTCTACGATGCCGTAAGGGGATGCTCGGTCTCTCTGACGTCCTGCACTACCCAAACCAAACTCAGCCACTCTCCTCCCTGGAGATGCTGGATATCCACTTGATAACTCTTCTAGTTATCAGAAATAAGAATTAATAATATAGATATTATTAATAATGAGATGTTAGATACAGATATATAATACAATGATAATTAGTCTCACAACTTCATGAGTCTGAATTGATAGTTAATAATAGTCTCTGGTTCTCAAGGTCCAATCTGTAGCTTGTCCAATCTAATCTAATCTACTAATTAGCTAACATTCGGTCCTTTATATAGGCTAGCTAACATACAATGTTAATCAAAGTCCATCACAGAACAGGACCATTTATGGTCCTGATTCAGTGCTGCTCTGCAGTAGCAGTTGTGGTCTTCCATGGATGCTTGGTCAGACTCGTGGTCACTGTGGTGTCAGGCTCAGGGCTTCTGTGTTGTACACAACATCTGGTGTTGTTATCAGGGCTTCTGTGGTGTACACAACATCTGGTGTTGTTATCAGTGGTGTGGTGTTGTTCCTCCTCCAAGGGAGCTTGTGGTCCCTTTGTAGATGGTGATTTGGTCAGGGCTGGAGCCGGGTTCCCAGTCAGGGTGTGGGGTTTCCCTGACACTCCCCCTTCCTCGGTTGAAGACTCGTCTTCGTTTCTGCTTAGGCCGTCAGCATTCCCATTTGCTGTTCCCGCTCTGTGTCGTATGTCGAAGTTGTAATCTTGTAGGGCCAACGCCCATCTCGTCAGTCTTCCGTGTGAGTCCTTTAGGTTTGCCATGTGGGCGAGAGGGTTGTGGTCGGTTTCCACCACGAACTTCCTTCCTTCCAGGTACACCCGGAAGTGGCGGATCCCGTCCACAATGGCGAGCGCCTCCTTCTCGATGGTCGAGTAGTTCTTCTCTCTTTGTAGCAACTTCCTCGACCCATAGCCCACCGGATGTTCTTCTCCCTGGTCGTTTCTTTGGCTCAGGACATACCCCAGACCCACATCAGAGGCATCGGTCTGTAATGTAAAAACACTTGCCCAATTGGGCGATGACAACACAGGTTTGTTACTCAATCTTTCCTTCAGTTGTACAAAGGCTGTCTCACATTCCTCACTCCATGCTATGTAATTACTCAACGACTTCTTGGTAAGGTTAGTCAATGGTGTGGCAACTTGTGAAAAGTTGGGGATAAATCTTCGGTAGTAACCGGCTAGTCCTAAGAATGCTCTTAGCTGCTTTTTTGTTTTAGGGTGGTTGTAGGTGTATATTGCTTCCACCTTGCATGCTACTGGTTTCACGCGGCCTCCACCTACCTCATGCCCCAGGTAAGTGCAGTGGCTCTTGCCAAACTGGCACTTCTTCAGTTTGATCTTGAGGCCTGCTCCCCGCAGACGCTCTAACTCCAGTGTCGTAGAAAGCTCCGCCTTCTGACAGATGGGACAGGACTGGCATAGGGCATGAACATCACTGGCCAGCCCCGGCCAATCAATCCGGGCTCGAATTAGGTTCACTGTTCTCTCCTGGCCAAAATGGCCTGCCACTACTGAGGTATGAGCTAGGCGTAGCACTTTAGCTCTAGCCACTTTGGGCACAATCACCAAACTTCTCTCTCCCTTTCTGAAAGGCCTCCTCATTATCAGTCCACCCTCCAGAAAGTATTCACTAGTCTCATTATCTAGCCCTGCCCGTATCTTACTCAGTGTAGGGTCACTTTGCTGCTCCTTTCTGAGTTCGGCGGGCGAAATGGTGTCCATTTCTTTTTCTGGTTCTTCTGGAGCTGATGCGTCTTGTTCTTCTGCTTCCTCCTCAGTGTCACTGACATCCGGGCTGGGAGTCAGGGAGTGCAGCACAGGCTCATCCTGTTGTTGTTGTAGGACCTCGTCCTTCAGCTGTTGTGCCTGGGCCTTCTCTTGAGCCCTGGTTGTAGTGATTAGTCCAAGTTCAGTGTGGGTGGTGGGTGGAGCTACTACCTCCTTCTTGGGAGCGTCCAGGGCTTCCTTCAAGTATTTCCTAAAATGAGGGATGTCATGCCCTAGTAACATGTCACATGTTATGTGCTTGCTCACTCCGACCACCATAATTTCTTCTTTCCCCTCCAACTCTATGCTAATCTTAGCTGCTGGGAGCTGGGTACACATGCTACTTGCTGTCTGGTATTGTATAGTCCTTGGTAAGTAATCCTTATCTTTCACCCACCTAGGGTGCACAATGCTCTTTGTGCAGCCTGTGTCTAATAAAGCTTTCACTGGGGCACTATTTATAGCTACCTCCCTCGTCCAAGCTGGAAGCCCTTTCCTCTGACTCACGGCACAATGCCCGTGTTCCAGCTTGACCCGACAATCTCTTTGAAAATGCCCAGATTTCCCACACCGGAAGCAAGATAAGGTTTTTAGGTCCTTCCCCTGGTTAGCATAGTCTTTACCACCTTTACCTTGCTCCTGGTGTGTGTGGGGAAGTGTGTTGAAGGGCGAGGGACGCGCATTCTCACTGCGGTCTTGTTTCCATGGTGTGGGGTGGTTGGTCTCCCTGGAAGGCATTGGTCCTCTTCCTCTCTGCTCTGGTTTGTAGGGGTGGTTGGTCTCCCTGGAAGGCATTGATCCTCTTCCTCTCTGCTCTGTGTCTCCCCTCGGGATATTCAGATGGCGGATGACTGTCTCTGTCAGTTCCTTATAGCTCTGCGGGTTAGTCTGACGCATGCGCGCCTCCAGCCATCGGGGCAGTTTCTGCATCGTCAGTTCGAACAAGAATAGGTCAACTACTGGCTTACCCTCGGCCTCAATCCATCGTCCAAATAGCTGTTTTCTGTCTCTGAACCAGACTTCAGGTGAATTGGTATCGAACGGTAAGTCGAATATTTTCCTTCTGTATGTCTCCGCGGTGACATGGTAGGTTGCTCTCAGAACTCGGCAAACCTCCTCAAAATCATTTTGGTCTGCTGTAGGGAGGGAAGAAACAGCTAACATTCCCTGTCCACTAAGCGCGCTCCGCAAAAATGTACACCATTGGCTCACTGGCCATCCATTGGCTTGGGCTACCACTCTGAATAAATCTAGGTAAGCCCCCATATCGTCTACCCCCTCTACATACTTCTGTAGTCTCACTTGGGGTGGTGGAGATGCTGCTGGTGGAGGATGTTCTGCTGCTTTTCCCAATGCCTGCTGCATTCCCAGCATGAGCTGGACCATCCTCTCGTCCTGTCTTTCTTGCCTCTCGTCCTTTCTTTCTTGCCTCTCCTGCTGTTCTCTCCTGTCTTCTGCATCTCTGTATGCTCTGTCGTCGTCTTTTCTGTCTTTCTCATCCTGCCTCTTCATTTTGGCCTCTTCTGTCTGGATGAATCTACTCATCAACAGGGTCTTAGACATAGCAGGTGTTTCCTCTCCCTCTGGTGGTTCACCCTCCAAATCTCCAGGGGGCTGGAAGATGCCCCCACTTCTCAGTTGCCTGTCCTCCCCTGGTCTTCCCGTTGACATACTGTTCTCCACTCTGTGTTGAAAAGGGGGGGGAAAAAATTTCTTTTGCTTCGCGCAACAACGCGGGTAACACAAAGATAGTGGTGACAATAACACAGAGATACACAAATTTGTCCCGAAAGACTACCAATCAACACAAATTTGTCCCGAAAGACTACCAATCAATACAATAATTATTACAAAATACACTTAGTTCCAAAAATTGCCGCCTGTCTCGCGCAATTCCTTTTCTACGTGCCGCAGTCTCCTTTCTACGTGCCGTATCCTTCTCTCCAGGGCTTCCTGTTCTTGGCAAGTCCTGCTAATACTCTGGCTTTCTTGTCTCTCAGCTAGTACTCTTCCTTCCTGGACGAGCTCCTGATTCACAAGTGACCTGTTACGATCTACCAGTCTCTCTGTCGTACTTGAAGATCGTTCGGCCCGTCCTTGGGTCAACGCTAACTTCCTTCTGTTTCTTTTGTACAACTTCTGTGTCTGTCTCAAAAGAAGACAGTTTGAATAATAGGTACACACTTGCTACCTTTACTCCTTAGTCTGACTAATAGGTACACAACTGCTACCTTTACTCCTTTGTCTGAATAATAGGTACACAACTGCTACCTTTACTCCTTTGGGTCCCTCACACTTAGGAATCCCAGTCGCTGCCACCAGTGTCGTAGAAAGCTCAGCCTTCTGTCTCTCACAGAGTTATTTAACTGCTTAGCTCCAGATCCATGGCTCTACGATGCCGTAAGGGGATGCTCGGTCTCTCTGACGTCCTGCACTACCCAAACCAAACTCAGCCACTCTCCTCCCTGGAGATGCTGGATATCCACTTGATAACTCTTCTAGTTATCAGAAATAAGAATTAATAATATAGATATTATTAATAATGAGATGTTAGATACAGATATATAATACAATGATAATTAGTCTCACAACTTCATGAGTCTGAATTGATAGTTAATAATAGTCTCTGGTTCTCAAGGTCCAATCTGTAGCTTGTCCAATCTAATCTAATCTACTAATTAGCTAACATTCGGTCCTTTATATAGGCTAGCTAACATACAATGTTAATCAAAGTCCATCACAGAACAGGACCATTTATGGTCCTGATTCAGTGCTGCTCTGCAGTAGCAGTTGTGGTCTTCCATGGATGCTTGGTCAGACTCGTGGTCACTGTGGTGTCAGGCTCAGGGCTTCTGTGTTGTACACAACATCTGGTGTTGTTATCAGGGCTTCTGTGGTGTACACAACATCTGGTGTTGTTATCAGTGGTGTGGTGTTGTTCCTCCTCCAAGGGAGCTTGTGGTCCCTTTGTAGATGGTGATTTGGTCAGGGCTGGAGCCGGGTTCCCAGTCAGGGTGTGGGGTTTCCCTGACAGTAACCCCCAACCCCCCAAGAATTTTTTTGACATTGAATACTGAATACTGAAATTGAATACTGAAAGTGCCCCAAAAACTTCATTCGTTTATCATTGTTGACATTGTTTTGCCACCATACGTAAGTCCAGAGAGTCTGTTTGTTCCTTGTGGATGTGAAGAAGTAGGCAGTTATTAAGCCTTATTTCACCTTATTTCCTTCATAGTTGAAGGGACATGTTGTTAAAACACGCTTTAGAGCTGAGAATGTCCTTTCAGAAGTTGCAGACGTAAGAATACAGACGTAGAAGTTGGTGCTGTCGGCAACATTTGTTTAAAGATCTCTCTCTTATTCATTACATCACATAATTATTGCGAGTACGGAAGTGACTTCTTTCACCTCTGGACTACCCTGTTTGACTACATCCTGTAACAGTTGAAGGTGCCTAGCTAATGCAGGCATGTCAACATCATCTTTATAGCAGGACTCCTTCAGATCCTTCAAGGTGTCTTCATAATCTTGACCATTAGCTGCACTTATGAGGGTTTTTCAATTGCAATGACAGAAGGAATATGCTTGTCACTAAATCTGTCCTCGAGCTCACCGCAAAGTATGTCACAAGCTTCAAAATACATTTGACGAAAGTATGCCTTTGCAGATGTAAAGATATTTGAAGCACCCCTGATCTCAAACCTTGAAGGATGTTTTCTGTAGTGAGGCAACTCTGGCTTACCGATGTTGTGTTCCTGGGCAGTGGAGACTGTCATGTCGTAAAACCTCTCAAAATTTTCACTAAACCTTCTTCTCTTGAAAAACTCCTTGGCTGCATCAACAGCAGAGAGAGAGCATCATTCAAGGCTATATCTTTCCTTTGTAGTATGAATGAAACTTGCTCTGCTGCACTGAACAAGAGATGGCTGAGTCTAAGTCTAAATAATGTGCTAAATTTTTCCAATGAATGCTTGAGTGTATTTCATCCAAAGTTTCCAACAGCAAGGTATAGTCGATGCGAATAGCTTCTATGGCATTAGTTCTTGCTGTCCCATCGGGTTGGACATAATGGCTTCAAAGTAACGCAATCTTCAGCTGATTCCTGCATCTTTGATGAAAAGAGATGTGATCGTTTTGGAGAATATCGTATTAGTTTGCTTATTTCTTTTACTGTTTTAAAGCATCCTGAATACACGGCAGCTTCCTTCCAATGTGTTGTAGACAAATGTTCAACGAATGTGCACAACAATGTACAGCAATTACAGCTGGATTTTCATTTTTAAATCTTGTTGCAACACCTGATCTATTTCCCTGCATATTGGAAGGCCCATCGTATTCCTGTCCCCTGCATAATGATATTGGGAGGTTATGCCTGATCAAAAGATCCTTTAATACCTTCTCAACTTAAATAGTGTCTGGAACTCGAAACAAGCCAATGGGATCTTCTTGTACAGTGTAATCAGCATTAACCCAACGAATAGATAAGTTCAGCTGTTCACTATTGGTCACATCTGTTGCTTCATCGGCAATAATTGAAAACCATGAAGGTTTTGTGGTTTTAATTTTCTTTAAAAGGTTACGCAGTACCATCTGCCCAAGAATAGTAATTTGCTCATTTACTGCTTGGTGCAAGGTGAACCGATTTTCTTTGATCCAATTCTTGATACATTCATTGTCCTCGCTCCATGTTAACAGAAGCTGTTGTAAATTACCTTCTTCTTCATGATTACCTCGTATTGCTATCCCTTGACGAGTAAGGTATTTTAAACCTTTTTGCTGCATTTCAAGGCCTTCCCTTCGGATTTTTTAAACTTGTTCAGTTTGGGAGTTCAGCTGGCTCTGCAATTGTCGGCATCCCTCGAGCCATCCATTTTAGTTTGGCTTGTTTATTAGTACGTGAAGTTTCATGGACAGTAAACTTTTCTAGGGCCTTTTTCCAGTTGTTGAACCCCGATTTAGTAAACACGTTTTCTCCCACTTTGCTGAACAAAGTAAACTTCGATTGGTACCGTAACGGCAGTAAAGACAAAATCCTTTTTTTTAATATGTAACACAAACACTCGGCCATGGATATTCTTGATACCATTTGGAATGAAAATTTCTCTGTCTGAACGATAGTACTGATGATGTTGCTTTATCCACTGGTTGAAAAGCTTCTTCATCAGTACTACAACATTGAGCTATACAGGGCTCACTCGAATGCTCTAGACATGTTAAAACAAGAGGACCTACAGTTTCATCCATGGTATTATATGCTTGATTACTGCCAGCATAATCTTGAAGACTGGTATCATCACTTAGTGTGTCTTCTAATAAGAAGGGACTACTCCACTATTAGACTCAGGCAATCTCTCATTTGAAATCCTTGCTTGCTTAGATTTGCTAGTTTTCCAGCTTGAGAACAAAGTAACTTGTCTTTTGGACATGATGAAGAATATTACTAACGTTCAATGCTAGTCACATGTCCTAGTAAGGCTGTGACATGGATAGCCGAGACTAGAGTCTATAAATCTAGTGTTAACTATTAGTAATTAGTTATGGTAATTATGCTAGTTAGCTGCCTAATTATGCATGTCAAATTTTGGTACGTAAATGTACTACAGTGTATATAAGCTAGTGACAAAGGGGGGGACAGTTGAATTTTTAAAATATTTTTTAAAACTTGTGTTTACCACTTTATAGCTCCGTATATTCTGTAAACTTCATGGTATGTACTTGATATATAGCTCAAAAGATAGGTCTCTCTGTGTGCTCTCTTTTGATACTAAAATATCTTTCATAGGTATAACTATAGCCAAGTTACTAGACCTAAAATGGAGGGAAATTCAAAACCTGAATGCCTGAATTGGCTGCATAAATATCTCCAGATTGCAAAGTGCTAAAGATACACCAGTGGCTAGAGGAAGCCCTACTCTCTTCAATGAGTGTTTTCATTAGGCGCTAAAACATAAGTACGTGGTCAAGTGCGTGGGTGGAAAATGAGTTTTATGGATTATTAACGAAATTCATTTTCCAACCGCCCTCTTCACCACATACTTACATTTTAGCGCCTAATGAAAACATTCATTGAATAGAGTAGTAGCCACTGGTGCTAATTTCAACTCTGCACTTGGCAATCTGGAGATATTTATGCGGCCAATTCAGGTTTTTGAGGTCCCCTCCACTTGTAGCTCCCGTAACTTGGCTATAGTTATACTTATGATTATTATCAACAGAGAGTACAAAGAGAGACCGAATATTTTATAGTTTCAACAGAGAGCACAAAGAGAGACCTACTATATATCAAGTCTATACCATGAAGTTTACGGAATCGAGGAGTTATAAAGTGGTAACCACAAGAAGAAAAAAATACATGCGGGTCACTCTCCCCCCAAAAATGCAACTGTTGCTCCTTAAAATTAGGGGTGGCAGAGCCCCTCTTAATAAAATAATGGGAGCCCCCCCCCCCTGCTCCAATGTTTTCTCCCCCCTTCTACATAACCCTCAAGGACCGACTAGTAATTGCCTAGCAGCCTGGGATAGTGAGTTATAATTAGGGAGTTAGGATTTGTCATGACATTTGATACAGGGACAAAGTAGTGGCGCTTACATGAATTGCTAGAATCAAAGTTCTTAATGAAATGGAATTCCTTCAGCTAGCATTTTAACACTGGCATAGATTTCTTCCCATCAATCATAAGGCAAGGAGTTCCATAGTCTGGTTGGCGGTTGAAATAGAAGTGCTGATATTTTCTTATTGATGATCCAACATGTTCTAGTTTTATGTACCTAGTTGATGTATTGGTGGATGAGGATGATGGCACTGATATGTTAACCGCTTCACCGTCATAAGCGCATAGAAGCGCGAGATTGAGTGACCGTCGCGTTAATAATTATTAAAAATCAACCGTTGATTCTACATATTCAAAACTTACCGTAAATGTGCACGATGGACTGTTCTATTTCACCCAAAAATTGAAGAACCGTAGCACGTAGGTAACTATGACGTCAAACAATTTTGAATTCAAGCAAAATAATGGCTGAAAGATTTGATCGTGCTCGCGTGTTAGAGCTGTTGTTTGATGGCGGTTTCGACCTCTCTGACTATGATAGAGATGAAAATGATGAAGGTCAAGTGTCTTCCTTCCTTGGTGATGAGGTATTAGACCCTAAGGAGTTGGCAGCTTTTTGTCCAGAGCTTTAACTTCAACTCCTCAGGATGTTGGACCAAGCACTTCAAGTGCCAGTGCTTCTGATGGAGCTTTTATGACTCCTGATGAAGAGTATGAGTTGCTTGGTAAGTATGAGTAGATATCTATAGAATGGAATATAATATTTGAGCTATCAAGAGACATAATAAGCCAGAAATATATATCACTAGGTTATAAAGTTCCTAGTTATAAAGTTCACTAGGTTGTAAAGTTCATAATAATAATCTTTTATATAGGTTTAGCCACTGATCTTGAATCTGCTGAACCTCTGAGTGATCCTGCAAACTCTCCTCCGAGTGGTCCTGCAAACTCGCCCCCAAGTGCTCCTACAATCTCTCCTACCATCTTCTCCTTCATTTGATTTAGTTCCATCTTCTGACTCAGAAGTATTACTGTTACCTTCTGATCGCTGAGACAGGGGGCGTGTTGGATGCCGAGGCCGAGGAAAAGGCCAAGGAAGAGGAAAAAGCCAAGGAAAAGGCCAAGGAAGAGGAAAGGGCCAAGGAAGAGGAAAGGGCCAAGGAAGAGGAAAAATCCAAGGAAAAGGCCTAGGAAGAGGGAAAGGCCAAGGAAGAGGAAAAAGCCAAGGAAGAGGAAAAGGCCAAGGAAGAAGTCAGGGCCAGAGGTAAGAGGCACGAGACCTTTTGTCACTGCGGTATTAGCCTTTGTGCTGTGCGTGGAAGGACATGCTTCAGGGAATTCCACACACTCTCTGACTACTCGCACTAGCTTCCTTTTCTCTTCGAGATTTTCTTGGTATTGCTTTTGTAGTATGTATATACATGTGTTAGGCATGTACATGTATACTTCTTTTCTTTATCATTTATGCATGCAGAAATGTGTAGTACATGTATGTTTTCTTGATGAGTCTTTGCTTTATTGTGCCTTTCTGCAACATCTTGAAATTTTCAACTTTCAATACAGCCAGACCTTCCTCGTGGTGCTTGACAACAGTCAATACTCTTATAGACTGACAAACATGGCTATATCCTGCAAAATAGAAAAATTAGGGCATTCAATATTCATAAATTATGCCAAAAAATGTACATTTTCCAGATTATATGCTGTTTGCAGTTCGATAAGCGACCATATTTTAGTATTTGATCTGAAAAACCATAAAATATACTTGTAATAGTCGATAAATGCAGCGATAAAAAGTATTCTAATCAAAAAATTGTTTGTGGTTTGGTTGCTAGGCAACGTATTTATCACCAAGTTGATCAGTAACTCTTTGTCAATCATGTGATATGCGGTTGCCGGGGACTTTTCTGAACCAATGATCAGATACAAAAATTAAAGTAAAAATAGGTCAAAATCTCAAAATGAAGTCGACGGTGAAAGGGTTAAGATTGATGCTGAAGAAGGCAGTAACAACTTATATTCAACAGCACATCATTAGCTCATCATCAGTGGTAGACCACTTAGCTTGATTAGATGTTGTTTGTAATCCAATTTGGTGGCTCACATTTGTATTCTTTCAAGCATCATTATATTCTTCTTCATGCTTGAAAGAAGACAAAGGAAAGCCACTAAATGCTAAGTGACTATACAAAAAGTCTAATTAGGCCTAACTGTCTACCATTAGGCCACCAGATCTGTGAGCAATACTTGACCTGCAAGTGAAAACATTAAAATTTCTTTGTGCCAACAATCTGAGTGGCTGAAAATATGCTGCAATGGACCAGGGATCTTGTATGCCTTAGTGGTTATATTAGAGAGGTGTTCGCTCCAAGTAATGTCACTGGATAGAATGGTACCCAGGTGACTCTGGTTGCTACTTTTATTGATATTGAAGCCCTTCAGGTTGTACTCTTCTGCTGCAGAGTTAGATCAAGGAGACATTCTTAAAAAGTGATACTTCAACTTGTTACAAAGTAGCTTCCTCTCATCTGATAAAGTAGGAAGTACATCGAGGTCTTGTTGTAGAATAACTGCTTTGTAAGGACTTTTGAGTCATCAGCAAAACTGAGTACTAATGAGTGAAGGATTGATGGAGAGATAATCATCAACACCAATAAAATATGTAGGATGCTTCCCTAATGAATGCCACTTAGCTGGCCAATGATCAATGTATTATTGCACCCATTGAAACCTACTGAACGACCAGAACCACTTGAGTTGTTCATTGGACCTTCCATAGTGGAGTTACGTCTGCCAAGAGCAGTCGTAAAAAAAAAAAGGGTCTAATTTAGCCACTACTGACCATGCCTTACCTTAACCCCAATATTTCTATTATTTTAAAGCTCTAAGAGAGAGCTATCTTTTGAGCATAAAATCACTGGAATAGGGGTGCAGTTCAGAAGTTATGAGCCCTTGAAGATGGACACTTTTTTTCTGGGTTTAAACATCGTTGGGTCACCCTTAAGTAGTACGTGATCAACTGCGTTGTTGGAAAATGAATTTTATGGAATTTTAACAAAATTCATTTTCCAACGGCGCTTGGTCACGTACTTAATTAAGACCAGTTCACAACATGATGGTGGCCTAGCGCGGAGGGTTGCATTCAGCTACTTCCTTCCATTCTGCTCTGTCATATTATTGTGAACTGAACAATAGCAAACGTTGAGGAACGCAATGGCGTGCTTGATTTAGGAAAAAATCTATTCCAGCGTTAGCAATGTTGTGTGGGGCCAATCAGAATGCTATAATATAGCATGTGATCAACTCCATGTCACAGTTTAGCTAGGAGGTGGCAATTGATGAAAGATGCTAATTGAATCAGTGAGAAGCTTCTTGTGTTTGTGGCAAGTTTCTTAAGAAACCTGAGGAGGTGTAAGAGCAAATGAAAATGCTTAGAAGCAGGTTTGGTTGTTAGCCCTAGCTATGATTATGCTACTATACTAATTAGTGTTAGCTAGAACTAGTTTCTAGCTATAGATCTCTAGCATATTTTTCGTCGCCTCTTATATAGCCGAAAGCATTACCAAATCCCACTCTTCTTCGCTACTGTCATTACCCACTAGTTAGCTTGCACTTAGGTCAAAGGTCAATTACCACTTGACACTGCAGTGGAATGCTAAAGCATTTTATTGTGGACAAGCAATGCAGAGCAGCCATGGGCGATTCTAGGAATCCATTTAGGGTAGTTCTGATTTACCTGTAATAAGAGATTAAACTATTGTTCTACTTCTAAAAAAACAACAACAACAACAAATAGTATCATCAAAATTAATTTGTTCCAGTACACAGTTTACCTAAATAAAGTTAGTCATCGAGTACAAATGGCAGTAGCATACTTCTTGCATGCTTACTTGCAAATGAACGAACCAAGGCATCCAAGTCAAGGTCCTTTGTCTTCTGTCGATGGATTTTCATCATTGTCAAAGCTGAGAGTCTCTCTTCAGACATGGTTGACCTTAAATACGTCTTTAGGAGTTTTAGCTGGCTGTTAGATTGCTCATTTTCACATGTTGTAACTGGTAGTGTGCATGCAATCCTTAGCAGTACTTGAATATTTGGGAACATGTCCATTTCACTATTGCATATGGTCTGTTGTAGGGATTGTGGCCTTTCTTCTTCAGTGGTGGATATCCACTTCATCTTCCATCTTTGACATTCAGCGGTCAGGTAGAGTTGATATACCTCATCAAGTGAACTGTTGCTACTTTCAGCAACTATGGATGGAATTAAGCCAAGCAACTTCACAATCCTTTGATGAATCTCGCCAAACCGATCTTGTAACTCCACCAGAATATGATTGAGAAATACACTTCCTGGCAATCTGCTGGTGCATTAGCACTATAAACTTGCTTTACTACTGCTCTAGGGACTGAAATGGAGATAAGTAAATCCTGGGAGAGCTTAGTCATTTCTTCAAACCAATTATGAAATGTAGACTCGCAGTCTAACTTCAGTAGCTGGAATTCATGCAGCACTGCAGACACTTGTTCATATGCTGTTATGACATCTGTAGATCATTTCTGCAATTTAACTGTCACACTATGAAGGTAACTGAGTAACCTCATGGTAATGGATGAAGGTACAAGAAACTGGAAAGATGAAAGCTGATATAAAAATCCATTCGCCTTTGTAACAGTTTCAGAATCCCATGACCATTCAATAGTGTTTACACTTACGACAGGAAATTTCTTCCATTGTTTTAATAACAAAAGGGTACAATTCAAAGAAAGTAGAGTAAGAATCTATGCGATGAACACAGCGCGTTTTACAAACATCTTTCAGCTTAAGTTTGTTTTTGCCATCACATGCTCAAGCGTTGCCGCTGGTGAGTAACCAAAAAACTTGGATACCTCAGATAAAGTATCACTTGCATTCCTGATTTGTGGGAGTGAGCAATTAATTGGCCATGGTGTGATTGTTAGCAGCTGAAGATGATGGTGTGTCCTGTTCAGTGGTGCCAGCATTATTGCCAATCGAGGCTGAAAATGATGGCATACTATTATCTTGGTCAAGAGTGGTACTGTCAGGCAATAGCAGTCGGTACAACTATATGTAGGAATACACCATATATAACTGTGGTATTCTTTATTAGGATATAGCCTAGCTAACTGAGATGGAATATAAATAACTAAACTTGTCAAGTTTTTGTTTATTGTTAAAGACTTACTCGCTCTTTTCCAGTCATTGAGACTAGTTTGGCCTTCCATGCTCTTCCTTTTCCTCCGATAACAAGCCATTGTTGACCAGTCTACTGTTGCAGCAAGAGTACAAGATTGGTTTCACAAAGGAACCTATGGCTATGCAGTGTGACCTCATCAATGTCTTGGGTATATCTACCTACCCTTTACCCACAGATATTGCCTATGTCACTCACACGTCACTCCATACCAAGAGAGAATATCAGGTAAGTGCCTACGCTTGACAAGCCTGTGAGGAACAATCAGCGGAAGGAGTTGGGACTAACAGCACACAGCGAAGGGTTTCTCCAAACTGGCCATCCTTAGCTAACCAATAATAACAAGGGTAGTTTGTCCGAACTCAACAAACTGGCCTGGAACCGCCTGAGCAGTGCAATGCAAACAGTATGGAACGCAATGATTAGCTGTGACTGTCGTATCGTGAAGCGACACACAGTCATTGGGAAGGCATTGTTGGGAAAGGCTCAAGGAGATTCCAAACTGGGATGTTAATAGCAATGCACAACATTTAAGTAGCTTTGAACTGAAGCTGCTGGGCCAGTAGCTTTGGATGGGTCAAGTTCAGAGAGAGTTGGGAAGACACTTGCGTAAATAATTGTAATGTTGCTAAGCACATCCCAAGGTGATGGAAGGGAATCAAAAGGTGGCAGTTTTAATGGTGGAAATAATCATTAAAGAGGCAAGCCTTTTCCCTGTCAGATGCTGAACTAGAAAGATAGTCTGTGAGATGGACCTTTAGTTAGACGTCCAGTATATTCATAGATCTTGCTTTTTTCCTTGGGATGTTGTTGATTAGATCACTCTCATAGGTAGCTGTAACGCTAGACATGCAAGTTTGGAGAAGCACTTCCCAGGACTGTAGCTTTTGTAAGTAGGATTTGACTTACATTTTCTCCTCAAGGTTACTCTTGCTATAGTTGAGTTGATGCTGGGAATCAGGTTATCCATATAGTAACCAAACTGCCCCTCCAATTATTACTGCCCTCCAATTATAACTGCCCCTCCAATTATAACTGCCCCTCCAATTATAACTGCCCTCCAATTATAACTGCACCTCCAATTATAACTGCCCCTCCAATTATAACTGCACCTCCAATTATAACTGCCCCTCCAATTATAACTGCCCCTGCAATTATAACTGCCCCACCAATTATAACTCGCCTCCAATTATAACTGCCCCTCCAATTATAACTGCCCCTCCAATTATTACTGCCCTCCAATTATAACTGCCCCTCCAATTATAACT
The DNA here is from genome assembly GCA_028752905.1 of Cladorhizidae sp. MBARI D1340-BT2. Taxonomy (NCBI): domain Eukaryota; kingdom Metazoa; phylum Porifera; class Demospongiae; order Poecilosclerida; family Cladorhizidae; species Cladorhizidae sp. MBARI D1340-BT2. Next base: position 3,671,277 of record JAQNBH010000015.1, read on the forward strand.
GCCCCTCCAATTATAACTGCCCTCCAATTATAACTGCACCTCCAATTATAACTGCCCCTCCAATTATAACTGCACCTCCAATTATAACTGCCCCTCCAATTATAACTGCCCCTGCAATTATAACTGCCCCACCAATTATAACTCGCCTCCAATTATAACTGCCCCTCCAATTATAACTGCCTCTCCAATTATAACTGCCCCTCCAATTATAACAGCCCCGCCAATTATAACTGCCCCTCCAATTATAACTGCCCCTCCAATTATAACCGCCCCTCCAATTATAACTGCCTCTCCAATTATAACTGCCACTCCAATTATAACTGCTCCTCCAATTATAACTGCCCCTCCAATTATAACTGCCCCTCCAATTATTACTGCCCCTCCAATTATAACTGCCCCTCCACTCCAATTATAACTGCCCCTCCAATTATAACTGCCCCTCCAATTATAACTGCCCCTCCAATTATAACTGCCCCTCCAATTATAACTGCCCCTCCAATTATAACTGCCCCTCCACTCCGATTATAACTGCCCCTCCACTCCAATTATAACTGCCCCTCCAACTGCCCCTCCAATTATAACTGCCCCTCCAATTATAACTGCCCCTCCAATTATAACTGCCCCTCCAATTATAACTGCCCCTCCAATTATAACTGCCTCTCCAATTATAACTGCCCCTCCAATTATAACTGCCCCTCCAATTATAACTGCCCCGCCAATTATAACTGCCCCTCCAATTATAACTGCCCCTCCAATTATAACTGCCCCTCCAATGATAACTGCCCCTCCAATTATAACTGCCCCTCCAATTATAACTGCCCTTCCAATTGTAGCCACCCCTCCAATTGTAACCACCTAACTCAGTCTCAGTTGGTAATAGTAACCACCCTTCCAATTCATTGCTTATTAGCTTGTAAATTGAGAACTTGAAGAGATGGGGAGGAAAAGTAAAAAAATAAAAATATTATGGCACCAGCACCTAATCTCTGCTTTCCAGGTGCCGTTACTCATCTGTTTAGCCACGGGCATCCAAACGGTTAGAAGTCTTCCAAATGATTAGAAGTCTTCCAAACGATTAGAAGTCTTCCAAACAGGAACTTGAACTTCTTCACAACTCAATCAATAGTAACCGCGCCTTTCTAATTGTAACTGCCCTTCCAATAGTAATCGCAGGTAGATTGGATGGAGGTAAAGGGTAACCATGGTTCCTATTAGAGAGTATAATTATGGTGGGGGCTTCATTACACAGGGCTTCAATGAACCCTCACCTATAAATCTATCTGGGGCAGGCTAGGAGACACTAATAAGGCATGCATCAGTACGTTGTCAAGCGTGTGTGGAAAATTATTCATTTTCCAACCACGGGCTTGACCTCTTGACCACATACTCAAGTTTCAGTGCCTAATCTTTATAAGCAATAGTGCTTCCTCTAGCCAATGGTGCTCTAGCATTGGCATCTGGAGTTAGACTTGTTGCGAAACCTGGCACTCTGGGGTTTTGAGTTCCCCCCATTTTAGCTCCAGTAACTTGGGCATAGTTATACCTCTCCAGAATCTTAAGAGAGCACAACATATCAGCGAGTATTGTAGAATCTATAGAGCTCTTAAAGTGGTAGCCACATGTTTTTAGCACTAATTACGGTATAGTCTCGCCATACTCACTTTTAGCGATTTTCTGTCGTTGGGAGGAAGGTAGTATTACAGAGGAGCATTTCCTGGAGATCATCCACTGATGCACAAAGTAGCTACTCAGCTCTAAAAATCTTCAAGTGAGCAGAATCGTGGGGATGGGATTTTTCAGAGCAAGTTCATTTTTAGGGAAGAAAACTGGAGTTCAGACTCATACTAGGACCGTGGCACCTCATACCGTGTTCATGCACTGCCACTTGTTACAGTTGGCTTGTGTTCAAACTGCTAATTACACTCTAGCATGTAAACACTCATGGCTCTGTGGAAAGTTTTCCATTACTCCCAAAAGGGAAGAGAACCCCTTGAAGTGTGTAAGCGTGTTCTTGATGTGCCAGAAATGAAGATTATCAAGCCTTCTGGTACTTGCTGGTTGGCACATGATAAGTGGGTAAAGGTAGTAAAAGTAAGCTATTCTGCGATTGTTAACTGCTCTAGTTAACATCCATGATAATATACATGAGCCAGAAGCACTGGCACTTAGCAAAGCTCTCAGTAGCAGACAACAATTGTACCAATGTTCTTGTTTGACTATATACACACTTCCACAAGTAGTCAAACTCAGCAAAACACTCCAGACAGAACATTTGGACTTCTCCATCATATCCAGTCTTGTCGATGCAACCCTCCACATGTTGGATGATGCAGTTATACCAGCAGCAAATTAGGTACTGGAGCTTTTGTGAAAGTGAGAACCTGGCAGGAGCAACTGGAATACACAGTTCTCAAGCAGACATCAAGCCATTCCAAAATCGTTCACCAGTCATCTGAAAGGTAGCATTTCGAGCTATTTTGCTTCTTCTGGAGATGTTTTTGACAACACTGAGCATCTTTGATCCAAGGCAAGTGCCAAGTGTGGACCCTAACGGTCTGTCCTCCTATATCTCTTACCACACTCCTTGCACAGTATGGCACAGAGAGATCTGTGGAGACATTACAGGGTGAAGAAATAAGTTGTGTGGAGGTTTCGCTTGTGTTCTGTGATAGATACCCTACGCTCCGGGCATATCTTGTCCATGACAACTGCGGCCTGACAGGCCCTGCCTGGAAGCAGAGTGGCAAACACAAGAAAGTCATCCTCCAGATAGTGCTGGGTGTTGCTGACCTCAGATCGGTGTAGGTGCCACTCGAGAATCGGCTAATGCATTAAAGATCTTGGGTATAGATCTTCTCTGAGGTCGGATGGCAGCAATTGATCATGTAAATCTTCTCTTCCTCTCAACTGCTTGTAATGGGTGTTCCTGAGGGTGGACGGATATAGTGTGATAAGACCAGCGAGCACAGTGAGGGGTCGATCCTGACGTTGATGCTCTGGACCATGTTGGGATCAGGTCAGTGATGAGCCACCATCTTCCGGTGTTATTGTCCTTGGGGATAGCACCAGCATGCGGCCTCGGGCTAGCCCCTCTCCGACATATTCATTGACCATCTCGGTGCTTCCTGGCTGACAGCATATTATTGGCCACAGGCTTTAAGTGATAATAAGTACTGAAAACCAATCCTGAACCGTGTTGAAGACCTTCGCAGATGTACTGTAGCATGCAAAGACTCTATCAGGATTTAGTTTTGAAGCCTCTACCCATGCTGTGCCACTGAGGGGAGTGTTGATGACATGAGTTCCTGAATGGCTCCACTATTGCGGACAGTAATACTGGAGACAGAGGAGGTCTGGTGTGTGCCGAAAGCATCACAGATGGGATAGGATAAAGTTATATATGCCATGTATTATTATATATGCCTGGGGTGGCTGGCCGGCCATACCATCAGGTGTGCTACCTACATGTACATGTGGTCTCTACCATGGCTCAGCAGGCCATGACTTACTATGCCACTGGTGGGCCATCATCTACTCTGCCATGACCAGGTGGGCCATCACTTACTGTGGGCCATCACTTACTGTGCCATGGGCAAGCGGGCTATCACTTATTCTGCCATGGTCAGGTAGGGGATCAGTTACTGTGCCGTAGACAGGTCGGACATCACTTTCTGTGACGTGGCCAAGTGGGCTATTGCAGTGGGCCATGGCACAGTAAAAGTGATGGCCCACCTGGCCATGGTACAGTAAGTGATGGCCAACCTGGCTATGGTGATGGGCCACCTGGCTATGGCATAGTAAGTGATATCCCACCTGGCAATGGTACAGTAAGTGATGGGCCACCTGGCATTGGTACAGTAAGTGATGGGCCACCTGGCCATGGTACAGTAAGTGATGGGCCACCTGGCCATGGCATAGTAAGTGATGGCCCACCTGGCCATGGCATAGTAAGTGATGGCCCACCTGGCTATGGCATAGTAAGTGATGGCCCACCTGACCATGGCACAGTACAATGGCTGCTTCAGTAATAAATATTTTTGATATACTGACTCCAGATGGTACCCACAACCAGATATACACATATAGGAGACTGCAACAGTTACTACACAGGAAAGTGATCTGGCAAACACCTCCATGATTACCTATAAAATTGACTCTTTGTTGGATCCTACTCCATCCAATCAGGGATCACTTCAGGTTCGGGAAGTTCAGAGCAAAGTCTTCTAGATTATTGTAAGTAAAACCTCTGAAGTTGCTTCCCTGTCTAGTCGTAGCAATATTGATCCACCTACATATGTCTATCAAACCTGACCTAACTGCAGCAGAGGGGCACAGGGATACTGCCTCACTGAAGGAAAGATGGTCTCTGATTCAGTTGGGGCTTAGACAAAAAGTCTATAATGAGCAAAGACACCAATATCTTCATCTGAATAAAGTGCATGCCAAATTAAAAATTTAATTGAAATAGTTAGGTCTACCTAGAACAGCAGGAAACGATGACTATTTCAGGAAAACTAGTTTCTTGACCTGATGAGATAGAAGTGCTCACTATCAACCTGTTATAATAATACATGTCCTGCCAAACTCGGATCTTCTAAGTCAAGTGTGAAGAAGCTTTTATAATCTACACAGTCACCAAACCAAGTGATCATTATGGGTGATTTTAACCAACCAGATATCTGCTGGGAGATCTTAACCTTCCTCTTCTAAGATAGCATTTTTTTTGGCAACGAACTGATCAAAGTCCCAACGCACATCAGAGGTTACACACTTAATCTTTCAATGAACTCTCAGTTGTAATAATAACATTAAAATCACCTTCTCAATAATCAACTTCAATTTTTATTCACTTGACGTTTCGACTAGATGCTCTGGTCTTCATCAGGAATAAGTGGTTGTGGGTACCATCTGAAATCATTTACTAAGCAATCAGTTACTGTGCTATGGCCAGGTGCATCACTTACTCTGCCATGGCCAGGTGGACAGAAATGGTAACTTTAGTCTCATGGCAGTGTGACGCGATGGTCGCGGGGGCCAAAATTGTGCGGGGCCATATCTCAGGAACAGTTGAGAGTTGGGCGAATTTTTTTTGCATGGCGACATATCTCATACACTACATAGGAACTTGTAGGATGAGTAAGAACCAATTCTGAGAATATGACCCAGGAAATATTTTTTGATTTGGTTGATTTCATATGGAATGATCTATCCAGACCTTAGCTAAAGGCTGAGATACATTGAATCCATTGAAGCCCTCCAAGGTAACATTCCTACACAGGTATTCATTTTCCTCTACCAGGTTGCATCCACTACAGTCCTGTCTGATCCCGTATCTATGTGCATTCTGCATTCTCTCTGGCCTACCCTATATAGGCCTGGTTGTATGATGGCTGCTATTATCGACTCAGACATTTCACTGGTTTTTTCCATCCTAACATCGCTCTCATCCCCAGAATTGTTCGTACATCCAACCTTCTGATTCTGTGGGCAGTGAGGGCATTTATGGCCTTTCTTGCCACACCCAAAACATGTAGGCACAAAGTTAACTCTATGCCCAGACCTATCTTGAGGCTTTACCTGAGGGCTACCGTAAAACAGGTTATTTACGTCACCCATAGACTCACTGCACTCTGGGTTATGTTGTCCTTCCCTGCTGTCTTGGTTGACGTCGCAACAGGAGCACCAATTTCCGGGATGACCGTCTTCATTCCATGGATTCCTCGACCAGTCTCCCAGGCGACTCTGCAGTTTCATGTAGGGCAGTTGTCTATTGCTGTATTGATTCTTTATTGCTTGTCGCTCTGTCATGAAGTTGGCGATGTCCAGGAACGTCTCGGGTTTCCTTGCTCTGACATAGTTCGCATCCTCCAGTGAGTAGAGGGAGAGAAATTTTCCTGTTGCCACTCTCAGGGCTGCCTCTTTTATTGTATTGCAGTTTTCCATGAACGTCTCTGCCATACTTAGTAATTCTCTTAGATTGTTTGTAGCTACATCACCATCTTTCCTTCGGAAGGACCAGAAATCTTGCTCACAGGCTTCTTCGAGCGCCTTCAGTGAGGCCATTTTCAACAAATCGTAGTCTACCTTGGCCTCCTCCAAGACAGATCTCGTGTAAGCTATGGATGCGGAAGAGGTATCAGGCGGCTTGCCCATTCATCCTTGCTGATCCCTGCTGTGGAGAGTGTGTCTTCAAATTTTCATAGGTTGGATGCAGGCTGGTCCTTGTCCGTCCATGGAGCAATTTTATCTGCCAGCTTCCTTTTTCTATCTCTGTCTCGTTGGCTGTCTTCCAAGTGTTTCTGGCGATGCCACACTTCATCTTGGTATTCATGCTGAAGCTTGAGTTGCATCAGCAGTATCTCATGGAGCTCTCTTTTGTGCTCTTCCTCCTTCGCTTCGAGTTCTCTGGTTCGGCTGTCTTCCGCTTCTCTATGTTCAATTCTTCTGCTTTCCTCCATAGTGAGGATTAATGACTGGATGACATCCAGTGGGTTGGGGAATTCTTTTGTAGTCCTTGTTGTTGATGGTCGATGGCTTGCCAAGCCCTTAGATTGATATCCGTATTTGTGTCCTCCATGTTGGTCACCTGGATGTGCTCACTTTGGAGTATCTCCGTTTGTTCCCCAGAGGAAGTTCTAACAGATAATTTTGTGTCAAAGACCATGGCTCAATATTGTACCCTTACCGACATAAAGCAGATCAGAACATCCCCCTACCACGCGCAGACAGATGGGATGGTAAAATAATTCAACTCTGTTATGAAGCGTGGTTAAGAAAGTTAGATCAGAAGAACTCACATGACTGGAATCAGTGTCTGCCTTACGTGTTATGAGCATATAGGGGTACAGTACACCAAACTACTGGGTCCCCCCCCCCTTCAAACTCTTGTTTGGGCGAGCGATGAGAACTGCCCTAGAGGTACTACACGAACATTGGACCGAGAAGGAAACTGAATCTGACATTGACATAGTGGAATATCTGGAATTGCTGAAAGAAAAAATCAAAGTGGTACAGGAAGTAGCAGGGACTCAAGTAGCAGGGACTCGAGAAGAGACGGCGAAGAAAGACCACAAGAAGTTCTATGACTGCAGAGCCGTGGAGCGAGTTTTTGAGGAAGGAGAATACGTGCTGGTTTTCCAACCTAGAAAGAAATACAAACTGCAAAATGAATGGCGAGGACCTTTCATTATCACAAAGAAGATCTCGGTTGTGACATACCAAATTGAGATGAGACCAGGACTAAAGAGGTATCAGACGTTCTATGTTAATGGCACCAAGAAATGGCATTCCCCGGTACCGGCAGTCTTGTTGGCAGGAGAAGATGTAGATTATCTTACAGAGAAGAAAGAAGATGGAGGAAACACAGCAACAATTTTGAGGGAAATACAACAGAAGGAACTTACCCTGTTACAAGAAGAATTTGGTGAGATGATTAGTGATGTGCCAGGCAAAACAGACCTACTAGAACATACAATTGACACAGAAGATGCAAATCCCATTAAATTGCCTCCATATAGGCTCCCCCACACCTCCCACGAGTTTCTCAGGATAGAGATTCGGAACTTACTCGATCTAGGGATCATCAGACCATCCAAGAGCTCCTGGGCAGCTCCTGTAGTCTTAGTGCTAAAGGCAAATGGCACAAAACGACTCTGTGTCGATTACAGGAAGCTAAACTTAGTAACCCAAGCCGACTGTACCCCCATACCCAAAATTGAGGAACTGATGGATGAAATTGGAGAAGCACAGTATATATATCATGGCATTAGATTTAGGGAAGGAGTATTGGCAAGTGCCTATGGAAAAGAACAGCCAACTCAAAACTACATTTATCATACCATGGGGAAAGTATGAATTTTTCACCATGCCCTTTGGTTTAGTCGGAGCACCATCAACGTTCCAGAGACTGATGGACCTGATATTAGATAGAACTAACCAATATGCAGCAGCTTATCTCGATGATGTAATCATCCAGAGCAGGACATGGGAAGATCACCTCAAGAGAGATTTTTGAAAGAATACGGACAGCGGGACTACACATAAAAGCACAGAAATGTAAAGTCGCATGTAATGAATGTGTATACCTCGGACACATTGTAGGTCAAGGAAAGGTATGACCCATGACAGCAAAGGTTAAAGCCGTTCGTGACTTTAAACAACCTAGAACAAAAAAGGACGTGTGGGCTTTCCTGGGGCTGTGTGGGTACTATAGGAAGTTTATACCCAACTTTTCGACTATTGCCACCTCCCTATCTGATCTGACACAGAAGGAAAAGCCTGTGCTAAGTACAATGGACAAACAACCTTGAACACTCATTCCAAACCCTGAAGAATGTTTTGACTGCAGACCCCGTTCTAGCTTGCCTGTGTGGGAACGACCATTCACTCTTCAAACCGACGCTTCCGCTACAGGGATTGGATATATCCTCATTCAAAAGGACGTTTTTGGGGAGGAGCACCCGATTGCTTATGGATCTAGAAAGCTGCTAATACAGGAGCAAAACTATTCCACCATTGAGAGGGAAGCTTTGGCCGTAGTGGAAGGAGTCACACACTTTAAAGTTTACTTGGAGGGAACCATTTTCAAAATCGAAACTGATCATAACCCTCTAGTTCATCGACTAAAAGACATCCATGGATGGTTGGGAGGTGGTCACTACGGTTACAGCCATATCATTATACCATCACACACAAGTCATGTAGTAAGAATGCCAATGCACATGGATTGTCACAAGAGCACGGCTCTCGTCTGGAGGAGGAGGGAGTGTCAGGGAACGACCTGACAGATACAAAGACAACAACTACTATAGAAGCTCCCAAAGAACTTCCTGACTGCAAGTCCGTGAACGGAGCCAAGCTTCTACAAGATTACCTAGAAGATGATTGGACAGAGCGTCACTGCGGGACCGAGGAAGGATAAAAAGGGACTAGAAAACAAAAGAGCGAGAGGGAGGGAGCTAAAAGAACGAACTATTGTGAACTGAACTGTAACTTTAACTATTAGACTAAGTAGTGAGGCTGTTTGGCTGTATTGCTTAATAGTGTTGGATAGATTGTGTGTCTATATAGCACGCTATCAATAGTTACCACGATACCCTGGTCGAAGATGAAGGCTGAGATAAAGCCTAAGTGCGTGGTTATTTAGGTCAAGTTAGTCTGGGGGAAAGAGTTGAGATAACTAGAAACAACTTGGCATCATCAGGAATAGCTCAAGACTAGTGGAGTCTTGTCTAGCGGAGTATTCCTGACAAGTGGCCACAGCTCCAATTCTCCGCATAGTCAAACACCAGCTGTCTTCTACAAGTTTCTGGAAAAATAATGTAAAGCAACACAATAGCTGTCTTACTAGCCAGTCCATTTCAATGATAAGGTAAGAACCACTGCTTGCCACCAGATGTTAGAGTCTCCAACCTCAAGAGACCTTACAGATACCAAGCTTGGTAATTCGCTGCCACCAGAGTCTCTCCCTAACTTCTTCTAGCTAAACTTCTAGTTAGATATTAGGTAGCTTATATTAAAACAACAGTCGAGTAGCAGAATATGAAGATAGGATGAGACTGCCCAAGCTTGGACTGCAGAGGGGTTTAAATACCCTTGCAGCCAGGCTTTCACAGCTTAGGGTGTTGATAACAGTGTGAGAGTAGTTGAATTACTGTAGGACCCTACAGGACTTATCTAAGAGTGTGAGATGATACCATGATTGTCCTATGTGTTGATAGTCTGAGATCATGAGGTCTAGCTCTATTTATAAATTCTATTTATAATTTTAAAATCACCTCAATAATAAAAAATAAAAAAACTTCAAATTTTATTCACTCGACGTTTCAACTAGATGCTCTAGTTTTCATCAGGAATAATGAGACGCTAAGGCTCGCGTGAGCCTGTTATATACCAGTGGCTAGCTAACCACCACGTGCCAGTACACACGCCTAGCATGTGCACCAGATGTAAAATAATAATAATAACAATTTTTATAATTAAAATTAAATGAACAAGAATTAAATGAACAACAAATAAAAATGTACATAAATAATAAATAAAAAATAAAAATAAAAATAAAACAACAATTACATATATAATACTACTACTACTACTGCTACTACTACTACTACTACTACTACTACTAATAATAATAATAATATTAATAATAATAATAATAATAATAATAATAATAATAATAATAATAATAATAATAATAATAATAATAATAATAATAATAATAATAATAAAATTAAAAAAGAGACGATAAATAAAAATAAAAATAATAATGATAATGATAATGAATAATAAATATTAAATAATAAATTAAAAAAATTCCACAATCTCGATTGAACTGCTCACATTTTGGTGCTAGGCCGATGTGCAATGCCTTCTTCACTAGCAGTTCCTTCTGGCCTGGTCCAAAAAGATGGTGGCTTCCTCCCACAAAATAGGATGTCCATTCTCCCATGCATGCTCAGCAATTGCAGACTTCTCTTTATTAGACTTTCTACAGGCATCTTGTTGTTCTTTCCTCTGGTCTCCAGTCTTCTGATGGTCTCCCCTATGTAATATTTCCCACAGCTACAATGGTTGTGGTACACAACACATGAGTGCATTTTAGCTGGTAAAACATCCTTCACTCTGCTCAGTTGAAGACGACTTTGATGTTGAACTTCCTGCAGACCCTCCTGATGTCTTCACTCATCCCTGCTGCATAAGGAATCACTATCACAGGATCCTTCTTTTTAGACCCCTCATTGCCTGTACTGGTGTATTCATCTTCCTTTCTGCGTTTAGATGTTTCTGCAGATGAAAGGTTGACAGGGAACCATAAGTGTGCTTAGGCTGGTTCACAATATGCTGCTAGGCCGTCGCGTCATATCGCAATACATCGCATCGCGTTGCTTTGCATCACTTCTAGCTCTTCATAATAATGGAGTCGCTGCTTGAGCGAACTTGAACTTTCACACAATCGGAACCCCGCCTATTCGTTAACGGAAGCCAGCACTCATCTCATTAGCATATCCCATATACTAGATAAAGTTCTCACTGTTTTGATAAGCCTTTTGTCCAGATTTGAAATCAGCTTTTACTGAAAAATCAAAATAAAGCACACCAGATTGACGAAAAACTCAAATAAACGCACATTAGAATGATGCAATCGCAGGTCGCAATGCCACTCGAATAGAATTCAGGCGGTGCGACGCGATTTTGTGTTTACTTTTTAATAGCATCTGGTTGAGCATATATACATGTATTGCCACAACCTTCAGTATTGTATTGTTACATCTGCACTAGCATGTACTGATTACTTGACACTTTCAATGCCAATATATAATCACTTCAGCTAGCCAAGTAGACCCTAAACATGTCGTTTAGGAGCCAGCACTTGAATATGCTGGAATACTTATTTTGTTTGCTTCTTTATTTGCTTGTTTATATTATTTTGTAGATTCTCCTCCTGGCAGGCAGAGGTATGTTGATAACCCAAACTAAGGATTAATGTCAGTGTGATATTAATGCTCTATGATGTTAGTACTACAGTAGTACATTTTAAAACTATGATTGTGTGGGTCCTGTTGTCTTTGTGTATGAAATAGCTGGTTTATAGTGAAATTGGGTGTAAATACCACGAGTAATTTAGCGGGGATGTCAAAAAATATTCCCAAGGTGAAGCTGAGTGCAATTGCCATCTTCTCTATATTAGGACTGGTATTTACAACCCAATGTCACTGCAAACCATCGTTACAATAATAAGAATGGTCGAAGAATAAACACTTATTGTAGTTCTAAACAGTCCCCACTTCTAACTGTCCAGGAGGTCCCCGGCCAGTAATTGCTGTGTTAGCAGCTACTACATTCAGAATAGTAATTCCATACTACCTGTGGAAATAGTGCTCTGATCAGCTAAGAAACTGTGAAAATGTCTAATAGTGTTCTGATTGGTCACGTCAGTAGTCACACAACTCTTCAGTGCTTTAGAACAGGAAGCCATTCATGGAATGCTAGCTCTGTGGAGTGCTACTTGAATTTTGTTGGCTCTGCTCCCATTATAAACTTAAGAAGAATGTTGACTTGTAGCAGCAATGGCGACCTCTAAGACCAAATCCAAGGCCTTCATTGGCTCTGGGGGTCAGCCTCACTAGCAAATTGCTAGTGTTTTGTGAGCTCTAACATTGCTAGTGTAGTTGGTTGGTAAGGTCATCATGTTGTGTAAGACGCATGCATATGTATATTCTTCAATAAAATGGCTGATAATACCAAGTGCCATGCTGTTTGTGGCGATGGTGGCTTATAACAACGTTTAACACATCCACTGGTGTAAGCATATATATAAAGATATATGCCAAAAGCTATTAATTGAATTTAAAAATCGATAAAAAATCAATCATAGGGTTAAAAAATGATTTAAAAATATCCAATAAAGGTCATAATATAGCTACATTCTTTCTCTACTTGCCTACTGAATATAAAGGCTATAGATGTTTGGTGGCTAAGGGAAAATATTGAAAAACTCAGAGTTCAGAATTCAATCAGCTTTTTCACCGCAAACAAGATGTCCGGTTGACTAACTTGGCTTTCTCGGGTTCTAGATTATGATTTTGGACTGTCTGAGGGGGAAAGCAGTGATCAAGAAGGTGATGGCATCTTGTCTTACAGTACCTTGGCCAGACCAGTGTTGACACTGAAGCTCTGCTATCGCTCAGCAACGTAGTCTGGCCTGACTTACCTTCAAGCACGCCTAGCGCTCTCATTCAAGCTGACGATTTGTATGAAGATGAGTGTGCTTAGCGATGAAGAAGGCATTGACAGTGAGTTTAGCTATAGTTAGCTGTGCAGTGAGTAAGCAGCATGAACTGCAAAAGCTGTTTAAGCTTCCTTGTGCGTGAGTAGTCCACCCAAAAAAAGTTAATTTGAGCAATCATCCCGTACCCAAATCCCTTGGTGCCTCTCTTGGTAGGCTTAGAGATGATCGTCACTGAAATTTGTCATTGCCTCATCCACAGCAATTTCCTTACGAGACCACTTGACCTTTCTCCAAAAAGTGAGGTATACTTGTTCTCACCTAACCAAGCCCATCATAATGTGGCTATTTCTTGAGGCTCCTTTAGTGTTGTCTACAAAATGCAGATAGTGTGAGATTTCTCGGAATCAATCACGGGAGATATGGTCAGCAATTGGCCCAAAACCCGACCTTCTGACTTATACCGATCAATACAAAAACTAAATAAGCTTTAATTTCTTGGTGTGTTACCTTGCTCCAACTTCTGAAGTTTCTCTTCTGCATGTTTGTTAGTTTCTCTCCCTAAACTATCGCCATAATATCAGTAGCATACGAGATGACTCGGGAATTGTTATGGTCGATCCAAAAGTGAAGAAAATGGCTTGATATGTATATTTGTGATCCAAGAGGTGGGAAATTAGTCAATGATGGTGATACCACTGCAGCCAAAGCTAGATGCTGACAAGACTGTAAGGAAATGTGTTGTGGATGGAGGTTCAAGGAAGCCAAAGATGATTCTAAAGAGTTTAGTACATCAATTTGATATGAACACATGTAATTCTATCACTTTTTTCTTTTCACCTTTGCTAATGCATCTGTTGGTACATGCTCTGGACTGGCAATTGGGACTGGATGAGAAGGCTTGTTTGGTAGGAAGACTCGAAGATGCTAAAGGCTGCATCTTTAGATGTTTGTCATGTTATGCTAACATTCTATTCAATTCACAATAATTAAGCTATGATTTGATTCATACTGGTAGATATACCTGTGGGCAGCTTTATAAACCCTTAGTATATTTGACCACCATTATCACCACTTATAAACAGCTTTTTGAGGTTAGAGAGTTGACGTGAAAATGCGTCAATCGCTATTCGTACCATACACGGATGATGCGAATGTGCGTCTATCGCCTATAATCAATATAGAAAAAGCTGCTTATTGGAGCTTGTAGCTGAACCTTTTGGGAGCCAGGTCTCCCACAACGAAGGGCAGAAGACATATTGATCAATAGTTTTGGTGGGTGGTAAAGGGGTCTCATAAAGAAGAAGCCCGTCATGAATTTAAGACGCTCGTCCAGCAACTACTAATGTGCAGTCATGTATCCGTGAGGCTCGGCTGGTAATGGTTGAGAAGATGGGTGCTAAGGATTTGGTAGTGTTTGCATTTTACCCTGGTAAAACCTATTTAACCCAACCCAGTGGTTAAAACCTGTGTTTTAGGTATTTTGCCCAGGTTTTATCCCTATTTTACCTTTTTTTTTTAACCCTGGTTTTACCCAGGTATTACCCAGGTATTACCCAGTGATATAAAACACTTACTTGTCACAGCCCTGTCACAGAGCCCCACAAGTGTTTGGGTGGTGGTGGAAACCAGGGCTATTTAAAAGGCAAGCAAGTACCACAGGTCATCATTCACTGCTTACAGTTTAGTAAGTGTACTGCAATTACTGCAATTACAAAAATGAGAAAGCTCAGAAACTCGTCTTCTACCACAGGCTCCTGCGAGGACCTTGGAGATTGACTATTAACTTGCATATCATTTGGACTTTAATCCCATGAATCTTGTTTAAATATTTAAATAAATCATTAAATAAAAAATATATATTCTAGTAGACAACCTTATCACTTGGTAACATCACTTGGTAAATAAATGCTGAGTGAGACACAGCTCCTGCTTTTGTCTAGTTCTTTACAGTTGCCATTTATTGAATGTCTTACTTCCTGATTACAGAGTTAATTTCTTATAAGTTTATAATAAATCTATTGTGTCTATTATTTTATCCTGGGTTGTATCCATGTTTGAGTAAAACCTTGGTAAAACCTGGGTAAAAGGTATTTAATCCAACCCGGGTTAAACCCTGGTTACACCCAAGCCCTGGGTAAAACCTGCAAACTCTGTATTATGGTGATGACATTAGTGGGCTTTACTAGTATTTGTGGTTTGAGTTGTTCATTCTATGGGGTGTTATTAACCAGTAGTTGAGTGACGTATCTGGGGGGGTGCCTGTAATTGCTTGCTTATCATTGTATAATTCTGAAACTACAGATTGGGAGGAGAGGGATTTTTGGATTTTGTTGGTGTTAATGGAATTATTGTGGTCTTTGCTATGAGTTCCTTTGGTAAATTGGTTTGGATATATTTAGCTTTATGGTACAGGCACAGAAGCAGGATTAAATATTTGGTGTTGGGGGCGATTTCTTCTGCTTATTTTTATTTTGGTGTTCTTTGTTATACGAGACCTCTGGGGAGACGAGCACTCAAGGGATTAATTCATGGGGCAGGCTGGTACATATTTTTTAAATTATTGGTGGCCTCCTTTCAAATGCAGGCTCCAGATGTGTATGAAGGTGTGCCTACCATAAGTACTGCTTTATTCACAAAGTAGGTTTTTTAATAGTATCAGTACAAGTTTGTTTAGTAAGTTCCTCTTGTGGGTTTCTGTCTAGTATTTATGGAGCAGTGAGGGATTTAAAATGAAGCATTTATTGAACCTCTAGCGGGA
This sequence comes from Cladorhizidae sp. MBARI D1340-BT2, assembly GCA_028752905.1. Classification (NCBI taxonomy): domain Eukaryota; kingdom Metazoa; phylum Porifera; class Demospongiae; order Poecilosclerida; family Cladorhizidae; species Cladorhizidae sp. MBARI D1340-BT2. The sequence goes on from JAQNBH010000015.1 coordinate 3,686,765, forward strand.
TCGGACGTATGCGGTTTATTCTTTTAAGGTCTGCGCTGGAATAGGGTCTTTTGAAAGTGTTCATGCCCTTTTAATCTTAATGTTAGTGTCTGTGTTGTCAGTTGTTTTAACTTTAAAATTAACTCTGGGGTTCTTATTCAGATTTATAGTAATTTTATAGTAGTAGTTTTATATATGGGATTTTAATTCCTGATTTGTATTTTGTGTTCTAGGGAGGAGAACAATCTTTGTTTCCTATCTTTAAAATTGAAATCCCCAAAATATCTTTTTATATTTGATTACCCCAGGAGCACATGGAGAGTGAGGGGCTTTATTTAGATTAGGGGCCTATGGCTTTATTAGGTCTTGTGGGCTTTATTAGCCTCCGAATATTTCCCCCCTTTCAGGGGCATACCCAGCATGCGCTCGGAGCGCGCGCACCCCCCCTAGCGTATAGAATGCACACAAAAAATAATAATATTAAAAAAAATGATAATAAAAAAAAAAGAATTAAAAAAAAGGGGGGGGAAAAGAAAAAAGTGTGGCCAAGAGTAATCCACATGCGCGCATGCAGTAACTAGAGAGCCACCTCGAGTCGTGTTCCATGACAGAAGTTCTCAAGCTAGCTCAGTGACTGTGTGGTTGATTTTTGATTTGAGCTGCCAACTAGTTGACATGTGGGCCCACTTGACACACCATATGTGGAGGTGCAAACTTATCTGCTGTTGACTCGTTCAGAAAGTTTTTTAGGATGTGTGCGACTTGCTTGTGATTGAGACGAGTAGGTATGCTAATTGTACTGACAGTAGCACGCTCTAGCTCGTCCTAGGGGCAATATCTTGTGGAGGAAATGAAGGCATTTGTGAGTGTACTGTGTGTCATGGGTCTAGTCTCTCTTCCGAGCTCTACTGGAGCACACAGCAGCCCATTACATCAGTGCAGCTGCTATTTCCAACATCATGCTGCTTAGGAGTGTTTCATTTCCCCCACATGGCTGATAGCTCTCGGCAGCACCACATTAATCAATCACTTATAGCTGCATTTTCAAGTTGGACTTAGTTCTAACAGAGTTTGAACCCTAGTATGTACTCATGTGATAAGGTATGAGGCATTATTTTTGTTGTAATCTTCGAATATTTTATAGATGTGGTTGATTGCTAAGCAACTAGAACCCATCATTAATAATTCCATATATAGGCCGTCATCAAGTGTTGTTGACTGGCCAACAGGCTGGATGCAGTCATGAGTGCCAAAAGCCATTTTTATATGGGGCAAGGTCTGGAAAACTTCATAACCTTGTGGTTAGATGCGCTACAACGTGACGAAATAGGCAAGGGGTGGGTGCTGGAAAAAAATAGTTCTGCGAAATAAAATCAGCACCCGTGCTTGCCTAATTTGTCATGTTTTAGTGCTTAATAAATACGCATGTTTTGCAGAGTAGGCTTCCTCAATGGCCAGCACTGTCCAATCAGAACCACAACTACAAACACTCAGAGGTTGAGGTAGCCCCACATTAGCTGTGAGCATAGTTATACCAATCAGAACCACAACTACAAACACTCAGAGGTTGAGGTAGCACTGTGAGCATAGTTATACCAATCAGAACCACAACTACAAACACTCAGAGGTTGAGGTAGCCCCACATTGGCTGCATGTAACTTGAGCATAGTTATACCAATCAGAATCACAACTACAAACACTCAGAGGTTGAGGTAGCCCCACATTGGCTGCATGTAACTTGAGCATAGTTATACCAATCAGAACCACAACTACAAATACTCAGAGGTTGAGGTAGCCCCACATTGGCTGCATGTAACTTGAGCATAGTTATACCAATCAGAACCACAACTACAAACACTCAGAGGTTGAGGTAGCCCCACATTGGCTGCATGTAACTTGAGCATAGTTATACCAATCAGAACCACAACTACAAACACTCAGAGGTTGAGGTAGCCCCACATTGGCTGCATGAACTTGAGCATAGTTATACCAATCAGAACCACAACTACAAACACTCAGAGGTTGAGGTAGCCCCACATTGGCTGCATGTAACTTGAGCATAGTTATACCAATCAGAACCACAACTACAAACACTCAGAGGTTGAGGTAGCCCCACATTGGCTGCATGAACTTGAGCATAGTTATACCTGTGCAACTTTTTTAATATCAGCACACAGACATTTGTGCTATATATCAAGTTCATATAGTGAAGTGTGCAAAATCTATGGAGCTCCAAAGTTGTAATTGTTTTTAGTGCATGTATTAGACTCCCTTCACATGAACAAGTAAGTCGCTTTATAAAATATACATTAAAAAATATCTCTTGACAAGTTATAGTGTCTGCACAGCTTTATAAATCTCATTTGTTGTAGCTATTCAAGACTTGAAGCTGGATAATATTCAACCTACTGGTCAGGGGAATGATTTCATTTCACATTCCAACCTGTAGATCCAGAAGACAAATGTGGCAAAACAAAGTATACTCTGCACTAACTATATTTTGGCACATAAATCAGGACCATAGCATGAACGTGTGCAAAGATACGTTACTTTAAATGATAAACCATGGTTTCCAGACCTTGCCCCCTGTTAATGCCCCAGCCACCAAGGCACAACAATGAGAACAATATACCCACTATACTCTCCAGCAGGTATTGTTCTCCTGTAATGCTGCCACCAGAGTTCCCTCTCAATCCTAGCCCAGCTAAACAGTAAGGTTCTTATGCCTTAAGTTAACTTTAATCAAGTTAAACTAAATGCAATAGAAGTAGAATGAAATGAAGTAGCTGAAGGGAACTCCTGAGCTGGGCTTGCAGAGGAGTTTGCAATCCCGCCCTTACAAGAAAGGTGTTGAAAGCATAGACAATAATGTGAACCTCATAGGGATGAACAGGTATTGATGAGTCTATTGTGATGTGATGAACAAGTCATTATAGCATATTATCATTAATATTAGCATTCTTATTGTTTGATGTTCACAGTTTCTCAAGGCTGTCTTCAGCCAGTCTCAGGGATGGGACCTGACATCACCCTCTTTCGAAGAGATTGGTAGGTCATTTTCTTGAGCTTGGTCAGGCCCCGCTTGCCGGGACAGGCCATCTGCATTGCCGTTCTTGGCTCCGGATCTGTATCTTGTAGAGAAGTTGTATGGCTGCAATACGAGGGACCAGTGCATCAGTGATGTTTTGAGGTGTGTAGGCAGGAGAGGGCCTAGTGGTCCGTCTCAACCGAGAATTCCTGTCCAATAAGGTACACCCAAAATGTTGGATGGATTTCACCATGGCTAGACACAAATCCGTCGCCGAGTACCTGGTTTCTGCCGGGCACAATTTCCTTGAGAAGAAACTATAGGGTAGCTCTTCCTCCTCCCTCACTACACTGAGGACACCAGCAATGCCTCGAGCAGAAGCATCGGTCTGTAACAAGAACTTATCACAGGGAGTAGGGATAGTGAGAGTGGACATAACATATAGAGAGTTACATAAATAGTTAAATTCAACATGCAAACTAACCATCCAAACAACTTCATTTGGAGCTTCTTTTCGTGTGGCTGGTGTCAGTTCCACAGAATGGTGCGCATATTTGGGTTATAAACCTTTGGTAATACTCTCTTGTACCCAGAAAGGCTTGCACGTCTTTAGTAACAGGTTTAATAAATTGTTTGATTGCTGCCACCCTGCACTCTGGTGCTGACACTGTTCCACGACCAATTGTGTGTCCTAGCAATGTCAATGATGATGCACCCCATTGGCATTTTGCTGGTTTTGCCATCAACCCAAATATCTGTAACTCTGCTAGCACCTGCATGATGTGACTATGTCATCCATGTAGGCTCCTGCAAATTCCTGCATGCCATCCAATACCCGGTCCATCATGCACTGGAATGATGTAGGGGCATTCCGCAATCGAAAGGGCATGACCGTGAACTGGTACTTTCACCAGGACGTACAAAATGCTGACTTCTCCTGGTCCTCTTTGGCCAAGGGAATCTAGTATAACCCTTTGTTCAGGTCTAACTTGGATAAATAACAAGCTTCTCCCTGTTCGGCAATCATGTCATCCACCCGGGGCATCAAGTAGGGGTCTGGTTGAGTGATGTTATTAATACGCCTAAAGTCCATGCACAACCTAACAGATCCATCTGGCCTCCTAACTGGTACCATGGGAGAGGACCAAGGACTGAGAGAAGGTTTGAGAATGTCCGCCTCTGCAAGAGAACGGACCTCCTCCCACAGCTGGACCTTCCATGCTGGGGCCAACCTGTATTGGCCAGATCTTAAGTGCTGAGCCATGCCAGTGTTGATGGAGTGGCCAATGCCCTTGGCTCTACCTGGTTCCCCACACAACACATCCTTGTATTGGCCTATGACCTTGTCAAGTTGGGTTTTCTGGTCATGATCAAGGGCGGATGAGGTCCCATCTTCCTGAGGTTATTCCACCTCCTCCCCAACAACCACCAAGTGTAACCCCGAGGCATCTGGGCTGTTCCACTCCTTCAGGGAGTTGATGTGGTTAACCATGCGCTTGCTACGTCGCCTGGGTACCGCTATTTCATAAGTGACAGGTGATATCTGCCGGGTAATCTCAAATGGGCCCTCCCATACATCATCTACATAGCTTGCCAGTAAGGTCTGGGGTCCTTACCAATACCACCTCAAATTCTCTTTCCTTGACCTTTTTATCGTAAGAGGTCTTCATTTTTACCTTGGCAACCTTCTCACGACCACTCACAACCTTTTGTATTTCTGCCAACCTTTCTCCTAAATCATTCACCCAGTGCACTACACTAAACTCCGCTAATTCCCCTGTAAACCATCCCTCTCGAGGGGGCCCCTGATTGGCCTCCCAAACACTACTTCAAATGGGGAGAACCCAGTATTTGAGTGGGGGTTGTTCCTATAAGCAAAAAGGAAAGATTTCAGGATTTTGTCCCACTCGGTCCACTTTTCACACTTCCTTAACATACACTTGAGCGGCCCGTGCCATCTCTCTAAACAACCATCAGTTTGGGAGTGGCAGGGGGAGGTTTAAAAAAAAAGTTTTATGTCGAAAATCGGCACAATTTCTGGGTCACTTTTCCCATAAACACTGATCCCTGGTCAGTTAGTATTTCTGCAGTCCGGGAGAATATCTCTACCATGCTTTCTGCCACTGTCAGGGCATCTATTCTTCTTAGTGGGATAGCTTCTGGGTACTTAGCACCAAGATACATGCGAGTATAGCAGTTTCCAGACTTTGCCTTGCGTAATGGTCCCACCAAGTCAAAAGCCAGCCTAGTAAACAGGACTGAAATCACTGACAATGGAAAAAGGGGTGCTTTGTGATGTGGTTTCTTCCTTGCTTTCTGGCATTCAGGACAGGACCTACACCATCGTTTCACATCTCTAGATGGCCAAGTGAACTGGCGTCGGAGGGCAGCTAGGGTTTTTCTTTGGGAAAAGTGTTTCCCTAGCTTACTAGAATGGGCCAACTTCAGAATCTCTTTCTGTCTAGGAGTGGGAGCTACTATTTTGTCACATTCCTGCCCCAATCTCTTGCCTATGGGCTAACACACCATCTTTCCGAAAGTCACTTAGCTCATCCTTATCAGCAAGGGATCTGAGACTAGCTAGGGACTCATCTGTCTCCTGCTGGGCTGTGAGGTTATCTCGGTCTACAGTGTTTGTACATAGTGTGGGAAGGGGTATGTCTATTGGTGTACCATCCTGTACGGTCTGAACATCTTCCCCAACACATACCTCTGAATTGAAAAAATCATCTGCAAAATCAAATGGGCGAGCATCCGATTCCTCGCTTAGTGCTACATGTACGTCAGCTCTCTCTTCTACTGCATCTTTAGCTGGCTGCTCTCTGGTTGCAAGAACATACCCTGCTGTTTTTGCGTCTGCCCCTTCCTCACTCATTCTCTCTTTCTTTTGCTCGTTCTCCAGCTGCATTAAATAGTCAAGGTAGCCCACATCTAACCCTAAGAGAACCTCTTCAGGAGCCTTGTCAACAACTGCTACCACATGATGGATTTGATATCAACCAATAGTGATCCACACCCTAGCTAGGGGACTCAGCACAGTATACTGCCATCAAACTTTGTCAAGGTAACATTTTTACCAATGTAATCACTGGGCTCTACTAGCTTAGCGTCTACCACAGTTTGCCCAGCTCCCGTATCTATTCTCGTCTGGCAATTTTCCTTACCAAGTTTTCATGCTACATACAAACAGGGTTGTCTGATGGCCACAACCACCAACCCTATAGGGACATTGTCGGATGTAACATTGTCCTGAACTAAGGAATCATGCCGACTTATTTCTGTGGCCAACCCAATGTTCTGTCTGGATGGGCAGTGTGGCCGTTTATGCACATAGAAAACAGGTAGGAACAAACACTTCCCCCCTACCCAGCTGTTGTCTTTGACTGACTTGACCTGCAAACTCCTGCTGTGTCTGTCTGGGTTTGGTCGCTGTATTGTCGCTATCATGATGAGAGGGTTTCTTTGAAGATTCATCTCGTTTGTCATATGCATAGGGTCCATGTCGTCCATCATCATAATGTGTCCAAGGCCTTGACTGGTAAGGCCTCCTCTGTCTTGTGGCTTGATGCTCCTCTAGAATGCTCCTCTAGAATGTTAGCCGCCTCAAGGAGTGACTTAAGCGCTTTGTTTCTGACATACTCAGCATCACCTGTGGAGCATAATGACAAAAGTTTACCTACAGCAAAAACCAGAACATACTCCTCAGCTGAGGTGCAGTCGTCTGTCATGCGCTTAGCCATGCTCTCGATTTTTCTCGCAGCATCCTGCCATGGCTCGGTTGTCCCATGCTGGAACACCCAGAACTCTCTTGCGCATCGATCTCTGGAGAGTCCCATTGCATCAAGAAGAGCATCTTTCAAGGAGGAGTAGACTCCTGCTGCTGTCCTAGGGACATTGTTGGTATAGGCTGAGAGGAGCGCTTTCCCTGAAAGAATAGGGATGAGCCTGCTCGGCCACTCAATCTGGGGTATGCCCGCATCAGCCATGACATCCTCAGACCTCCTGAGATATGTAGGAGGTGGGGTGGTCGCTGTCTTTCCATAGGGCAATGTTATCTACCAGTTTGGTTCTACGACCCTTCTGCCGCTTACCCTCCTCGTGCTCCACCCATTTATTTAGGAGTAAGAGTTCATGTTTGTTCTGACCTCCTCTTGTTCCCTCATCATATGTTGACCATCTCCAGTCTCCACCTGGTTTCCTTCTCCCCTTGCCACCATTCTCTTTGTTCCTCCCGTTCAAGTTCTTCCTGTCTCCTGCTCTCATCTCTCCTCTCCATGAGCTCCAGTATCATTCCACAATTGTGTCGGTCCCGAAGGTTGTTTGTCTTGGCTTCTGGTGATGGGCCGGTAACCTAATGCTCCAGACTCACTGTCCTCCATTCCACTAAAATCATCAGCGCACAACTGTCAATGCAGCACAATATATCAACAGAAGTATGCAACAATATAGCAATATGCAAATATAACACGCGCGGAATACGCGCTAGCAACTCAACAACCACAAGGACTTTGCCAACCACTAGCTGAAGCTCTTTCTGTGATGAGTTTTCACTTATCAATAGTAGCAAATAATCGATGTCCAAGTGTAACACCGCTGCCACCAGATGTTAATGCCCCAACCACTGAGGCACAACAATGAGAACAGTATACCCACTATACTCTACAGCAGGTATTGTTCTCCGGTGATGCTGCCACCAGAGTTCCCTCTCAATCCTAGCCCAGCTAAACAGTAAGGTTCTTATGCCTTAAGTTAACTTTAATCAAGTTAAACTAAACGCAATAGAAGTAGAATGAAATGAAGTAGCTGAAGGGAACTCCTGAGCTGGGCTTGCAGAGGGATTTAAATACTAGACAATAAAGTGAACCTCCTCATAGGGATGAATAGGTATTGATGAGTCTATTGTGATGTGATTAGAAGATATAAGTGTTGATGAGTTTATTGTGATGTGATGAACAAGTCATTGTAGCATATTATCATTAATATTAGCTATTAGGGCATTCTTATTGTTTGATGTTCACAGTTTCTCAGGGCTGTCTTCAACCAGTCAGGGCTGGGACCTGACACCCCTCTATATTAATATCATGGCTATGTGGTTAATTGCTAAGCAACCAAAATTACTCATTTGTTCTTTGATGCATCTGGCTAACACTTTGATACTCAATAGGTATTTTCTACAGCCAAATTTGACTGCTAAAATTTATGGTAGGAACAGTTTTTATTTCCCATTTCTTATAATGATCACAACAATATGGTTTGTTGCTAAGCAACACAATTTTTCTTATAATGCCCATCAACTCATCAGCTATCACCTGATATATGGTTGCTAGGCACTTTTCTACATCACTCAATTTTTTTTTTTTAAATTAGAAATTAAAAAAAAATCCTAAAATATAAAATTGCTGGTGAGAGAGGTTAAAAGATGGTATTTATTTTCATCACTTCCCAAAACATCCTCTTTTGAGGAAGAAGTAGGTTGATAAAGTGAGTAGGAATCGTAAGATGTGACCTGGTATTCTTGGATACCACGTCACATCATATCTTACCTGAATGCGGGCACAACCTATAGTAAAAAGTGAATATTGCACCTCTCTCTAAACTTGGATGTGACTTGTTGTTTCTTGGTAGATGATGCTCCCTCGTAGTCTCATTTCCTCTCAGTATAGAAGACTGCATTTTGTGAACAGTTTGAAGAATAGTGACCTATTTGATAAGAGTTATGATGCAAATCTCTCTTCCACTTCTGCTTGGAATCCTGCATCACTTGAATAGAATCTAATTCTATTTAAGCTATGGCCTTGTGACATATTCTGGACAAACATTTAGAGAATCGCCATCTGTAACTGCTCTTCTTGCTCTCAGTAAGCTGCTGCTTCAGCTGGTTGGACATGCTCCAGTGAGTTCCTCCTCCCACTAGTGATATCCTTCTCCAAAACACAACTTTCCTCAGCAAATTCAGTTTGGAATATCACTTTCATCAGCACCAAGACTTCTTTCTTCTTGTTCAATCGTCTGAGCCCTGGTCTTCTTGACAATATCTAACTGCTCAATTTTTCTGAACTCGGATCAATCCTCCATTCTACTCTTGTGTCTGAATTTTCTTGACTCATCTTTGTCTCTAGCATGTAGTTGGTTCCTGCTTGCTCTGCCTCTCTCTGGGTCCAGTGCTTGTCCTCTATAACGCTCCAACATCTTGGGGCATAATTGTGTGATCCTGCCGTTGCCACCAAATGTGAAGAAAGCTAAGTCCATGTTGAAACTAACCAAATTCCAGAGACCAAGCAGTTACAGAAACAAAAACGAGTCAGAAAAAGGCAGACCCAGAGTGGAATGGAGGATTGACCAGAGTTGAGCAGGTAGATCTTGTCAAGGAGACAGGGGCTCAGACGATTGAGCAACTATTAACGAGAAGTATAAAAGTCATATATAAAGTCAGACATAGAATGAGGACTGAATATAATGAACAGCATAGCTAGTCTTCTCACAAATAGTTGGCAGCTGTTGTGGGATCAGAACTATATTAGCGCTGCTATAGCAGAATAGCCTCCATAATGTATACTCATACTGGATCTGCTGTCTATTTGTAGTGGGTAGAGGTCGAAGTTCAAGTTTGCATGCCTCTATTTAGATTTGTGTGTGATATATGTCTATATGAATATAAATCAATATTTTCCACTGTAGTACGAGTAACACATGGAATAATAGGTGTTATTAGGAATAATATGCATGCTATAATGAATAGTTAGATTGGATAAGAGTGATGTGAGCCTCAGAGACTGAGGAAGAGCAGAAAGGAAGATGGAGGATAGGAAATGAGAAGGATTGAAGTTAGGAAGAGTGCCAAAGAGTGCAGATTAGATTAATTCTTGTTCTCTCACTCTCACTAGCCAAGCGATGCACTGCAATGTTACTATACGGTGAACATCATATTGTGAACCTGGTACCAGTACTGTTGATGGCTTAACCTCACTGGCCACATAGTGTGTTAGAGGACTTGTTTGTTCTTGTCATAGTAAATGCCTCCTTCCACCACAAGAGAGATCAGCTAGATAATATCAAAGGAGTTGATCAGGAATAACCACTTCCTAGTCATTGAATGCTTCCATTTTTTTTTTAGTACCGGCTCTTCAGTAATATTGTGTGTGACTTAATTGGCAAGTGATAAGAGCCCTCAGAGGAGAGTTGGATGGAAAACTTAGTCTTGCTAGGTATGGTGTATGTGGCTATGTATTCACCATACCCTCACCCATGAAGGAGTCATCCTCTTTTAATTAGACAGGTCAAAAATGGTGAAGAGAAAGGTCGAGCAAACAGTACCAGATTCAATGATTGAGGAAAGAAGATCTCTTACAGGCAATACCATGGATGTGGGATATAGCATCTTTATCATGATGCAGAAACTGTATCAATCTTGGTGGGTCATTCCATGTCAAATCAACTTAAAATCTGCCTTCATCTCTCAGATTTTTGTAAAAATTTTAGGAATGATTGGGATCCATGAGTAACGGCCAGAGCAAAACTATTTTTGGTCACACCCACTTAATTAGTGAGATAAGTGCCGATGAACTTTGGGTTAATTAGCACTACCTCGGAAATTCAAATGCCCATATCTTTGTAAGTATAGCTCCTGTAGAGCTGGTTCTGGGGTCATTTTGAAGCTCTTTTCAAGGCCTATAATTTATGTCTGATAATCTTTCTTTTCAAATCAACCAGAAAAAAGATATCACAATTTATAAACTTTAAACTTGAACCCCCAAAAATTATATCCTTCAAATTTCTTCAATTTTTTTCTCTAAAGGTACCTTATGATGTAAACAAGCTTCCCTGTAAATTTTGTGATGGGCACTCTGACAGTTTTTGAGTTCTGAACAATTATGTATGGCATGTCAATTCAAAAATCGCCAATTAATGGACTACCAGAATGATCTAAATTGTGTGGCACAGTATGGTACATACTAAGATAAAGTCAACTTGTATCGAGTTCATGTTCACACATATAACTGTTAGGTTTTCATTTTCTTTTTCAACGCAGCAATAGCAGCACTGGATTCTCTGTTGGAAATGGAATATGTTCTTCCGTTGCAGTGATTGGTTCAACAGTTGTTAGCACATCTTGGCAGTGAACTGTCAATTGGTCTGATGGGTCCGGATATATGTATGATGGGGACGGTCCATGGGGATAGAGGAAGGTAACCTCTACCTCATGCTTCTCTGGTGTGCATTCCTTGACACATGCAACCCACCAGTAGACATCATAAGCCACTGTCACATAACCATTTATGGCTGAACACTGTGATCAATCATCTCGGGAGTGAGATTCACAAGTTCCTGTCGTTCCTGAGGTGAGGATGAAAAGGTTCAAACTGTGACCGTTTCCTAAGAGATTGGAATGAAGCAATGCAACTTTTGTGTGCCCAGGATTGTGCGTGCCTCTTCAAATCTCACTTTGAGTAGTTTGGCTTCTTGTTCATACTGATCCGTTGTTGTAAACTGACAGTTGATATTCTCTATCTCTGAATCTGTGAATTCAAAAAGTTGGCGTTGGCGAGGAGTGGTGATCGGTTGATCATATGGTCGTTGGAGACTGGCTCTAGCTGCTAACCTATTTATTGTCCCACCAATTCCATCGGATGGTCCTTTCCCATGTGATGTAGCAAAAAAAAGTGCCATTTAGCTTGGACACTAAAATCATCTTTATGGAAGTACAAATTGATAAAGTTCTTCCGATTCTTGTATTGGGCAGCGCAACCACCAGAGAAATAGTCAATTCTTTTAGGGTCCTGACCAAGTTTCTTAGTGAGGAACTGAAGCAGCAGTTTTTGAAACAGATGAACTGCCGCAGTATCATGAATGTTACATTCTGATATGATGACGAAAATTTGTGTGTTCAGGTATTTTATCTTGCTTGTCACGCCGATAATAACACACGAAAGGGTGGATTGTTGCCTGGAGATTGTTCCAGTGGAATGACTGAGCTGCATCCTGAATTATGAAACTGCAGTGGAATGACTGAGCTGCATCCTGAATTATGAAACTGTAGTTCTCCGCGAAGTCTGCAATGACCAAGAACTCTCCAGGTTCAAGTGAATTTAGAAGTGACTGTACCAACTGAGCAGGACTTAACATTATATAGCCAACCAACCTGGAATTACCCCATGGGATTTTTCATGGGATTCCTCTAAGACCTGAATATGCCTGCCAGCTCTTGGGAACATTCTCCCCAATAGATGTCAGGGATTGATAGATCTGTCACCTGCGATCAGGTGCAAATTACGATGATGCACATATATACCTATTACTAAGGCCTGTAGCTATATAATTGGTGTCCCTAAGCACTATCAGTACATTTTCGTATGGTTATGCTGTATATAATTGCTTATTGCTCAAAAACTGTCAGAGTGCCCATCACAAAACTTACAGGGCAGCTTTTTTACATTATGATGTACCTTTGGCAAAAATTTGGAGAAATTTGAAGGATATATTTTGGGGGGGTTCAAGTTTGAAGTTTATAAATTGTGATACCTTTTTTCTGGTTGATTTGAAGAGAAAGGTTGCCTGAGACAAATTATAGGTCTTGAAAAGAGCTTCAAAATGACCCCAGAACCAGCTCTACAGGAAGATACGGGCATTTGAATTTCCGAGGTAGTGCTAATTAGCCCAAAGTTCGTCGGCACGTATCTCATTAATTAAGTGGGTGTGACCAAAAATATTTTTGCTCTGGTCGTTACTCATGGATCCCAATCATTCCTCAAAATTTTACAAAAATCTGAGAGATGAAGGCAGATTTTCAGTTGATTTGACATGGAATGACCCTGGTGAGGTAAACACATGCACTATCACTCTATGGACAGAGAACTGCTACATAGTTGGCATATATAGGTAGGTAGGATGTTTATGCATAGGGCCAATGGAGGGGAGATGTGCTAATGTGGAGAGCATACTGAACACACTCAACTGGCTCAAGAATGCAAACTATCATTATCAAGTTCTTATCAACTTCTGCATGGTCTCCCTTTAGTACTCCGAGAATTACTGCAGAAAGTGCTGCATGATAACCTCACTTAGTATAGTGTGCTTCCATCATCAAGAAAGGTTTCTTCCAAGTACTCTTAACAAAACTCTTCTCACATCAATTTCCTCTTGCACATTTCTTTTCCAGAACTTACTCATTATGTTGTAGGCATATGGTTGTCAATTTGGGAATTTGTAAGGAATGCATAAAGGCATGTTATAATTCTTGCTACTTTTCCATATCACAATACAACATCATAATGGCAACAATAATGTACCGACCAGCAGTGTATTAGGCCTTTAGCTAGGCTAAGGCCAGGACAATGCTAGAGCAATCTATTCTAGCATTTCAAATTTAGTCCTGCAGGGCATCAGCCAATAATTGTTTTCTCCTCTCTCTTCTGTCTCTCTCTCTTCTCTCTCTCTCTACTCTCTTTCTTCCCACTCTCTGTGTGTCTGTAGTGGTAATTGTCCTGGTGAATATTTATACTTTACCCATTGTTTCCTTTAGGTTTCTCACAGACTTCTCTGATGTTATCTGCTAATGTGGAGGGTCCTGTTTGTCCTGGTGTTGACGTTGTTTATACATGCATCACTAATGCAACGGGTGTTATATGGACTGCTGAACCTTTTTTCTCTCAGTTTCCTCTGTCTCCAACTGCTAATGGAGATTCTAATGGTAGTATTGCTGTTACGTCAGTATCTACTGATCCCTTCAGAAGTACACTCACTATAATGTACAGTGATGTTCTCAACTTCACTGAAGTCATCTGTGCCGGTGGAAGTGAGCAGAAGAATATGACATACAGGAGGCTATTAGGTACAAATGATGTTTGTTGCTGTTCATTACACAAAGTTCCAAATTAGTGAAGGAGCACAGCTTCAAAAAAAGAAAGAATTGTTCACTTTGTGATAAAAGCACTTAACTTGGTACACATGTAAAGATCATATAATAAATAAATCTAGATATTGGGGCATCTTCAATTTGACGTTTGGTGACCTCTAGGTGATAATTAGGGTACAAAACATGTTAGTTTTCTAATTATACAATGTACTCTTGATCAAGTGTTTTCATGTCAGATATCAAATGAAAGCTATCTTTGTAAGGAGCAATGTGAAACTTGAATCAGATTCATGTCTGTTTCTGTTCTAAAGTTATGCATGTTTTTGTATTACCATTGTTGATCACAGTAATTATAGTGAAAAGGTGATAAAGTGGTTCATCTGCAGCAAGCATACATAATAAAGGTTCACATGTTAAACTCATGATACTTATCTGCCTGGCTAATCTAATGCATGGTCAGTTTCTTGTACATTCTCCTTCACACTGACAGAGAACAGTACACTGGAGAGCAGCTTTTTTGCACTTACAATTCTTGACAGACCCCTTTCTTGCAGCAACCAATTCATGGCAGATCTTGGATGCGTCAGGGAGTGTGGTCCAATGCGGTTCATATAGCCCATCTGTTTTGACCCAACCCCAGCTACATGGAGAAAGAAGAGCAGGCTGTGGGAGAAGTGTTTGGCCCCAGACATGACCAACTTGGAAGGCAGCTCTTTTGACATGCTGCTCAAGAGCATCCCGTGTGGGAGGAATTCTCAGCACAGAAGGTTTCTTTGTAAGGAGCTTCTTCCTGGCCTTGTTGATATCTGTACAGGTGCTGGTGCGGTCATAAATTAGAATGACAAATCTCTCTATAGCTTGCATACTTTCTTCTGGGATTCCAGTGGGTGCATGTGCTAGTGTCAGAAAAGCACCAGTGAGCTCTGGCAATGAGTTCCAGGTGGTCCAGGCAGTCTTCTTTCCATGGCCAACATATGATGACACAGTACCACAGCCAGTTAGTGCATGGAACATCGGAAGAGCAAGTGATTTCTCATATCCCAAACAGGAAGACATTCTGTGGACTGCCAAGTATCGAAAACTCTTCCCTGTTCCAAATGCAAGCCACACTTCAGTGTCAGCTGGTAATGTCTGAGATACCATCACAGCCAACACCACAACGTCAGTGTCAACAATACGTATGAGTATCCTTTGATGACCATGTTGTGTAGCATGTGCTACATGCAGCATCATGCGAGTGTCTGGCTCTTCGTGACTGCATGGAGAAAGCAAGTGCGCACAGGTCATTTTGTGATGGCACAGAAAGAACCTGTTCCCCATCTGTAACAACTAGTTCTTTGGTAGACTCGTTGAATGACTGGATGAGGGGCTTGGAGAGGTAACTAAAAAGTTCCTTTTTGTTGAGGTCCACACGCAGGAAGTTCTGCCAATTCCCTGGAATCGTTGCAGACGCAATGACATGTATGCGCACCCCCTTTCCACGTTTTCCCCTGGCTGTTGCCTTCAGAGAATCCCCTTTGTAGCTGTCCCACACCAAATCGAGACGTGATACATATTGAAGCTGTCCAGAGATGTATGGAGTGAACGCCTGATTGGAGTATTCCGGAAATGTTTTGGCAGTACCTGGCCTTAGCATCTGAACAAGTGCAGCTCCATCGATGATTGTATTGGTGAGACTTGGTGCTACAGATTGTGCTTCAGAAAGGCTCTCCAGGCACACCAGCAAATCACTCTTGGCACCTACAGGTGAAGCCTCCCTGCATCTGAGAGTGATGGGGGACAGGCTTGATTCTCATAATGAAAGAATTCATCTAGGTTTCCACCACCTGTCTGACAACCAATGTATGACCACGAGAAGAGTTGAACATTGCTCTTCACGGAGGTCAACTGCTGCTTTGCTTTGGGTGTCTTGCAGGTAACTGTATGAAACAGTGGTAGCTTGTTGCGATGAATAGTGTCATTTAGTGACTTGTCCTATCTTTGATGCATTCTTTGGTGAATTTATCAAATTGCTTTTGGCCTATGCTCTTGGCATTGTGTACCATCTCCGCTACAGCAGTAGCTGCAATTTCTTTTGTGTCCAGGACAATCAAGTCCTGGCTCTCTTCTTCAAATGTATTTCTAAACTCCTCAATGACAGCTACAAGAGAACGAACGTGTTTTGCAAAGGTTGTTTGTATGCTTGCTGTTTGGTCGTGGTGATGTACATATTCTCTTTCATTCCAGTGCAGGCCTGCATTCTCAATCTCACCGATCATTCTGGCAACTTCTGGCCCAGCCACCATCCACCGACGCAGGGCACTTGGGTCTTCCGTGAGACCAACTGCCCCACCATCACCTTTGACACAGGCATTGTTTTGTTTGTGGGCTTCATCAATGGAAATTGCTTGAGAACACTCGCTTGGTCTTTTGAACTGTGAAATGGCCAGCATTGAATTCCCACAAATTTCAGGTTGTTTCTTAGGTAGTTCAGCCATATCCCTAAGATGTACTGGTATCCAACGAGCATAGTGGGTGTGGTCTAGTGCAAAGAACCATGGAACTAGTTCAGTCAGGGCATCTGCAAAATCTGCCTCCCTCAGGGACTGCACATACACAGCAATGCAAAGTTCTAACTCCAATGCTGATGCCCAACACTGAAACTGAGGACAACTCTGTTTTCTCTGATCACACCAGACCTCAAACTGCACAGGGTATTGATCATTTGCACTGTAATGCTTGTATGCATGATGTTGTAGGATATACTAGGCAGTAGTAGTGATTTGCTCTGCTCTTCTTGTATGCATGATGTTGTAGGATATACTAGGCAGCAGTAGTGATTTGCTCTGCTCTTCTTGTATGCATGATGTTGTAGGATATACTAGGCAGCAGTAGTGATTTGCTCTGCTCTTCTTGTATGCATGATGTTGTAGGATATACTAGGCAGCAGTAGTGATTTGCTCTGCTCTTCTTGTATGCATGATGTTGTAGGATATACTAGGCAGTAGCAGTGATTTCCTGTGTTCTTCTTGTATGCATGATGTTGTAGGATATACTAGTCAGCAGTAGTGATTTGCTCTGCTCTTCTTGTATGCATGATGTTGTAGGATATACTAGGCAGCAGTAGTGATTTGCTCTGCTCTTCTTGTATGCATGATGTTGTAGGATATACTAGGCAGTAGCAGTGATTTCCTGTGTTCTTCTTGTATGCATGATGTTGTAGGATATACTAGGCAGCAGTAGTGATTTGCTGTACTCTTCTTGTATGCATGATGTTGTAGGATATACTAGGCAGCAGTAGTGATTTGCTGTACTCTTCTTGTATGCATGATGTTGTAGGATATACTAGGCAGTAGTAGTGATTTGCTCTGCTCTTCTTGTATGCATGATGTTGTAGGATATACTAGGCAGCAGTAGTGATTTGCTGTACTCTTCTTGTATGCATGATGTTGTAGGATATACTAGGCAGCAGTAGTGATTTGCTGTACTCTTCTTGTATGCATGATGTTGTAGGATATACTAGGCAGCAGCAGTGATTTGCTCTGCTCTTCTTGTATGCACAATGTTGTAGGATATACTAGGCAGCAGTAGTGATTTGTTGTGCTCTTCTTGTATGCATGATGTTGTAGGATATACTAGGCAGTAGTAGTGATTTGCTGTCCTCTTCTTGTATGCATGATGTAGGATATACTAGGCAGTAGTAGTGATTTGCTGTGGTCTTCTTGTATGCATGATGTTGTAGGATATACTAGGCAGCAGTAGTGATTTGCTGTCCTCTTCTTGTATGCATGATGTTGTAGGATATACTAGGCAGCAGTAGTGATTTGCTGTACTCTTCTTGTATGCATGATGTTGTAGGATATACTAGGCAGCAGTAGTGATTTGCTCTGCTCTTCTTGTATGCATGATGTTGTAGGATATACTAGGCAGCAGTAGTGATTTGCTCTGCTCTTCTTGAATGCAAGATGTTGTAGGATATACTAGGCAGTAGTAGTGATTTGCTGAGCTCTTCTTGTATGCATGATGTTGTAGGATATACTAGGCAGTAGTAGTGATTTGCTCTGCTCTTCTTGTATGCATGATGTTGTAGGATATACTAGGCAGCAGCAGTGATTTGCTCTGCTCTTCTTGTATGCATGATGTTGTAGGATATACTAGGCAGCAGCAGTGATTTGCTCTGCTCTTCTTGTATGCATGATGTTGTAGGATATACTAGGCAGTAGTAGTGATTTGCTGAGCTCTTCTTGTATGCATGATGTTGTAGGATATACTAGGCAGTAGTAGTGATTTGCTCTTCTCTTCTTGTATGCATGATGTTGTAGGATATACTAGGCAGCAGTAGTGATTTGCTATGCTCTTCTTGTATGCATGATGTTGTAGGATATACTAGGCAGCAGTAGTGATTTGCTGTGTTCTTCTTGTATGCATGATGTTGTAGGATATACTAGGCAGCAGTAGTGATTTGCTCTGCTCTTCTTGTATGCATGATGTTGTAGGATATACTAGGCAGCAGCAGTGATTTGCTGTGTTCTTCTTGTATGCATGATGTTGTAGGATATACTAGGCAGCAGTAGTGATTTTCTGTGCTCTTCTTGTATGCATGATGTTGTAGGATATACTAGGCAGCAGTAGTGATTTTCTGTGCTCTTCTTGTATGCATGATGTTGTAGGATATACTAGGCAGTAGCAGTGATTTGTTGTGCTCTTCTTGTATGCATGATGTTGTAGGATATACTAGGCAGCAGTAGTGATTTGCTGTACTCTTCTTGTATGCATGATGTTGTAGGATATACTAGGCAGTAGTAGTGATTTGCTCTGCTCTTCTTGTATGCATGATGTTGTAGGATATACTAGGCAGCAGTAGTGATTTGTGTGCTCTTCTTGTATGCAGGATGTTGTAGGATATACTAGGCAGCAGTAGTGATTTGTGTGCTCTTCTTGTATGCAGGATGTTGTAGGATATACTAGGCAGCAGTAGTGATTTGTGTGCTCTTCTTGTATGCATGATGTTGTAGGATATACTAGGCAGTAGTAGTGATTTGCTGTACTCTTCTTGTATGCATGATGTTGTAGGATATACTAGGCAGCAGCAGTGATTTGCTCTGCTCTTCTTGTATGCATGATGTTGTAGGATATACTAGGCAGCAGCAGTGATTTGCTGTACTCTTCTTGTATGCATGATGTTGTAGGATATACTAGGCAGCAGTAGTGATTTGCTCTGCTCTTCTTGTATGCATGATGTTGTAGGATATACTAGGCAGCAGTAGTGATTTGCTGAGCTCTTCTTGTATGCATGATGTTGTAGGATATACTAGGCAGTAGTAGTGATTTGCTCTGCTCTTCTTGTATGCATGATGTTGTAGGATATACTAGGCAGCAGTAGTGATTTGCTGTACTCATCTTGTATGCATGATGTTGTAGGATATACTAGGCAGCAGTAGTGATTTGCTGTACTCTTCTTGTATGCACAATGTTGTAGGATAAACTAGGCAGCAGCAGTGATTTGCTGGGCTCTTCTTGTATGCATGATGTTGTAGGATATACTAGGCAGAAAGCAGTGATTTGCTGGGCTCTTCTTGTATGCATGATGTTGTAGGATATACTAGGCAGAAGTAGTGATTTGCTGTGCTCTTCTTGTACGCTTAACATGTGCTGCTCAGGAAAAGAATCAGCTGTTCCTGCCGTGGCTATTTCTGCTTGTGCAAGTGCTTGTGGTCGTCCACTTCCTTGCAGCCAGGCACCAATGGTTTTCAGTGCTGCCATCTCTATGTGGAGCCCACTAAACATCACCACTAACTTCTCTTCTTCATACTTATCAGGCCATTTCCACTGGATCTGTTTGGCTAAAGCATCGAGTGGCTGATCAAAGGTTAGAACAGGAGTTTGTCCTGCATTCAGATGCTCAACAGCACTCTTGATTACATCCACCGAGTGATGAATCATAGCCACTATGTGAGCACTCTCAAGAAATAAGGGAAGTAAGGCTGTGGGAGTGAGGACTCGATTTCCAGGTTCCTGATTGCTGGCATGGTATGCAGCCCACGATAAGTTCTCGCTGTTCTTCTCAGCACTTCCTTCAAGAACATTTCTTGTGTTCTCTAGCCATCTGCACTCCCCTTGTATGTTTCTTGAAGTTGGTCCTTTTCAGGGAGTGCACACATGTAGCCGGAGTAGCTGTCTGCTCCACACTGGATATGGCTGGTACATCAGTGTAGATATGTGGTAGGGTAGTAACAGCCCTTGAGATAGCACTGCCTCTGATGATAACAACACCATGATCCACTCCTTCACCAGCACAAGAAGAGGATGCTGTATCTAGGATATTGCAGATCCATGCAATGAATCTTTTGCTGTATTGGCGCTGGGGTTGTGGTCAATATTGTCCACAGCAGCTGTTGTGAAGACATCACCCGCAGAGTGGGTGGACAAACAACTTGTTCCATGTGAAAGTGCTGGCATACATTATTTCCCATCTCTGATGAAAGATGCAGCACACAGTCATAGGAAATGCTAAGGCCTAAATGGAAGAATTTATCTACCATTTCTTTCGAGTATGTGCATGCAACACTAGCCCAATATAGGTTGGGACAGGTGTTTCTTGGGAAATGCTGTGTTTGACAGATGAGGTGGTGTCTACTTGTGACCGAGTGTGCTTGACACTGTTGAATTTCAGAGCATGTGCAATGGACAGTGCAGCTTGTGTTGAATGCTCCTACATTTGACCATGATGCTATGTCCTTCCAACAACATGTTCACCAGTGCCATTAATAGTCTTGGCACTGATTCCTGTTGCAGTTCTCTCCAAATGATCCATTAAAGAGTTTTTAGTCTTCAAACATCTGTTGGCGTACAATCTGCGCAGCACATGTGCAAGAGCAACAGCATCACTGTCACTGTCCCCTTCACAAGCCCAGCACCTAAATCATTATCAAATATCAGCAACACATCTCTCCCCTGATTGTGAGCTCTTATGTCTGGCAACTGTGCCAGCAGTCTCTGCTTAAGCCGGGTACTGGTCACTCTTGTATCACTCACAATTCACAGCTGTTCCAACCAAGACCCGTATAGGTCCACTAGATCAGCAAGTTTGAAGACTGGCACAGTACTTGCTTCGATGGGTTTCCTCAATGTACATTACAAGTTCTGCAAAGGGTTGAGGCTCATCTTGGCTTGCAACTGTTTTGAATGCTTTGAATTTCCTGGCATGATTGTACAGAGCCAATAGGCACTTGGTGTGATATTTCGCTTCCAAAGCTATCATGTCACGCATACTTAGTTTGCCCAAAAGTAAGGTGCCCTCAACAAGTGTGGCACTTTCCCACACATGTTTGTCTACCTGAAATGTTGATACCTCATGAAGACCAGCAGACCCTGCTCATTTTCCACAGCAAAAACAAGTGGCCTCGAATGAGAATTGCTTCATTGTGCAATCTGCTGTGCTTGTGTGAAACATTGTCCCTCACATTAACTTGTACAAGATTTTTCCTCTTCTCTGCTCTATTCAACATTGTATTGTTGTAACAGAGCTTGCATGTTTGATGCCACTTGGCTTCATTGGCTACCATAGCTGCCTCAATACCTTGCCCTTTATCAATTCTGTCCAACTACAAGGTTCTTGGTATAGTCTCTAGTGCATCAAACTTCATGAGGTTTTCAGCTAGTGCCTTGTATGCTCTCCCAACAGCTTTCTTTTTGGAACACACAGGGGAAGTAAGGGACAGGGGAAGTAAGGGACTCTGATGTTTCTGCATGGCACAACACACAGCTCCCAGTTTGTAGTAGCTGCCGGTGACTTCTCAGATGATGATGCTGCCCAATGTCCACAAGTTTGATCTTCTTGGACATGGCTAAAGACGAATGATGACGACTCAGTTTGAGTGAACATGTGCTCACTATAGCTCACAATAATCAGTTGTGCAGGCTCCAGCCAATCAGTCAGCTGTACAGGTGTGGGTGGGGCTGCACAACCTCAACTTTCACCACTAATATATTAAGTGGTTAACAATGATAACTACAACAACAAAAACATGCATAACTTTAGAATAGAAACCGATGTGAATGTGATTCAAGTTTCATATTGCTCCTTACAAAGAGAGCTTTCATTTGGTGGCTGACATGAAAAAACTTGATCAAGAGTTCATTGTCAAGTTAAATAATGCAATGTAGTGAAGGGGCCTAGCAAGATAATTGCTCACTTTGTGATAAAAGCACTTAACTTGGTACACATGTAGCAAATGTAGAAAATCATATAAAAAACAAATCTAGATATTTGGGCATCTTCGATGTAACGTTTGGTGACCTCTACGTGCTAATTAGGGTGCAAAACATGTTAGTTTTCTAATTATATACTCACATCCCTCTGCATTCAATAGGCTTGTGGTCAAGTAATGTAGCAACATTAACTGTACAACACCCCAACATTTACTGCCTCTGATAGTATCATGTCTAGACACAGTAAATAGTTATAATTAATATACTGCACTCTCATACTTTCCATAGTAAGCATTGAGAGGCAGTGGGAATGAGAGATAATGTAGAGGGGAAAGGAGTGCAATATAAGAGGTGTGGAGCAGAAGTGACCTTTCTCTACTGCTCGTCATGCAAAAACATGATGTTGCTCACAAGGGGCACTCTGTCAAACTCTAAGCCTCAGCAGAGCAAGATCTAATGAATCACCATTGCTCAATTACATACATATTCCTTGTTTTCTCAAATATTTAACCTGAATATAAAGTGTTCCAGTTGTCCTCACAGAGTGAACACTGAACGAGTACAAACTCAACTAGAGGGCATACACAATAGATCTCAGCCCTCAGCAGGTGACTGGCTTGGACTAGGCATGTGTTTGCACATTTATCCAGCCTCCATACACTGCTGTAACCTTTCTCCCAGTCAGAGTTTATTGCTAGCTAGAGCCCAACAAAAGAGAAGCACAAAAGCAATAAAAAGGTATAACAGGACTAGGACCTGAACAAAGAGGGCTTTAAAAGTAAAGGTTGCTAATTCTAATCTTCTAGTAATTCATTAGTTTACTGTTCTTCATCATTAAGTTAGAGAAAAGGTTATTGGAATTGTCAGTCTTTCTAGTGGAGTTGAGACTTGCAATTTCTGACACTGCTGTAGGTGTCATGTCTTCCAGCTTTTGGCATGAGTGTCACTATCTTCATGCCATCTGTCACTACTGAGATCCCACAGAACTTGAAGAAAGATCAATACCCCATGATATGCCTGCACATGCACGACATGAATGCTGTGTGGACATAACTAGAGGACAAACACTTCATATGCACTCCTGAATGGAAAAGGATTGAAGATGGCTACACTACACTTGGTCTAGCAGACGTAATGAAACTAGCTTAGGGAGTGTTAATTACTCTAATTACTCCACCATAGTTACTAGCCTTCTTGACTTCTTTATAAACAAGAAGTGCTGTCTCTTCCAAATAGTAGCTACTAGCAACAGATGGCAGAGAATAGCCAAGCTATGGAGTTCCTAGAATCTCTAGGGCAACCTGAGTTTCTCAGATGTTTATTCCTAAAACCATTTGTGATCACCTACAGTACGTATCGGATAAAATATGTATGCTAATTGATTGAGCTAAGGGAGACACTCGACTAATCATGAGAACCCTTTTTACCTCAGGAGTCTATATGTACACATGATCATCACACGGAGCAATGAACAGCTAATTAATGCCCGGTGTGTGGGGCCGATCCCAATCCAACTCTCTGTGGTTGATGGGGTTATGTAATCTAACACTTGACTATTACTCGTTGCTATGTAATGAATCTGGTGCTACTTATACGTGTTCATTGTGAGCTGAACTAATAAATAAATGGCCTGTGTATAAACTGCTATATAGTAATTCTGCAATGCACATAATTGCATTGCTAAGAAATGAGTCAGTGTAACTATGAACAAAGTCAAACAAATAAATGAGAGGAAGAGCAAAGCATGTGCTGTAGAAACAGGAACTGAGGAGCCCTAGGCTATAGAAAACCTTTTGCCTCAAGTGTGTATGCATGCCTACCTTATCAGACTAGTCATGTGGTGGGTAAAGGTGGTTTACTTATCATTATTGCATTGCTTTGCTGCATTGTCTTGTATGTGGGTCACAATACTTAACTTTTAACATTACCTAAACAATCCTGAACATCCCCACCAATGGACAGCAATGATAGCAGCTTCAGCTTGAGTACAATTATGGCGGTTGTGGATAAAAGTGTTTTCTGCTGAAAGTATCTCCACTAGTAACTATCTCTACCTAAGTAGCTATACCACACTACTTACATCCAACAAGCTTCAGTTAGAGGAAACTACCAGCTAGCTATATACCACTTTAACCTGATTGCTTCCTGGCATTGTCTTCTGCCCTGTGTCCCTGTATGATATAGCCACAATCAGGAAGCTCTTCCTGGTTCAGACAGCTCCACGAGCATGTAATGTTTACTAGAAGCTGATGGTTCAGGACACCACTTGCTACATTACATCATTCTGATTGGTCTGCTGTAGTGCTGGAATTAAACTATTTTGCATGTGTTATGCATCTAGTGCACATCATCCAGAGATGTTGGCAGAGCTCTCGAGCATGGGAATGGGACGCACATCTGCTGTGTTATTTGCATTCAAGTGATCATTTGCAATGAAGTATGTCACAAGATAAAGCTAGAATCTCTAGGCGAGATTTGCTGGTTGTCTCAGTGTGTAGCTAGTGCCTGTGCTTTAGCTTTTTTCCTGAACTTCAGATTCCCTATAACTTTCAAGTCAATGATTTGGGCTCCATTGAAGTCTGCAAATGGAAAGTGGATGGCCATTACTATCCATCAGCTTCATGTATAGTTTGGATAAAATCTATATACTTGGTGGCTTGCTACATGCACCCAGCCTAATCCTAGATCACTGAGAGCAGCATAGTGGGTGCTTGCTACATGCACCCAGCCTAATCCTAGATCACTGAGAACAGCATAGTGGGTGCTTGCTACATGCACCCAGCCTAATCCTACACCACTGAGAACAGCATAGTGGGTGCTTGCTACATGCACCCAGCCTAATCCTACACCACTGAGAACAGCATAGTGGGTGCTTGCTACATGTACCCAGCCTAATCCTAGATCACTGAGAACAGCATAGTGGGTGCTTGCTACATGTACCCAGCCTAATCCTAGATCACTGAGAACAGCATAGTGGGTGCTTGCTATACATGCACCCAGCCTAATCCTAGATCAATGAGAACAGCATAGTGGGTGCTTGCTACATGCACCCAGCCTAATCCTAGAACAGCATAGTGGGTGCTTGCTACATGCACCCAGCCTAATCCTAGATCAATGAGAACAGCATAGTGGGTGCTTGCTACATGCACCCAGCCTAATCCTAGATCAATGAGAACAGCATAGTGGGTGCTTGCTATACATGCACCCAGCCTAATCCTAGATCAATGAGAACAGCATAGTGGTGCTAGCTACATGCATCAGCCTAATCCTAGATCAATGAGAACAGCATAGTGGGTGCTTGCTACATGCACCCAGCCTAATCCTAGATCAATGAGAACAGCATAGTGGGTGCTTGGTACATGCACCCAGCCTAATCCTAGATCACTGAGAACAGCATAGTGGGTGCTTGCTACATGTACACCAACCATAATCCTAGATCAATGAGAACAGCATAGTGGGTGCTTGCTACATGTACCCAGCCTAATCCTAGATCACTGAGAACAGCATAGTGGGTGCTTGCTATACATGCACCCAGCCTAATCTTAGATCAATGAGAACAGCATAGTGGGTGCTTGCTACATGCACCCAGCCTAATCCTAGATCAATGAGAACAGCATAGTGGGTGCTTGCTACATGCACACAGCCTAATCCTAGATCAATGAGAACAGCATAGTGTGTGCTTGCTACATGGAGGGGACTTATTACATGCTTTACGGTTTATATGGTGTATAGCTTGGTGTGTATTATTTAGAATGTGAGAGGAGGGAATTCTGTGATGCATGTTTTGGTGTGAGAGCATGACAGGACATTAGTGTGTAATCCAACATGTGCAACTTCATAGGTCTGTGTGTATGGGTTGCTGTGTACACACAGAGATGTGTGTGTGTGTATCTATGTATACAATATCTCATCCAGAGATTGTATATCTGCATAGAGAAATAATTATGTGCAGTGTTGGGTTTTGGTGGCCACTCTTTATGATCAGGACTTCTTTTAATTCTCAAAGCTTTATTTAGACTAATATTATGCTATTGTGAACAGATCAACAATGATAAGCCATACTAGAAGAACAACTACAACGCTCAACTAACTGTTGAGATATTCACTGTCTTCCTTTTTATACTCAAGTCGGACCATTGCTTATACCCCCAGTTCCCAACCTTTTTCTGGTGGCAACCCCATTCCAGAACCCAGCATCAGAGCACGACCCGCCGAAGAACAAATTCACACGTGTTACAAAAAATCATAAGAATTATTCACATTTATTGCTCACTTTAAATAATGTGATCAATGTGATGGTTGAGCCTGTTTTTCAGCCACCAGTTTACCAATGCCTGGCTCGGTGCCACTCAACGTGACGACAATCATGTCCTTTTCTATTTGGAGCCGATTCCTGTACTTGTTTTTCATCACAACCATTGTGGAAAACAACTGTTCCCATAAGTACGACAAAGAGAACGGCATTAGGAGCCGTATTGCCTTCTTGGATAGACATGGAGCATATTGCACCAGTAACTGGGCAAAGACACTGAGTTGAATAATGATTTCGCACTGCAATCCTGCTGCAGTCTCACGAGCTCCTCTTCGGTGATATCATCGTCAGTGATGGTTTCTAATGCCGCACTGAATGGATCTCGTGCCACGGTGAATGACTGGACGTCGAGCTCAGGAAAGTAGTGTTCGAACTGATCGATCGGGGACTGAAGATGTTCAGTGGTTTTGTCAGACAGATGCTCGACTTCGATCTCTTCAGATTCTTCCAGGTGGGCAGAGAGGCGCGGGAATAATATGAAATGGTGCCAACTCACTTTATCCTTCAACAAAGCCAGTGTGGCAAGAAACCATTTTATTTTGTTATGGAAGAGCATCAGGTTCGTGTCTTTGCCTTGAAACATATGATTCAGCACATTGATGCGTTCAAAAATATCACTCAAATAGCACAATTTAGCAAGCCAGTTACTGGACTCCAGCATTGCCACCCATTCATGCTTGTTTTGTGAACACTCTTTTAACTCTTCACATAACTCGTGAACATGCAGAAGAATGTTTCCTCATGATAGCCATCATACCTGAGTGTAGAACAGTAAGTGAATGTGATCAGCATCCATTTCATGACAGAACAGTCTGAATAACCTCGTGTTTAGAGCACTCGATTTGATGTGATTCACGATTTTGACCACCTGTGACAATACTTCCATCAGACTTTCAGGTATTGTAATTTATCTTTAAAGCCAGAATGCCTCCCAAGCATTGCAGAATGGCTCCCTAGCATTGCAGAATGCCCCCAATCATTGCAGAATGCCTCCCAATCATTGCAGAATGCCTCCCAAGCATTGCAGAATGGCTCCCTAGCATAGTAGAATGCCTCCCAAGCATTGCAGAATGCCTCCCAAGCATTGCAGAATGCCCCCCAAGCATTGCAGAATGCCTCCCAAGCATTGCAGAATGCCTCCCAAGCATTGCAGAATGCCTCCCTAGCATTGCAGAATGCCTCCCAAGCATTGCAGAATGCCTCCCAAGCATTGCAGAATGCCTCCCAAGCATTGCAGAATGCCTCCCAAGTATTGCAGAATGCCTCACTAGCATTGCAGAATGCCTCCCAAGCATTGCAGAATGCCTCCCAAGCATTGCAGAATGCCTCCCTAGCATTGTAGAATGCCTCCCAAGCATTGCAGAATGACTCCCAAGCATTGCAGAATGCCCCCCAAGCATTACAGAATGCCTCCCAAGCATTGCAGAATGCCTCCCAAGCATTGCAGAATGCCTCCCAAGCATTGCAGAATGCCTCCCAAGCATTACAGAATGCCTCACTAGCATTGCAGAATGGCTCCCTAGCATTGCAGAATGCCTCCCAAGCATTGCAGAATGCCTCCCAGGCATTGCAGAATGCCTCCCAGGCATTGCAGAATGCCTCCCAAACATTGCAGAATGCCTCCCTAGCATTGCAGAATGGCTCCCTAGCATTGCAGAATGGCTCCCTAGCATTGCAGAATGCCTCCCAAGCATTGCAGAATGCCTCCCAGGCATTGCAGAATGCCTCCCTAGCATTGTAGAATGCCTCCCAAGCATTGCAGAATGCCTCCCAAGCATTGCAGAATGCCTCCCAAGCATTGCAGAATGCCTCCCAAGCATTGCAGAATGCCTCCCTAGCATTGCAGAATCCCCCCCCCAAGCATTGTAGAATGCCTCCCAAGCATTGCAGAATGCCTCCCAAGCATTGCAGAATGCCTCCCAAGAATTGCAGAATGCCTCACTAGCATTGCAGAATGCCTCCCAAGCATTGCAGAATGCCTCCCAAGCATTGCAGAATGCCTCCCTAGCATTGCAGAATGCCTCCCAAGCATTGCAGAATGCCTCAAAGCATTGCAGGAGCTCCATCTGTTGTTGATCCAATCAATTTATTGAAGTCCAGACCTTCTTGATCGTAAAAGGCTTCGATTTTTGTGAAAATGTCCTCTCCTTTAGTTGTCGTTTCCAATGACTTGCACATCAAAGACTCATCGACAAAATTACCATCTTTGACCAAACAATTGCACGCATGATGCAATGTCTGTTGATTCATCCAGCTCTATGGCATGCCAAGGAGATGCTTGATAGCCGTAACATTCTGTGCGGTGATGGCCTCACTCATGTGTCACAAATTCTACGATAATTCCAGAGCAGTATGATCATGAGTTTACTAACCATGTCTTCTCCGATCATGAGAGAACCATCTCCTTGGCACATGACATTATCAGTTCCTCATCGATGGTAGTATATGTGGCTTTTTAGCTTTTGCGATGCGCAACGAAACATAATAGGAAGCTTCCAGAGCACGTTTGTTTATCCAAGCAGGTATTTCTAAGTGTAGTTAACTTCCATTTGAAAAATGAGCGACCTCTATGTTGGTACGCTACATGTTTTGATGATAGATGCCGTTGTAACTTGTTCTGTTTCATGGATTCACTCGAAAGTACTTTGTAGCAGCACTGAGGTTTCTGGACTCCACGATCTGTCACATAATAGAAACCTAGCTCAATGAATTTGTCATGGTAAGGTCGTTCGCGCGAGGTGCCGACCATCTCCCTTCACAAAACATAGCATTTAAGTTTTCAGACTAGTCCACGACCCAATGAAATGTGCTTCACGACCCCAGCTGGGGTCGTGACCCAGAGATTTGGAACCCTAGGCTTATACAACGGTAGACCTAGCAGTATCCGATTGAGTGATAGTTTAGCCATTGTACGGTGATGTCACGGCATCCTTCCTCAATCAGATAGCTTGCCTCGCTACATATGTTAGTGCAGAAATGTATGCTTAGAACTATGTGTATGCTGCTACAGTAATGGTCAATGTATATATATATATATTTACATGTACATGTATATAAGCATACTGCATGCTGATTCTCACTAGTACAGTTTCTGTTGCATAGGAAAAAGAGAACTTAGTTCTCTATTATTAAAAAAGGCTTACTAATCAGGAATTATAAATATAAACAACCACTGCTTTAATGCAATCATAACATTGTGTAACATTTTAAGTAAAAACTTTAAATACAATTTAGACTTCTCCTTCAGTCAGTTTCCCCCCTTCCTTTCTCTTCTCCTTCTCTTGGTGTTGCTCACTGAATGCTTTGCTCTTCATCAAGGCAAATATTGTAGTTTTGCATCTGCACATGCTCTTGAAGTTCCAGGCCCCATAAGTGTAATCTGTCCTCTTCTCCCTTGCAGTGGCAAAAGGTAGATCTCTCTGAATTATACCATTAGTTAGTGTTGGCAGGCAAGAAGGAAAGTATACTATACTTACTTGAATGGATACCATGGATTGAAGTAGTTTCAGGCACCCTAACCCAGAGAATACTAATCAAGGGATGAATACAATTGGAGGAGGTACATAATTGATCACAAACCCAGGCTACAGGCTCATGGAGAGCTCGAGCCAACAACACTAGCACAAAGAAATTGAGTAGAGTGAGAGAAAATAGGAGCTAGGGCCTGATCAAAGTTTGCTACTCCTCAGTCATCAACTAGTGTTCCAGTTCTTCATCATTGTCGTCGAGGCCTGAGTAAGGGTTTGCCAGAATCCTGACATTCTGCACTTTCCTGCTTGGGAGTGAGCTCAGCCACTTGTTGTGACTTCAGTTTCCATCTCTCCTTGCTTTAGGCGGTGAGTTTCGCCAGCTCCACTGCTATCCTCTTGATGTTCTCAACTTCCCAGCTTGGAATTAAAATGTATCTGCACATGTACGAAATGAGTGCACATTGTGAATACAATTTGCAGGGGAATACTAGACTGTTCAGACCCGACCATTATTCACGGGGGAAGACTATTCGAGGGCAAATTCCATTCAAGGAAATATAGAACAAATTATTTATTATATATTATTATTATTTTATAGGTTGGCACTGACTCTTTAATCGTTTTCCACTTGTAGATATTTCTTGTGCATCTACAGTATATAGCTGAACATTCTAAAGTTGTCCCTAGCTCAGTCTTTATGTTTCTTAGCAGAAGTGTCAAGTTGTCAACCATTGATCAAAAGTTGCTGCACATGATGACTTTTATTGCATAAGCTATGTGTATGTGTGTGCGTAACTCATGAGAGGTTCGAGGTCTATTGTTCAGGTACAACTAGAGCAAACTTTTGCTCCCAAATCTCAACTTGTTTGCGTTGCACTGACCCAATTCCTAATAGTTTGATGTGTTTGTAAAGCACATACTGTACAGGTGATCAAAAATGCGTGCATTGGAGGGTACACGTCTGCAAGTCTACACACTACATAGCACACACATGTGAAGGATTGATGCTCAATCACATCAGCACATGGAGTGTAGACCACCCCCACATACCACTGCTCAGGACTTTCTGCTCGTGTCTCTTTTTGACTGTGCTATTTACCTACTCTCAGTGTTTGATTCTTTCTCTCATTTCTTAGTTTAGGTGTTTTGTGTGGACCTCTCTGGCTTGTCAGTTAGAATGTAAGTGTGAACTGTACTAGTTGTGCATATCTACAAGGATGAATCCCTGAGATGCTGATGATGGCAAAGAGAGAGAGAGAGAGAGAGAAAGGTAGAACAGCAGCAACAAAAGGTTGGGAGATGAAAGCTTTGAGAAGTAAGCAACAAATGTAGCCAGCAAAGATGCAAGGAGAGAGCAGGCAGTCCTTGAGCAGCTTCAACAACATCAACAGCTGACACACAATGGACATGCCAGGAGAGAGAACAGTAATGAAATGATAGCCTATACAGTTTGTCTTGTGAATAACACAATAGGAAGAGGAATAGTGGACAGGCAGAAGGCAATAAGAAAGCAGAGCAGCAAATTTCAATGGAGAGGGAAAGTTGTATACCAAAGCCTCATACCAAGCAGGGAATAACCACACACCCTAACCAGGCACACACACGCATGCATGCATCCACACACGCACGCACACATGTGGCAATAGAAAGGTAGAACAGCAGCAACAAAAGGTTGGGAGATGAAAGCTTTGAGAAGTAAGCAACAAATGTAGCCAGCAAAGATGCAAGGAGAGAGCAGGCAGTCCTTGAGCAGCTTCAACAACATCAACAGCTGACACACAATGGACATGCCAGGAGAGAGAACAGTAATGAAATGATAGCCTATACAGTTTGTCTTGTGAATAACACAATAGGAAGAGGAATAGTGGACAGGCAGAAGGCAATAAGAAAGCAGAGCAGCAAATTTCAATGGAGAGGGAAAGTTGTATACCAAAGCCTCATACCAAGCAGGGAATAACCACACACCCTAACCAGGCACACACACGCATGCATGCATCCACACACGCACGCACACATGTGGCAATGAAAGGCTGCCTATTTGCTCTTCAAAGGGTCCACTGATCAGTTGTGTTCTGGAGTGAAATGAGCATAATAATACTGATGAACTAACGGGTTCTAAAGTGGACCACACTTTTAAGGTCTTTAACAGACTATGGGTAACTGTACAAAGACTTACTAGCCATGGTCTCAGCTCAATATAGACCTTTCTAGCTTGGTCTCCTATGGCCAGACCCTTTAACAAATACCAGATGGCCCATGAATTTATTTCAAAAGTTATAGTTTTCATTCAGTAAATATTTATTTTAAAATTAGCACCAATTAAAAATATGCCCTCTCTTTGGAAGCAAGATACATTACAGCATACTCACTGCTGAGG
Organism: Cladorhizidae sp. MBARI D1340-BT2; assembly: GCA_028752905.1. NCBI lineage: Eukaryota > Metazoa > Porifera > Demospongiae > Poecilosclerida > Cladorhizidae > Cladorhizidae sp. MBARI D1340-BT2. The sequence goes on from JAQNBH010000015.1 coordinate 3,718,973, forward strand.
TCTTTTCTCTTGTTATTTTCTAAACTTTGCTGGAGTTCAGTTGAACTAACTTGTTTTGCTTGTTTTTTGTTTTGTAGAGCAAGTTAATATTTTAATAAGGGGTGACAGTTGCATTTATTTTATTTTATTTTTTTAACCTGTGGTTACAACTTTAGAGCTCAGTAGATTCTGCAAACTTCATGGTATGGACTTGATATATAGCTCAAAAGATAGGTCTCTCTGTGTGCTCTCTTTTGATACTAAAATAATATTTCATAGGTATAACTATAGGCAAGTTACTAGACCCTAAAGCGGAGGGACCTCAAAAACCTGAATCGCTCCAATCTCCGCCAAAACCACTCCGAGTTGCGAAGTGCCAAAAAATTGAAATGGTACGAGTGGCTAGAGGAAGCTCTAGCGCACACAATGAGTAGGCGTTAAAAATTTATCACCTGGTCAAGCGCGCAGGTGGAAAATTGAAGGTGTTGATTTGTCAACGCCTTCAATTTTCCACCCGCGCGCTTGACCAGGTGACAACGCCTTCAATTTTCCAACCACGCGCTTGACCAGGTGATAAATTTTGAACGCCTATTCAAAATGCTCATTGTGTGCGTTCCTCTAGCCACTCGTACCATTTTCAATTTTTGACTCGGAGTGGTTTTGGCGGAGGTTGGAGCGATTCAGGTTTTTGAGGTCCCTCCGCTTTAGGGTCTAGTAACTTGCCTATAGTTATACCTATGAAATATTATTTTAGTATCAAAAGAGAGCATACAGAGAGGAGACCTATCTTTTGAGCTATATATCAAGTCCATACCATGAAGTTTGCAGAATCTACTGAGCTCTAAAGTTGTAACCACAGGTAAAAAAAATAAAAAATTATGCATCATTCCCCCCAAAAAAGTGTTGAGGTCCCTCCACTTTAGGTCTAGTAACTTGCCTATAGTTTATACCTATGAAATATATTTTAGTATCAAAAGAGAGCACACAGAGAGACCTATCTTTTGAGCTATATATCAAGTCCATACCAAGTCCATACCATGAAGTTTGCAGAATCTAAAGTTGTAACCACAAGGGAAAAATATATTAAAAATGCAGCTGTCCCCCCCCTTAATAATGCCAAATATATGCACTTTTTTCTTTTAGAACTTCCAACTATTCCACCTTTATACTTGAAGTTTATTACCTCTTCCTCCTTCATACTTGAGAGACGTCTATTATCAGTGGAGTGGAGTAGAAGTCCTGATGCCATGGGGTACATGCTGTCCTGTGAAAACGACACGTGTGAGAGGGAAATGTTCAATAACAGTACGACTAGTGCTGTTCTTACTGCGTTCATCAAGACAGAAGTGACCATAATATTAACAGGATTTTTTCGATGTTCTAATACGACTGATCAAGTTGCTGCAGGTGCAGCACCTACACCTTCTACACCTTCTACACCTTCTACACCTAAATCCCAAGGTATTTACAACATTAGATGCCTACAATGCAGGAGGGGGAGAAGGAGAAGTTGGGTAACATTTATACGTGCACACCCTGTATGTATGAAGGGGGCCTTGCCTTGCATTTATTGTTGGTGTCCCAATGTTTAGTGTTGCTGCTTTACTGCAGACTGCATGCGGAGAAGTTGTGGACAAGAGAATAAAAGGTGTGGTTTCAGTGAACATTCCTGAGCAAAGAGGCCAGTAGTGTATTTAAGTCTAAAATGAACAACTGGAAGAGTATCTGGTGCAGTTGGTTGTCCTGCATTGGACCATGCTGGTCTCTTCACTGTGCTCTTCATAGTTGTGATGCACATCATTGGAACTTCCAAGTACACATATGAGTCAAGTGTGTTGCAAGCTCACAGAGAGCTACTGCTAACTGGCTGCATCACTAAATTTAAGGCTACAGCACTTTCAATATCAGCTCTAAACTGGAAGTAATCTGCCAGGTAGTTTTTGGCCAGAATAGTCCGAATAGCGGTTGGTTTTAAACTTGTTGCTATGGCAGTATTACTCTTCTAGAAAATATGGCGCTACTTATAAGAATCCATTACTGGCATGCCTGAGTCCTATAGCTCTATCTAACAAGATAAGTTAGCTAGCCACTCATTATCTAACAAGATAAGTTAGCTAGCCACTCATTATCTAACAAGATAAGTTAGCTAGCCACTCATTATCTAACAAGATAAGTTAGCTGGCCACTCATTATCATTATCTAACAAGATAAGTTAGCTAGCCACTCATTATCTAACAAAACAAGATAAGTTAGTTAGCTACTCATTATCTAACAAGATAAGTTAGCTAGCTACTCATTATCTAACAAGATAAGTTAGCTAGCCGCTCATTATCTAACAAGATAAGTTAGCTGGCCACTCATTATTTAACAAGATAAGTTAGCTAGCCTCTCATTATCTAACAAGATAAGTTAGCTAGCTACTCATTATCTAACGTTAGCTAGCCACTCATTATCTAACAAGATAAGTTAGCTGGCCACTTATCTAACAAGATAAGTTAGCTAGCCACTCATTATCTAACAAGATAAGTTAGCTAGCCACTCATTATCTAGCAAGATAAGTTAGCTAGCTACTCATTATCTAACAAGATAAGTTAGCTGGCCACTCATTATCTAACAAGATAAGTTTGCTAGCCTCATTATCTAACAAGATAAGTTAGCTAGCCACTCATTATCTAACAAGATAAGTTAGCTAGCCACTCATTATCTAACAAGATATGTTAGCTAGCCACTCATTATCTAACAAGATAAGTTAGCTAGCCACTCATTATCTAACAAGATAAGTTAGCTAGCCACTCATTATCTAACAAGATAAGTTAGCTAGCCACTCATTATCTAACAAGATAAGTTAGCTAGCCACTCATTATCTAACAAGATAAGTTAGCTAGCCACTCATTATCTAACAAGATAAGTTAGCTAGCCACTCATTATCTAACAAGATAAGTTAGCTAGTCACTCATTATCTAACAAGATAAGTTAGCTAGCCAAATCATTATCTAACAAGATAAGTTAGCTAGCCACTCATTATCTAACAAGATAAGTTAGCTAGCCACTCATTATCTAACAAGATAAGTTAGCTAGCCACTCATTATCTAACAAGATAAGTTAGCTAGCTACTCATTATCTAACGTTAGCTAGCCACTCATTATCTAACAAGATAAGTTAGCTGGCCACTCATTATCTAACAAGATAAGTTAGCTAGCCACTCGTTATCTAGCAAGATAAGTTAGCTAGCTACTCATTATCTAACAAGATAAGTTAACTAGCCACTCATTATCTAACAAGATAAGTTAGCTAGCCACTCATTATCTAACAAGATAAGTTAGTTAGCCACTCATTATCTAACAAGATAAGTTAGCTAGCCACTCATTATCTAACAAGATAAGTTAGCTAGCCACTCATTATCTAACAAGATATGTTAGCTAGCCACTCATTATCTAACAAGATAAGTTAGATAGCCACTCATTATCTAACAAGATAAGTTAGCTAGCCACTCATTATCTAACAAGATAAGTTAGCTAGCCACTCATTATCTAACAAGATAAGTTAGCTAGCCACTCATTATCTAACAAGATAAGTTAGCTAGCCACTCATTATCTAACAAGATAAGTTAGCTAGCCACTCATTATCTAACAAGATAAGTTAGCTAGCCACTCATTAACTAACAAGATAAGTTAGCTAGCCACTCATTATCTAACAAGATAAGTTAGCTAGCCAAATCATTATCTAACAAGATAAGTTAGCTAGCCACTCATTATCTAACAAGATAAGTTAGCTAGCCACTCATTATCTAACAAGATAAGTTAGCTAGCTACTCATTGAAAACCTGCACTAAATATATATAGTTGGCTTTTTCCTACCTTCTGCTAGCACTTTGCGTTATCCACCATTAAGGAGCTTCCTTTAAGCTCAGGTAAAGCTTGTTCACTCTCTGTGCATATTTCTATAAGAGAAGGAGCATCACAAAAATCTATTGTTAGCTAAACATTGCCTCAACATTGAAGATATTCTTTGAGATCGAGAAGCACTAACTCAAAATGGCCACTAAAGCGTGGCAGACCAGACTGTATTCATAATCTGGGAGTCAAAACACCGCTCTGCCTTAGGGCAAATAATAGTTGAAGCTCTTCACACTCTAGTTCAAGCTTCAGGTGTTTCCCTCCCTCTTGTACTGAACGAGGCGGCCATTTGAAAATAACTCCACCCAATGCATTATAATAATAATAATAATAAAATTGACTACAGGTTAATCACTTTTATCTACTCCACAGAAGCTGTGTGCTCCGGTGTGTTCATGTTTAAGGGAATTAGTATTTGAATACATGGCATGTGCCAGCATGTCCAGTATGTGGTGGTGTTGGTTTGTGAGTGGGTGGGTGGGGTTGTGGGTGGGTGCAGGGCGTGGTTGTTTGCTGGTTTATTGTCAGGTTTATTTAGTTTAAGTGCTTGATAATAGGACTTTATGCTTAACACATGTCAGGTTAAAGGATCACTAGGACCTCAGTTAGGCTAGAGACTAGCCACCTTGTGAATATCTGAACACATGTCAGGTTAAAGGATCACTAGGACCTCAGTTAGGCTAGAGACTAGCCACCTTGTGAATATCTGAACACATGTCAGGTTAAAGGATCACTAGGACCTCAGTTAGGCTAGAGACTAGCCACCTTGTGAATATCTGAACACATGTCAGGTTAAAGGATCACTAGGACCTCAGTTAGGCTAGAGACTAGCCACCTTGTGAATATCTGAACACATGTCAGGTTAAAGGATCACTAGGACCTCAGTTAGGCTAGAGACTAGCCACCTTGTGAATATCTGAACACATGTCAGGTTAAAGGATCACTAGGACCTCAGTTAGGCTAGAGACTAGCCACCTTGTGAATATCTGAACACATGTCAGGTTAAAGGATCACTAGGACCTCAGTTAGGCTAGAGACTAGCCACCTTGTGAATATCTGAACACATGTCAGGTTAAAGGATCACTAGGACCTCAGTTAGGCTAGAGACTAGGCACCTTGTGAATATCTGAACACATGTCAGGTTAAAGGATCACTAGGACCTCAGTTAGGCTAGAGACTAGCCACCTTGTGAATATCTGAACACATGTCAGGTTAAAGGATCACTAGGACCTCAGTTAGGCTAGAGACTAGCCACCTTGTGAATATCTGAACACATGTCAGGTTAAAGGATCACTAGGACCTCAGTTAGGCTAGAGACTAGCCACCTTGTGAATATCTGAACACATGTCAGGTTAAAGGATCACTAGGACCTCAGTTAGGCTAGAGACTAGCCACCTTGTGAATATCTGAACACATGTCAGGTTAAAGGATCACTAGGACCTCAGTTAGGCTAGAGACTAGCCACCTTGTGAATATCTGAACACATGTCAGGTTAAAGGATCACTAGGACCTCAGTTAGGCTAGAGACTAGCCACCTTGTGAATATCTGAACACATGTCAGTTTAAAGGATCACTATATAGGACCTCAGTTAGGCGAGAGACTAGCCACCTTGTGAATATCTGAACATATGGATAACTTGGTATGTAATAATATTCATTAGCTAGACCATGAATTTAATTAGAACAACTCTATATAAACTGTACATAATTAAAATATTGTGAAATATATATGTCATCATTGAGGCAAAGCCCCCCAAAATCTTGTCCTTATTCGAGCAGTAGCTAGAAATTCCCACATTCTCCCTGGACAGCTGCGAAGCACTCCGACATTTCAGCGTGAATAGCTTCTACTTTCTTCTCTATGGTTCTCTGATGTTTGCCCCCAGCTGCAGCCATACTCAACTCCTTCAGCAGCTCTCTTTTATGCTTTTTCCCACTCTCTTCCAGATTGATAATCAAAAGAGGGACGGACACACTCGACAATGGACTGGACACATTCCGCTTTTTCATTTATTCTGTTTATTTTTATTTCTTGCCGTTTGTTTATTTATTATTATTAATAAGGTTAACTATAATTTAAAAAAATTAAATTAATAATAACAACAACCATGACAATAATAATAATAATAACAACAACAACAAAGAAATAAATTGTCCAGAAGTCATCAGTAAATACGTAATAAATCATATGATAAAAAAGAAATAGCCATTATTATTAACCAAAAAGGAATTGTAGTGGGCTCTCACCTCTCTCATCCTTGGTGGGGTTGTACTAGGTAAGCCTGGGCTCTCACCTCTCTCATCCTTGGTGGGGTTGTAGTAGGTAAGCCTGGGCTCTCACCTCTCCCATCCTTGGTGGGGTGGTACTAGGTAAGCATGGGCTCTCACCTCTCCCATCCTTGGTGGGGTTGTAGTAGGTAAGCCTGGGCTCTCATCTCTCCCATCCTTATTGTTGTTGTAGTAAGTAAGCCTGGGCTCTCACCTCTCCCATCCTTGGTGGGGTTGTACTACATAGGTAAGCCTGGGCTCTCATCTCTCTCATCCTTGGTGGTGTTGTACTAGGTAAGCCTGGGCTCTCATCTCTCCATCCTTGGTGGTGTTGTACTAGGTAAGCCTGGGCTCTCATCTCTCCATCCTTGGTGGTGTTGTACTAGGTAAGCCTGGGCCCTCACCTCTCCCATCCTTGGTGGGGTTGTACTAGGTAAGCCTGGGCTCTCATCTCTCTCATCCTTGGTGGTGTTGTACTAGGTAAGCCTGGGCTCTCATCTCTCCATCCTTGGTGGTGTTGTACTAGGTAAGCCTGGGCTCTCATCTCTCTCATCCTTGGTGGGGTTGTACTAGGTAAGCCTGGGCTCTCACCTCTCCCATCCTTGGTGGGGTTGTACTAGGTAAGCCTGGGCTCTCATCTCTCCATCCTTGGTGGTGTTGTACTAGGTAAGCCTGGGCTCTCATCTCTCCATCCTTGGTGGTGTTGTACTAGGTAAGCCTGGGCTCTCATCTCTCCATCCTTGGTGGTGTTGTACTAGGTAAGCCTGGGCCCTCACCTCTCCCATCCTTGGTGGGGTTGTACTAGGTAAGCATGGGCTCTCATCTCTCCATCCTTGGTGGTGTTGTACTAGGTAAGCCTGGGCTCTCATCTGTCCATCCTTGGTGGTGTTGTACTAGGTAAGCCTGGGCTCTCATCTCTCCATCCTTGGTGGGGTTGTACTAGGTAAGCCTGGGCTCTCATCTCTCCATCCTTGGTGGAGTTGTACTAGGTAAGCCTGGGCTCTCACCTCTCCCATCCTTTGCCTGATTAGTTGGCTGTTGACCTAGTTCCTTCAGGGAGTCATGGATTTCTCCCCTAGGTCTCAGTTTCTACTGAGATGAATATTATTGTTGTTATTATTATTGTTGTTGTTGTTGTCCTTGCTGTCATTGCTGCTGCTGTCACTAATTACTAATACTACTACTACTACTACTATTACTACTACTATTTTATTATTATTTTCTCAGTTGTCATAAAATTACATTTACCTTCTCAATAATCAACTTGAAATAGTATTCTCTCGACATTTCGAAGATGCTCTAGCCTTCATCAGGAATATTATTTGGGATCTGGTGTGACCATCTTGCTGGGCCCAGGCATTGCTCCCCAGCAGCATCGTTTACTCGCTGGAGGTATATACAAACATCATGGCTGGTAGTGCAGGTATATACAAACATCATGGCTGGGAGTGCAGGTATATACAAACATCATGGCTGGTAGTGCAGGTATATACAAACATCATGGCTGGGTAGTGCAGGTATATACAAACATCATGGCTGGTAGTGCAGGTATATACAAACATCATGGCTGGTAGTGCAGGTATATACTAACATCATGGCTGGGAGTGCAGGTATATACAAACATCATGGCTGGTAGTGCAGGTATATAGAAACATCATGGCTGGTAGTGCAGGTATATAGAAACATCATGGCTGGTAGTGCAGGTATATAGAAACATCATGGCTGGTAGTGCAGGTATATAGAAACATCATGGCTGGTAGTGCAGGTATATAGAAACATCATGGCTAGGTAGTGCAGGTATATACAAACATCATGGCTGGTAGTGCAGGTATATAGAAACATCATGGCTGGTAGTGCAGGTATATAGAAACATCATGGCTGGTAGTGCATGTATATAGAAACATCATGGCTGGTAGTGCAGGTATATAGAAACATCATGGCTGGTAGTGCAGGTATATAGAAACATCATGGCTGGTAGTGCAGGTATATAGAAACATCATGGCTGGTAGTGCAGGTATATAGAAACATCATGGCTGGCAGTGCAGGTACATACAAACATCATGGCTGGGTAGTGCAGGTATATACAAACATCATGGCTGGTAGTGTAGGTATATACTAACATCATGGCTGGTAGTGCAGGTATATAGAAACATCATGGCTGTTAGTGCAGGTATATAGAAACATCATGGCTGGTAGTGCAGGTCTATAGAAACATCATGGCTGGTAGTGCAGGTATATACAAACATCATGGCTGGTAGTGCAGGTCTATAGAAACATCATGGCTGGTAGTGCAGGTATATAGAAACATCATGGCTGGTAGTGCAGGTATATAGAAACATCATGGCTGGTAGTGCAGGTCTATAGAAACATCATGGCTGCTAGTGCAGGTATATAGAAACATCATGGGCTGATCCAGACAAAACTTTGTGTGTATAAGACAGCCATTTTCTTGTTTTGTGTTTTTGTAATGGAGGAAGGAAGTGGCTCGTTTTGGAGCTTCTGCAGCATTTTGGCTGTCTTGCCTTTACAGCTGTTTGGGGAATGGAGGAAATTTCTCATTTTATATTGTTTAGGTGCATTCCTGCCACCTTGTAAGAAAGTAAGATATACCTACTGGGGGGGGAGGGGGGGGGGGCTGGGCAATGCCTGGGTACTCCTGCTCATGTGTTAAAAATAATTAAGTGGCTGATAAAGAAGCTCTTTAATTAAAAAAAAAGGAAGTCTCTCTCCAGTGGTTTTGTCAGGTCTAAGTATTATTGATAGATTTATCACTCCATCTCTTTGTAGAAAGCACTATTGCACTAGCTGCGGGCCTGGTAACTCTTCTCATCGTGGTGGTGTTCAGTATCCTCTTCACTGCATATCTCATTCATTTGGTAAGTGATGTGTGTCTGTGTGTGGGTGTGTGTGTGTGTGTGTGTCACTTCATGTGCTACATGCACTGCATAGAGGGCATATAAACTTGCTCTACTGCAGCAACTAGCAACTTGTATTGTTAATGTATTGTTAATGTATTGTTAATGTAAGGACTGCTATTATTACAATGTGTGGGTTTTGCCACGCCTCTTTACACTCCATATTCTATTATATATAAAGTTTAGTGCATGAGCACCAGATCCAACATCCTTAGAGAGGGTGTTTCCAAGGAGTTTAGTTTCCATGGCTACCATCCAACCTGTAAATAGGTATGACAAGTAGTAATAGGGCATGCTGTGGCTTGCACTATATAGACCACGAACATCCCCTCCCCCTCCCCCAGAAGGTCACTCTTCTGAAAGTATGAAAGCTCCAGAGAAAATGCTGTCTGGAGTGGGTGGAGAAAGCTTGGCAGTCTGTCATCACTGAAGTGATAATGAAATCCTTCAAAACTTTCAGCATTTTAGTTGAGACATATGGTCACAGGATTTGAGCCCGGGCTAGCGGCAGACAGTGCTGCAGGAAATACCACCAGCAAGACAGCCAAACTCCACAGAAAAGGTGAGAGAGACTGAGGAGGATGATCCCATGACAAGCAATGAAACTGACTGCGAAGAAGATGAAGCTAGAATAGAGTCATTCCATGTCAAATCACCCAATGGGTTTAACACCACCATCTTCGATTTTGCTGAAATTTGGTATGTAGGGTGGTCTTGGCATAACTAGCCCAAATCTCAAATATTAGCTCAATCGGACCAGTATTTTCGGAGATATTGGCCCTCGAATTTCGGCATATTTCCAAAAATGGGCGTGGCCACCAATTTTCAGGCGCTGGTATCTCGGAAACCAGTTGGGATAATTTGATGAAACTGGTGTCATTGGAAAGCTAGTTTGATAAGGATTCCAAATCTGTCATCATTTCCTTGGTAGGTGAAAGTTAAATTCCGGTGACCTCTGATCTTTTGTTTGACCTTGAATTCGACCTTGTGGCCCACGTGACCTTGAAATGACCTCAAGTCAAAATTAAACTCCAAGATGTTACCTCAACATATTAAAAAATCCAGAGGTGTAATATTTGTAGTTTAGTAGTAAAATACACTTAAAGTGGACATACCTGACCAGAAAATGTCCATTTTGACATTTCTAATGTACACAAATGCACTAGGTTGCCTGTCAAATGCCATATGACCCAGCAACCAATATGTTTGTACACAGTGTATGTAATTTTAGTGCATTGTTGTAACATGGCCACAGCCTTTTATAACAAATATGTCAAATAATGCAAAGGCATTTTAATAGAAAGTATATACATTTGTAGAATACCAGTCTCACCATTATTTATGAGACAAAGATATCTGGCAGCAATATTATTCTAAAGGAACTTTTAGTATTAACATCATTCATTAATTGACAGTCTAAATTTAAAGAGTTACTGTTTCCACTTTTGACATAGTCCAGTTATTTTAGCAGTGTCATGCTTGCTGATGCTGTACATTCGGATGGAAATTGCAAGAGATGGTGTGTCGATGATGCAAAGGATGCTATTGTTGTCAATCCAACATCTGTCCTCAACTCTAGGTCAACGAAATAGTTTAGCTGGTCCATGGGGATGCATGAAATTGATAAGGTAGTCTCCATGCTCATCTGAAATGTTTTCCACCAGGCCAATCCATGGTTCGTTGTCATATAGACAGCACACATAGTTCTGTTCAGTGATGTCCAATGGCACTTCTGATGTGTTGTCATGTTCGGCTTGGGCTGTGATGGCTACCACAACAGGAAGATCAACTTGCGCACTCAGTTTATATGCAGAGAGATGTGTTGGCGAAAGCGGTACAAATCTATGAAACTGAAGAGTTCCTTTAATTGTTGTTGAAATCTCAAATCGATTTCTCAAGTCGGTGTCAAATTTCTTCACATCTTCGGGTGGGACATTGAAGAATTTGATTCCTGAAATTTTTTCTACAGAGAAATTCATGATAGCTTCGATTGTCAGAATCGGGTCACTATAGGGCCGCTGGAGACTTGCCTTGGTCAATAACCTCTTCACAGTTCCACCAATGCCATCACAGGCACTTTTGCCATGTGATGTGGCAAAAAAGTTCCATTCTGCTTCCAAGCCAAAATCTTTCTGGTGGTAACAAAGATTGATAAAATTTATATTGTCCAGCACAGCCATCAGTGAAGTAGTGGACTTTCTTTATTTCTGGGAATTCATTCTTCAGGTAGTCGAGAACCACTTGCTGGAATGCATACACCGTTGATGTCGAATGGTCCTTCACATCACTGACTACACAAATGTTCCGATGTTCGAGCGTGCTATCATCGAGTTTGCGATAGGCAACAAATGGGTGGATTGTGGCCTGCATGTTTTCCCAGTGAAAACTTTGGATCTCGTCCTGCACAACATACGAGTAGTTTTCGGCAAAATCCCCTTGCAGAATAATTTCTTCTAACGGTTTCATTGATGATTTTAGGTCCTTCATGTATGCACTTTGAGATTTTGCGGTGAAACTGTGGCGGGTTAGTTTTAACAGCTTAGATGAAAAATGGTCTATGAATTCATCTTTGGATTCTGTTATGGCAGTCAGTTTTGTTCTATCGGTACTAATCCATTGCTGGTATGTTATGTCTTCAACATCAGTCAGTTCATCACAGTTATTAAGGTGATCGACCAGACCTTCACGACCAGGACATTCCTTGCAGTGCCCCATCATACACTTTTCATTCTCAGTGGAGCACACACAGAATTTCATAACATCTTTAACAGAAGATTTCAAACATGCTTCAGCCATTAGCTTAGGGTTCTGGTGGTATTTACAGACGCAGACAGAATGAGTTCCTGATGATCCAGCAAGTACACACCATTTCGGACGCAAAGCTGCGAATGAAGAAAATCCAACCTTCTTTTCTGGGTAGGATTCCTTCCAGGAAGAATGAAGCTCCTTGAGATTCGATAAGATGAGCCGCTTTTGATGTTGAACCTTTTCACCGTCCTTATATTACGAACACTCACAGAATCTTTCATCCCAGGACACATCCGACTATTTTCATCACTTTCATAAAAGCTAATAATGTCATTTCTCAGTTCTTTTGACAAAGTTTTACCCGTGTTCTTATCACATTTCCCTAATATACCCTTCTCCTTTTTTACGTCACGACTTTTTTTCACTAGGTAGTTTGTGGTTCCAAATTCCTTCATAGTCCTAGCTATTGTAAATGGCGACACCGTTAATATCTGAACACGTTCTTGGTAGCTCTGTGACCTTGCAAACTTTTCTTTTAACTCTGTCATTACTGTTTGATAAAGTTTTAGATCCCTTACGCATTGTTCCTCCTCTGAAGCTGAACTGTCTAACTGAACTTCATATGTAAGTTCTAGCTTCCTCTTTAATGTTCGAGTTGCCGATGCAAGTTTTTGCTTCCCTTTAGTTATTTTGCTAGAAACTGGCAGTCGACCTGTTTTAACAGGAGTTTGGTCAAGACTAATTAACGTAGTTCTGAGATCTACAAACGAGCTATCCGCATTTTCAGGAGCACAATTATTGTCAACATCCATGTCCATTGAACACGTTTCGTCATGTTTTGGTTGAACATATTGCTTTTGAAGATTCATCAAACAGTCACAACACACTTTTACACCGGGTAGGACAGCACTGGGAGGATCACAGAATTTTTCATACATATCCAAACAGATAGCACGTAGTGATTTATTCCGAGATTTTCCTGGATGTCTGTTCATGGGATCAGAACATTTTTTCTTGAGCGAAGAAAACTTTATTAACAGTTCCTGCTCATGATGAGAACAAATGGTCTTGATGTCCTTCCTTTTACGCCCAGTACGGAGCCTCAGCAACTTCATTTCTTCGTATTTGGTTAGGTTACGTATGAAACTTTTCCTTGTGTGTCGAAATTGGTGGCAGGAATTTTCATCTGTGTAAAAGCTACAGTTGTCCCTGGAAATATAAATTAAGAATGAGATCAGAGTTTACTTTTTTGCAAACAAATTAAGGGTGGATTTGACCGACCACAAATATTGTGTTCAATTGACCTTTAAGTCCATTTTATGATTAAATATGAGAAAAAATTGCAGACATTATAAAATGAGTTTGTACTTACATTTTGTCACCTCTGTTGGCCATTGCTGTTCAGATGTCATACACACTTGATGAATTCTTCTTCTTCTTCTTCTTCAGATTCTTCTTCTTAGCTGCTGCTTTTTTTCTTCCTTTCTTCTTTATTTGGACTCAGGCTTTTTCCCCCCCCCCCTTTTATACAAGACTGTGTGGTTTAAGTTGCAGTGGGTTTCATGATATTAAGAAGATGGAATGAACATCATATACCCTAATTTCTCGCAATTCTGTCTCTGTCTGGTACGTTCATATTTTATGGCCGCCCAAGCGAGAGGACCAGAGAGACTGGGACCAGGGGGACTCAGGCCGAGGAACGACATGGGCTGGGTTACATCTCCTGTGGGCGTAAAATCGGAGTATAGTAGTACCAGTAGTAGTAATAGGTGCAAGTGGTTTCCCAAAGAGCTTGAGCTTTGGACGAGACTTTGCATGCTGTGAGTGTTACCATTGTCATAATTATATATATACGTATATAAACTCAAAATGGACATTTTCTGGTCAGGTATGTCCACTTTAAGTGTATTTTACTACTAAACTACAAATATTACACCTCTGGATTTTTTTATATGTTGAGGTAACATCTTGGAGTTTAATTTTGACTTGAGGTCATTTCAAGGTCACGTGGGCCACAAGGTCGAATTCAAGGTCAAACAAAAGATCAGAGGTCACCGGAATTTAACTTTCGCCTACCAAGGAAATGATGTCAGATTTGGAATCCTTATCAAACTAGCTTTCCAATGACACCAGTTTCATCAAATTATCCCAACTGGTTTCCGAGATATCAGCGCCTGAAAATTGGTGGCCACGCCCATTTTTAAAAATATGTCGAAATTTGAGGGCCAATATCTCCAAAAATACTGGTCCGATTGAGCTAATATTTGAGATTTGGGCTAGTTATGCCAAGACCACCCTACATACCAAATTTCAGCAAAATCGAAGATGGTGGTGTTAAGATTTTACTTTTTTTTGGGTGATTTGACACGGAATGACCCAATAGCGGACGAAGGCTAAAACACGAACACTGATAATTATCACCTGTTCGCGATGCCATGCAACTCTTATGCACATGTCTATTAGTAATAAATTCTCAACATGAATGAATGTGTTATAGCCAGGCCTCAGTAAAGTCATCCTCTCTTATATAACCAACCCGCAGTTACATACTGTATAACAACACTACATATAATACACACTCCATAGTTCTGTGGAACCTCCTGCCCTGTTCCTGGGCACTCTTGTACATATTTGAGTTACCTCAGCAGATTAGCACGTATTAGTCACACTTATTTGATGGGCACAGACTGCACTGTTATATCATACCTCATTATATCGGTGCCTACAACCTGCACTTAATGTTTTGCCAATAGGGTCAGCCTGAAAGAGAGAAGCTTTTTCCTACTTGATCTTGTCTAAGGTCTTAGAAACAAAGGGGTGTGGCCGGCCTAGAGGAAAGCCGCTGATGTAGCAGCGCCTCAGACTGCATGTGAGGGGTGTGTGATGAGGCACCTTCACATGGACATGGCAGGAGCAAGGACATGGCAGTTCCTTGCATGTGGAAGGGCATGACAACACCGCACGTGATTTTATATGTTACTAGTAGACCCAGCCTGAGTGTTATCAAGCTGGTGCAGGGTAAGTGGCAGTGAACAGTGTTCTCTGCCATGCTAGTCCATGGCCAGGATCTGCCTTATCACCACACAGCAATGCAGTTGTATCTGTTGACGTCCTTCATGACTTGCAGCATTCGGTTGATGCCTTGTAGGCACAGTGGTGCAGCATCAACACCTCCACACTGAGGAAGCAGCATCCTCTCAGAGTTATATGACTCTGGCCAGGGCTGTTCCATGCTTGATGCTGTAGCTGGCTGTACCTGTATGACTCTGGCCAGGGCTGTTCCATGCTTGATGCTGTAGCTGGCTGTACCTGTATGACTCTGGCCAGGGTTGTTCCATGCTTGATGCTGTAGCTGGCTGTACCTGTATGACTCTGGCCAGGGTTGTTCCATGCTTGATGCTGTAGCTGGCTGTACCTGTATGATTCTGGCCAGGGCTGTTCCATGCTTGATGCTGTATCTGGCTGTACCTGTATGACTCTGGCCAGGATTGTTCCATGCTTGATGCTGTAGCTGGCTGTACCTGTATAACTATGGCCAGGGTTGTTCCTTGCTTGATGCTGTATCTGGCTGTACCTGTAGTGACTCTGGCCAGGGGTTGTTCCATGCTTCATGCTGTAGCTGGCTGTACCTGTATGACTCTGGCCAGCATTGTTCCATGCTTGATGCTGTATCTGGCTGTACCTGTATGACTCTGGCCATGGTTGTTCCATGCTTGATGCTGTAGCTGGCTGTACCTGTATGACTCTGGCCAGCATTGTTCCATACTTGATGCTGTATCTGGCTGTACCTGTATGACTCTGGCCATGGTTGTTCCATGCTTGATGCTGTAGCTGGCTGTAACTGTATGACTCTGGCCAGGGTTGTTCCATGCTTGATGCTGTAGCTGACTGTAACTGTATGACTCTGGCCAGGGTTGTTCCATGCTTGATGCTGTAGCTGACTGTACCTGTATGACTCTGGCCAGCATTGTTCCATGCTTGATGCTGTAGCTGGCTGTACCTGTATGACTCTGGCCATGGTTGTTCCATGCTTGATGCTGTAGCTGGCTGTACCTGTATGACTCTGGCCATGGTTGTTCCATGCTTGATGCTGTAGCTGGCTGTACCTGTATGATTCTGGTCAGGGTTGTTCCATGCTTGATGCTGTAGCTGGCTGTACCTGTATGACTCTGGCCAGGGTTGTTCCATGCTTGATGCTATATCTGGCTATACCTGTACATATGACTCTGGCCAGGGTTGTTCCATGCTTGATGCTGTAGCTGGCTGTACCTGTATGACTCTGGCCAGGGTTGTTCCAAGCTTGATGCTGTAGCTGGCTATACCTGTACATATGACTCTGGCCAGGGTTGTTCCATGCTTGATGCTGTAGCTGGCTGTACCTGTATGACTGGCCAGGGTTGTTCCATGCTTGATGCTGCAAATGGGCTGATCCAAGCAGTGGGTGTCCGGGGGCACCTGCAAAATCCTGTGCACTGTTTGACCTTCCTGGAGCTGCAGTGTCACTTGAAGAAGAAGCCAGCACAATCCTGCCCCTGGACTGGATCTTTGCAAACATTAGGTTGATCAAATAGATCATGCCTGGACTACCCTGAACATCCAGGAACATGATGTCTGCAAAAAGACACCATTTGCACTACTTTAAAACAATGTTGCCTCTTTGTGGAATTCTTGCCTCCTCTTTGGTTGTCGTTGGCATCCTCTCACTACTACCATCCTCATTAAGTAGGTGTAGACTTGGTGCTGGTCCTCGGTAAGCTTCTCCTGGGCCTGCAAGGCTATTGCTTCTTGTGATACATAGTCTCTCGCCAGTAGTCGGATGCCACTAGCCACACCCCTCCTATGCTGGGTAGTCATATGCCTCCAGTGAACAACTGCCTGTCACCATCACTTTATGCTCGAGGTTTCTCAGGTACTGGTTGTAGGCAGCTTAGTTGTAGCTGGCCTCCCAATCAATCTACCACACATAGCCATGTGCACTAATATAACAGGCGTGTTCACACACAGCAAGAGCCTTCTTTATTGCTTAAGGACTCTATCAGGTAATCACAGTTGATATGCTGGCTAGTCTAGCAACAATAAATGTAAAAAAACACACTTGGAATACTTTCTTCTTCTTTCTAGCTTGTCATTTCCTGCATTCAGTTCTACCCCAAATATTACTCACTGTATTTATTTATTTATTTATATTATTACTATTATTGTTGTTGTTGTTGTTGTTATTACTACTACTACTACTATTATTACTATTATTATTATTATTATTATTATTATTATTATTATTATTATTATTATTATTATTTTGAAGCTGATGAAGTTTTCCACTGTAAACTTTGCAACTATATTATTACTGTAGGAGAGCAGGTCAATGTGCAGCCTTGCTAGTGAGCAGATCTCACTGTGTGAGTTCTGGGATAGTATTTGGTTGCTAAGTTACGCTCTTTTGGGGATACATCGGTATCAACCAGAACTTGAAACTTCTTACGAAAATGTGTCCATTACCTGTTTCCTGTTTAACAACATCAAGGTTTGTATGTGTCGGTGAAACAATGGCGACCTTTGCCAACACCAGCCAACCCGGGCTGGTGGTGAATGCCAACACAACTTGTTTCCATTCTTCATGAAGAGAAGATTTCACCAAATGTGCAGTCCACATGCAGTACAGAGTTTGGACACTCAGACGTGACAGACATTCTGACCCGCCTACTTTATTACTTACCAAATTCCCTTGACCTCTTCACACCCTTGATCACTTTGCACCCTCGAATAGCTCACTCCCAAGCTCTGTGAAATAGCTTACGCCTTCTAATTGGTTGTGCACTAATCCTTATTTGATGATTAATACCCAACAAAGTGTGCACATGCTATTGGGTCTGAGTGAGGACGTGCGTACACTTTCACTCTACAGGTGCTCAGTGAAATAGGCCGTGCCTCAATCTCCTGCGCTCGTATAGTGCGGCCAGTTCTAGCTGTTGAATGAATAGTTGGCATGTGGACTATTCTAGGAGGTGTGGTCTAGTGCAGTGAAATTACAAGCTTAAATATCTCAACTACTACTAGGTATGGAGTGTTGCCAGAGTGATCTCTTGTTGGGTGGCAATGCACAGGGTTTCTTCTTAATGAAGCTCAACTACTACTAGTATGGAATGTTGCTAGAGTGATCTCTTGTTGGGTGGCCATGCACAGGGTTTCTTCTTAGTGAAGCTCAACTACTACTAGGTATGGAGTGTTGACAGAGTGATCTCTTGTTGGGTGGCCATGCACAGGGTTTCTTCTTAGTGAAACTCAACTACTACTAGGTATGGAGTGTTGCCAGAGTGATCTCTTGTTGGGTGGCCATGCACAGGGTTTCTTCTTAGTGAAGCTCAACTACTACTAGGTATGGTGTGTTGCCAGAGTGATCTCTTGTTGGGTGGCCATGCACAGGGTTTCTTCTTAGTGAAGCTCAACTACTACTAGGTATGGAGTGTTGACAGAGTGATCTCTTGTTGGGTGGCCATGCACAGGGTTTCTTCTTAGTGAAGCTCAACTACTACTAGGTATGGAGTGTTGCCAGAGTGATCTCTTGTTGGGTGGCCATGCACAGGGTTTCTTCTTAGTGAAGCTCAACTACTACTAGGTATGGTGTGTTGCCAGAGTGATCTCTTGTTGGGTGGCCATGCACAGGGTTTCTTCTTAGTGAAGCTCAACTACTACTAGGTATGGAGTGTTGCCAGAGTGATCTCTTGTTGGGTGGCCATGCACAGGGTTTCTTCTTGGTGAAGCTCAACTACTACTAGGTATGGAGTGTTGCCAGAGTGATCTCTTGTTGGGTGGCCATGCACAGGGTTTCTTCTTGGTGAAGCTCAACTACTACTAGGTATGGAGTGTTGCCAGAGTGATCTCTTGTTGGGTGGCCATACACAGGGTTTCTTCTTAGTGAAGCTCAACTACTACTAGGTATGGAGTGTTGCCAGAGTGATCTCTTGTTGGGTGGCCATGCACAGGGTTTCTTCTTAGTGAAGCTCAACTACTACTAGGTATGGAGTGTTGACAGAGTGATCTCTTGTTGGGTGGCCATGCACAGGGTTTCTTCTTAGTGAAGCTCAACTACTACTAGGTATGGAGTGTTGCCAGAGTGATCTCTTGTTGGGTGGCCATGCACAGGGTTTCTTCTTAGTGAAGCTCAACTACTACTAGGTATGGAGTGTTGCCAGAGTGATCTCTTGTTGGGTGGCCATGCACAGGGTTTCTTCTTAGTGAAGCTCAACTACTACTAGGTATGGTGTGTTGCCAGAGTGATCTCTTGTTGGGTGGCCATGCACAGGGTTTCTTCTTAGTGAAGCTCAACTACTACTAGGTATGGAGTGTTGCCAGAGTGATCTCTTGTTGGGTGGCCATGCACAGGGTTTCTTCTTAGTGAAGCTCAACTACTACTAGGTATGGAGTGTTGCCAGAGTGATCTCTTGTTGGGTGGCCATGCACAGGGTTTCTTCTTAGTGAAGCTCAACTACTACTAGGTATGGAGTGTTGCCAGAGTGATCTCTTGTTGGGTGGCCATGCACAGGGTTTCTTCTTAGTGAAGCTCAACTACTACTAGGTATGGAGTGTTGCCAGAGTGATCTCTTGTTGGGTGGCCATGCACAGGGTTTCTTCTTAGTGAAGCTCAACTACTACTAGGTATGGTGTGTTGCCAGAGTGATCTCTTGTTGGGTGGCCATGCACAGGGTTTCTTCTTAGTGAAGCTCAACTACCACTAGGTATGGAGTGTTGCCAGAGTGATCTCTTGTTGGGTGGCCATGCACAGGGTTTCTTCTTGGTGAAGCTCAACTACTACTAGGTATGGAGTGTTGCCAGAGTGATCTCTTGTTGGGTGGCCATGCACAGGGTTTCTTCTTAGTGAAGCTCAACTACCACTAGGTATGGAGTGTTGCCAGAGTGATCTCTTGTTGGGTGGCCATGCACAGGGTTTCTTCTTGGTGAAGCTCAACTACTACTAGGTATGGAGTGTTGCCAGAGTGATCTCTTGTTGGGTGGCCATGCACAGGGTTTCTTCTTAGTGAAGCTCAACTACTACTAGGTATGGAGTGTTGCCAGAGTGATCTCTTGTTGGGTGGCCATGCACAGGGTTTCTTCTTAGTGAAGCTCAACTACTACTAGGTATGGAGTGTTGACAGAGTGATCTCTTGTTGGGTGGCCATGGACAGGGTTTCTTCTTAGTGAAGCTCAACTACTACTAGGTATGGAGTGTTGCCAGAGTGATCTCTTGTTGGGTGGCCATGCACAGGGTTTCTTCTTAGTGAAGCTCAACTACTACTAGGTATGGTGTGTTGCCAGAGTGATCTCTTGTTGGGTGGCCATGCACAGGGTTTCTTCTTAGTGAAGCTAAACTACTACTAGGTATGGAGTGTTGCCAGAGTGATCTCTTGTTGGGTGGCCATGCACAGGGTTTCTTCTTGGTGAAGCTCAACTACTACTAGGTATGGAGTGTTGACAGAGTGATCTCTTGTTGGGTGGCCATGGACAGGGTTTCTTCTTAGTGAAGCTCAACTACTACTAGGTATGGAGTGTTGCCAGAGTGATCTCTTGTTGGGTGGCCATGCACAGGGTTTCTTCTTAGTGAAGCTCAACTACTGACATCAGTCCTCAAACTGCTGCTTACAAAATAGAGCACACCTAATATAAAATTAAAGATTTGTAGTTGGCGTCTTATGTGCTTTTCTGGCTTGGCAGAGAGCAGTCCCACACAAATAGTGGCCGATGTGCCTGCATGCTTTCTGTGAGCATTCCGTGAGCTACACAACAACATGTCCCACAGGTGCCAGCTGGAATGGTAGATACAGCTATAGGGAAGTATCTTTGGAAGATAACTTTGCATGCCTTGTATGATGTCTGTATTGACATTTGTGTATGAAGGAGAACCAACCGAACAAGTCACAAGAGTTGTAAGCAACTTTTACTCAATCATAACGACTAGAACATTCCGTCATCTAACAATACACGTGATCGTGAGTCACGGATAATTAGTGATTCTGAGCATGGATGATTATACTACATATCCTCTTTAAGATGTTGTGCGTAGTATTAACATCTAAAATAGGTTAGTTCCAAGTTTCGTCCTCGATGAGGCGCTGTGGCGGGTGGCATTGACGGACTGGTTTTTGGAGGGTCCGGTGGTTTGGCTGGAACTGGGTCTGGACCCTGAAGAACGATGGTGATGGGTCCAGGAGCATGAACGGTGGTGGCGATATGCTTGCGAAGGAATCGCCTGTTGTGGACGAGAATGCTGCCAGATTGAGTTTGGATGAAATATCGCTGATGTGGTGCAGTGTCTGTGGTTCCGTAGATGTCCCACTGCTTAGAAACAGTGTTCTGGATGGCAACATGGGAGCCAATGTGTAGATCTGGAAGCTCGTGAGCATGTTGATCGTAGTAGTCTTCAGCTTTCGTTAGGGACTCCTCGGCGTCCGACGAATGGCATTGCCATTCTGGAGCAAAGGATCGCCTGTGTGCCGGGAGAGTGTCTTGTATTGGGTGGCCATAGAGCTTCTGTGCTAGAGATTGGCCATCTCTCCTGGAGGGCGTGTTCCTATACTGGAGCAGGGCACGGAAAAGCTTGTCCTGGTTGACTCAGCATCCTGTCCAAGCTGCAGTGATCCTATGCATGGATTTGACAGTTGCCTCAATCTTGCCATTACTTTGAGGATAGCGTGGGCTGGACATCTTGTGCGTAACATTCCAGTCCCGGAGGAACTGGAATTTGATGGAGGTGAATTGCGGGTCTCCATCAGACCAGAGGACGTCTGGCGCAGCGGTGCGGCAGAACAAGTTCCTGGTGGCCTCAATAGTCTTATTGATTGTCATGTCTTTACCCATTTTTAAGAGCTCAGGCCAATCAGTGTGGCAGTCCACTGTTATGAGAAAGTTGTGTCCAGAAAAGTAGGGGAAGTCAATGGCGACTTCTTGGAATGGCCTTTGAGGTCGGGGTTTGGAGATGATCGGCTCCCTTGGGTGTGATGGTAGATGATCCTGGCAGAGCTTGCATCCTTCGACTGTCTGTTGGATGTCGGCATCGATGCCGGGCCAGTAGAGAGTAAGGCGAGTGCGATTCTGTGAGCGAGTGATCCATTGATGAGCCTCATGGAGGAGGGAGAGTACTGTTGACCGGAAGCTCTCAGCGATGAAAAGTCGACATCCATAAACGAGAAGGTCGTCTTGATATCCGAGATGTTTCCTGATTCCCCAGAACTTGTTCATGTCGGGTGGCAGATCACACTTCTTGTTCGGGAACCCTTGGGTGACAAGTGTGAGCAGGCTCTGGTACTGCTGATCGTGTTTGGCGTGGTCTTGAAGCTCCTGGCGTCGAAGATTGTCTCCTGGATCATTGATGAACCGAATCTCTGAGGTTGTGGGACTCTTGATGGCGTGGACAGAGTGGTAGACATCGATGTCGTACTCTGTGATGTCCTCTCCTAGTTTTGTTTTCGAGCACGGGTGGCAAGAAAATGCGTCGGCAGCATCATTGTCTTTGCCTTTGATCCACTTAGCGATGAAGTTGTATGCGAGTAGACGTGTGCGGAGCCGTTGTAGACGTGGGTTCTCTATTTCGTCCAGTCTGTGCGAGTTTAGGATTGGGATGAGGGGGTTGTGCTCTGTGATTACCGTGAATGTAGATAGGCCAGCAAGAAAGATGTGGCATTTCTAAGCTGCCCAAGCGATGGCAAGCATCTCCAACTCGATCACAGCATAGCGTGTTTCTGTGTGCGTTAGAAATCTTGATCGAGCTTGGACAATGTGCCATGATCCTTGGTGTTCTTGCTGAAGGATGAATCCTAGGCCATGACAGCTGGCATGAGTGGTGAGCTTCGTTGGTCTAGATTGGTCATAGAATGCCAAGATCGGTGCAGTGATCAATATCTCTTTGGCTTTGTCAAAGGCATATGTGATGCTCTCCAGAGATAGTCGTCCTTTACTTGCAGGAGCGGGCGGAGTGGAGCGAGTGCCTGTGCGATGGTGTTGGTGCTCCCAGACAGCTGGTTGACAAGGCCGAAGAATGAGCGGAGGTCGGTTCTTCCTGAAGGTGTGGGCAAATCCTTAATGGCCTTGGTGATGTGCTGGTATCCATGCTGAGATAGTGTGAACCCAGCAAACATGATCTCAATCTGAGAACTGAAACTTGTCCTTGTTCAGTGATATGCCCTTGTCCTCACATCGTTGTAGGAACTGGCGGACGAGGGCAATGTGGTTTGCCTTGTCCTTCGTATAGACGACGCAGTCATCCATGATGCGACGGAGTTGTTCGATCTTTCCCAAGGAGACAACTAAATTTGGTATGACAAGCAACCATAAAAGATATTGTGATACTTTCTTACTTTCCTCTCATCACTCGCCACATAAGGTACGTATTATTTTTATTCTGACCTACACATTTCTGACCTATGTACACAACAGTTATCACAATGAAGCTGAATTTTTCCCCCAACTCCATCATTTTCCAAATAGTAGTGAACGTAGCTGATAGTTGAATTTGCTTCTTTACCAGTCATATCGGCTTCGTCAATCAGATAATTAACCTGTTTGTTTGCCCATCATTACAAACACCAAAAAGTTGGCATTTTCTTGCAGTCAGAAAGTATGCGGGACCAGGCTGTTGTTCGTTAAGGGATAGTGAACTTGTTGGGCATAATCAAAACTATAGTGTACTGCACCCTCACATGGCAAGCTTGGGGTTTTCTCGCAATGCTTCTTCCACCCCTCAGCAGAATTCTTACATTGCAAGCGATAGTTATTCCATTCTGTTCGTGCATGGGAAAGATGTTAAGTGTAGTTGTTCCCTTTCATCTTCAGCTAACAAAAAAGATTTAGAAATTTTATCAGCATTAATCTGGCAGGTCAAGCACAGATCTGTAGCAGGCTTGTTTGTTATCACATATGGACACAATTCATGCCATAATTCTTCAAACCTCCTGCGCTGGTAGAAATACCGATTGAACTGCTTACTCGTTTCTACATATTTTTGATACACATAAGATTTAGATAGGTCGGAAGGGAGAATGACTACATTAGAATCCCGGTGGTTAGGCATTCTACCAGGGAGTGGTAACACATGGATTTCAGCGAAATTATCAATAAAACCAAGAGCCAGAAACGTATCTTCTTTTGGCCGTGTGTTGTGAGGAAGACGCTTGACATTACCATGAACACGAGGGGATAATGCCACTGTATCAAGATGCCTCTGTAGTGCTTCAAACCTCATGTGACCAACGGAGTGTATAAACAAGAACGTTTTCAGGCATACTTTAAGCTTATGAAAGTAAAATACTGTATGCCGTTGTAAATTAGATAATAGCACAGGTTGATCTGGATGAGTACGAAAGCTTGTAGCTGAGAAAGAATACCATGGTCCAATTCATTTCTCTCCAACTGAAGGCAGTCATTTCTTGTAGTCACTGCTAACTCCCTACAGAGAAGACTTGAGCAGCTTGCATTATCAGGACCAAGCTTACAGCCACAACCTGTAGAGAAGAACTTGCCCACTGTTTCTCTCTCATTATTGTTCTCATGACTGCCATCTAGCTCAGTGACTGGAGAGATGTTCTCCAGAGTGAAATTAGATGGAGAGGTAACAGTTTCCTCTGCCATTGTAGCTAAAGTTTAGTCCACACACTTCTCTGGCAAGACTAGCTAAAATAGCTAAAATAGAAAAAGACTACCTTCTGCTTTAACTTGCTGTAACTTCCACAATACACACTCAATCAACTCGAAACAAAGACCAACTTTCAATACTCTTTTTAGTGCACGCCGCTATGTGGCTCAATGTTGAGTTACACACCCAAAAAGCAGAAGTCTAGAGTTCAAGCCCCTCTTAAATACTGAATTCCCCTCGCCCCTACCCCCCCGTTGTCTTCAGTTCTCGACTTTATAAGTGTAATTAGCAATTATTTGGGCGTGTCTTCGTATCTATTGCTATTTGCCTCGTGTTATAATTGGAGGGGGCAGTTCATAATAGACGACATACATGTGGGGTCAAAGTGAAGCACTGACATGGCACCTGTAAGCTGTGATCTGATATTACTGGCTGTAGTCACTAGTTAGCTGAGCTCCCTGCAGACCTGGGCCTAGCTATTAACAACCTGGGCTCCTATAGCATCAAGGCAGGAGGAATAGGGTCAAGGTTCTGTTGAATTTGTATATGAAATAATAACTCTAATAAACTGAATAGTCTTTGTATAATGACTTCAGGTGTCCCAAGAAGCTGGCCACAAGAAAGCAGAGTAATCTAGTAGATCGTCACTGGCATGGCTGCTCCTGTAGTTACCCTAACCCTTTCCTCAGTCCCATTGCAATAGGTCACTACGAGATGGCCAGAATGCTTGCATCCATGCCAGTTGTGCTATTTACAAGGAGAGTGGATTAACAAGCCAAATCCACTACTAATAGAATATATTATAGTGCACATACTATTAACTTCATGAACTGCCCAGCCAAGTGCCTACTTGAGGGCACGCTCAATTATTTCAGCATACCATGCAGGCACATAATAGCTGAACTTGATAAGAGTTTGTGCTGCACGAGCTATTTAAGTATTGTAGTTGTCATGCACTCCAAAGGATGGACAGACTTGCTACCAAACAGGAGAACTTTCAAATGTGCTAAATTTCAAATTATTTACAGAAACAATTTTGGTTAAAAATTAAAATTTCTAAAAATATCCACCTAGTGATTGGTATAGGGTGTGGCCTCGGGAGACTATAGAGATTGAACAGAGACCATGGCTAGTAAGTCGTTGTACATTTAGTTTCAACCTGTGTAAGTCCTTCTTAGCCCCAGTGGGCTGCTATCAGAACCTGCTAGTTCATCAGCATATGTGAACAACAGGCAGAGATTACTCAGTAAGCCTTGTGGAAGGGCAATATGGCAGCCATTTCTCACTACTCGAAGGAGCTAGAGGTCATGCACCCGGGTGCATGCATAATTAGGTAGTGTGGTTACATATTTTTTGTTTGCAAATTTTATACTTTCATAATTTATTCTGAAGTTTGTTTTTGCTTTGATGTGACAACCTTCAAAACTCTGTCTGCATAATATACAGTGAAATTACATTACAAACTGTTACAGGAGAAATTTCTGTTGTTTATATAGAAATGGAAGAGGAGCCGGGAGCCCTACTACAGCAGCTACATGAGCAAGGTCAGAGTTTTGCTAGAGCTATTGTTGTCTTTACATTGTTAAATGTAGCCAGTGCTATAGAGTGTGTACCCGAACTACCAATGAACTAATGGCCTCAAACTGTTTTTACATCATTCTCCACCCTTCATGTTTTTAGTTTCTTTTTTAATTTATTTTGTGGCCCAGTATGCATTGTCAAGTCGACCAAAATTGGAAATCTTTCTACTTAATAAAAAAAAATTCATTGGAACTGTTTTGGTTTCAGTGCCAGAATTGATTATGGGGGTGGGTTTTTTTTCCTTTTTTTTTTTTGGCGTTCAGCGTTTGACTTATTTCTGTTGTTCTTATTTAAAAAAATATTTTTTGTTGGGAGAGACTTTATTGTTTGCTTCAGATTGTCATGTATCTCTACCATTCTCAAGGCTAAGCTGCTAACTAGGTGAGCTGCATAGCCTGATACAGTAGGAGACAAAAATGTTCCAGTTCCACACCCGTTCTAAGGGTGGGTAAGGAAAACAGAAATGCGGAATCAACGCATAAAACCCCGACGAATAATGCATAACAAATGCCGTTAAGTTTATGTCTCCACTTTTTTATCTTAGCGCTTATTTTATAAACGCGTGTGCACCCGTTCACGCGCACATTGGGCGGGCGACAGGTATGTTACAATCCGGTGCTAAATCTAGCGAGTGTTTTTTCCCTCTCTTTTGTTTTCTTCTTCGCAGATGTCATTTTGCTCTTCAAGAAGTTTACTGCTGACAGAAGTAAGTATTAGTTATTTCTCTTCCTAGCCTTTTGGCCTGTGCCCACTAGTGTCCTTCAGCTCTACTTGTATTAGCTATTAGCTTTGCCTTCTTGGTAGTAACTACTCAGTTTAGACAAGATGCTTAGACTAAGCTTGCTATATAGTTTTTTAGAGGTTAGGTTTGCTAAGCATAGTGTTAGGTAAAGCCTGGTGTAGACTAAGGCTTGCAAAACAACCCCCCCCCCCCTTTTTAAATGCCTTCACAGGACCTTTAGTACCTACGTAGCAAGCCTTGCCTTAGAGAAACTTCACAGAGTAGCTTAGCACACCTTGCCTTAGAAAGGTTGAAGAGTTTACAGAGTAGAACATAAATTTCTGCAATGCATTTCTCTATTGCATGGTGGATATCTACATGTATTATGTGTCATTGTACATGCAACAGGACACTGGCTTCTATGGTCGAGTTGTGTAGGATAAGTCGGTCCTTGATGCACTCCATCGACTTACACATACTAGTCGACTTCTCTCCTACAATCACTGTTTCCAACCACCTTCTTCTCCATGGACCCTGTTGTATTTAAGCTTGTAATGAGAGAAGTGTTTGGAGTCGATCCAGCAGGCATACAAGTGTTTAAGCTTGCAAAATAATGGAAAATTATATTGATAGTGTTAGTTTTAAACTGACTGTCATCTTTTATTATGTGAAGATGTCTACTACTACAAGGCAAGTACATCTACGATTCACACAAAAATGTGCATGTCAGAGAAATGGCGTACACACCAAGATATGCAAACACTTTGTCGTCTTTTGTCATGCCCATTGGGTAGTCTTGGTTGTGACAGCCAACCTTAACACAAGCCTTGCATGATACTGTGTTGAAAGTTCACTGGTGATAGTTATGCATGCTCATTGCTCAATTATTATGGTCACCAGTGAACAACATATAGAAATTTTGTAAAGTACAACATTCAAGTTCAAACAATCCTGAGTGCAGTGTGTGGATCTCAAGTTGGACTGCATTCACCAATCCATATAACATCCTCTATGCCACAAGTCATCTCTCCCATCTTCTTTAGATCTGGAAAGGTAAGGTAGGGAGGAGAATTGTAATATTACCTTGCCTTTAAGATTTGGAAATCAAATGTTTCACCAATACAAGCTAAGCTTGCCAAAGAGTAGCTAAGTTTGCTAAGGAGTAAACTAAGAAGGCAAGATTGTCTTAGGTTCTTCAAGCCCCCAAGCTAAACTCCTAGCCACAATGCAGGCAAAGCTATGTTCATAAGCTTACCTTTCAAATTTAGAATACGCTAATCAATCAAGCTTCCTTAAACTAAGCCAAACCAGCTTATCAACTGTAAGCTTAAACCAAGTTATCAGATAAACTAAGCTTAGCAACCTTTAGAAATGATAGACAGATTACCTTGTTCCGCGTGTCTGACGAACTGACAGTAGAGCTACCTTGGAAGGTCTTTCCTAAAGCAGTCCTGCACCGCAGAATGGTGCGCAGTGAAATGTTGTAGTTCTAGTTTGGTCTGTGTAGCAGACGCTGAAGCTAGTCAACAGTTGTTTCGTCGATCCGCTTTATCAGCTCCTCTATTCCTTCGAGGCTTGCATTAATATTGATGGCCTTTCGCTGAAGAATGACATTATGAATGGTCAAGAAGCAAGAGGTTGCCAAAGAAGAACAAGCAGGAGCAAGACGCCGATTGTACTTGAAGCACGAGGCTGGAGAACGACCGCGCCAATAAGCGAACAAGGGGGAGCTAATTGAACCGCGAACGAGTTTTGAAAATGCGTAGAAAAAAGATTCCTCGCCATTGGAACGGACCTGTTACTAAACGGCATTGTAATGTCGTTGTAAATAGCGCCAACAGAATATTAACGCAACGGAACTGGAACTTTTTTTGTATCCTACTGTACGTCTACTTCTTTGTGGCATATGATTGGCCAAGTTCCGGGTATGAGGTCAGCACCTGCACCATCAGAGTATGCTAGCACTCTCTCTGTTCATATACTCCAGAATGCCACCCCCATGTGAATCAAGAAGAATAAGAACAGACCCTGAGCTCAGTGGGCCACCCATGTGAGAGAGAGCCCACCTAAAATTTATCATTGTGGAACATTCAGAGAGGGTTCACACAGGGAATGATAGAACAATCTCAGAGAAGGCTCCATCTACAAAATTCAACTCTCACTGTTGGACTACATGCATGCCTACAAATTTCAACTCTCACTGTTGGACTACATGCATGCCTACACTGTTGGACTACATGCATGTCTAGAAAGTTCAACTTTCACTGTTGGACTACATGCATGCCTACAAAGTTCACTCTCACTGTTGGACTACATGCATGTCTACAAAGTTCAACTCTCACTGTTGGACTACATGCATGCCTACAAAGTTCACTCTCACTGTTGGACTACATGCATGTCTACAAAGTTCAACTCTCACTGTTGCACTACATGCATGCCTACAAAGTTCACTCTCACTGTTGGACTACATGCATGTCTACAAAGTTCAACTCTCACTGTTGGACTACATGCATGCCTACAAAGTTCACTCTCACTGTTGGACTACATGCATGTCTACAAAGTCCAACTCTCAATTTTGGAATACATGCATGCCTACAAAGTTCAACTCTCACTGTTGGACTACATGCATGTCTACAAAGATCAACTCTCACTGTTGGACTACATGCATGTCTACAAAGTTCAACTCTCACTGTTGGACTACATGCATGTCTACAAAGTTCAACTCTCACTGTTGGACTACATGCATGTCTACAAAGTTCAACTCTCTCTGTTGGACTACATGCATGTCTACAAAGTTCAACTCTCTCTGTTGGACTACATGCATGTCTACAAAGTCCAACTCTCAATTTTGGAATACATGCATGCCTACAAAGTTCAACTCTCACTGTTGGACTACATGCATGTCTACAAAGATTAACTCTCACTGTTGGATACATGCATGTCTACAAAGTTCAACTCTCTCTGTTGGACTACATGCATGTCTACAAAGATCAACTCTCACTGTTGGATACATGTATGTCTACAAAGTTCAACTCTCTCTGTTGGACTACATGCATCTCTACAAAGTTCAACTCTCACTGTTGGACTACATGCATGTCTATAAAGTTCAACTCTCACTGTTGGACTACATGCATGTCTATAAAGTTCAACTCTCACTGTTGGACTACATGCATGTCTACAAAGTTCAACTCTCACTGTTGGACTACATGCATGTCTACAAAGTTCAACTCTCACTGTTGGACTACATGTATGTCTACAAAGTTCAACTCTCACTGTTGGATTACATGCATGTCTACAAAGTTCTACTCTCACTGTTGGACTACATGCATGTCTACAAAGTTCAACTCTCATTGTTGGACTACATGCATGTCTACAAGGTTCAACTCTCACTGTTGGACTACATGCATGTCTACAAAGTTCAACTCTCACTGTTGGACTACATGCATGCCTACAAAGTTCAACTCTCACTGTTGGACTACATGCATGCCTACAAAGTTCAACTCTCACTGTTGGACTACATGCATGCCTACAAAGTTCAACTCTCACTGTTGGACTACATGCATGTCTACAAAGTTCAACTCTCACTGTTGGACTACATGCATGTCTACAAAGTTCAACTCTCACTGTTGGACTACATGCATGCCTACAAAGTTCAACTCTCACTGTTGGATATTTTATTATGTGAAGATGTCTACTACTACAAGGCAAGTACATCTATGATTCACACAAAAATGTGCATGTCAGAGAAATGACGTACACACCAAGATATGCAAACACTTTGTCGTCTTTTGTCATGCCAATTGGGTAGTCTTGGTTGTGACAGCCAAATTTAATACAAGCCTTGCATGATATTGTCTTAAATTGTCATAAAAGTTCACCGTTGATAGTTATGCATGCTCATAGCTCAATTATTATGGTAACCAGTGAACAACAAATAGCAATTTTGTAAAGTACAACTTTCAAGTTCAAACAATCCTGAGTGCAGTCTGTGAATCTCAAGTTGGACTACATTCACCAATCCATATAACATCCACTATGCCACAAGTCATCTCTCCCATCTTCTTTTGATCTGGAAAGGTAGTGCAGGGAGGAGAATTGTAATATCACCTTGCCTTTAAGATTTGGAAATCAAATGTTTAACCAATACAAGCTAAGCTTGCCAAAGAGTAGCTAAGGAGTAAACTAAGCAGGCAAGATTGCCTTAGGTCCTTCAAGCTCCAAAGCTAAACTCCTAGCCACAACCCAGGCAAAACTATGTTCATAAGCTTACCTTTCAAATTTAGAATAAGCTAATCAATCAAGCTTCCTTAAACTAAGCCAACCAGCTTAGCTTAAACCAAGTTGTCAGATAAACTAAGCTTAGCAAGCTTTTGAAATGATAGACAGATTACCTTGTTCCGCGTGTCTGATGAACTGACAGTAGAGCTATCTTCGAAGGTCTATCCTAAAGCGGTCCTGCACCGCAGAGTGGTGCACTGGAAATGTTGTAGTCCTAGTTAGTTCTGTAGCAGACGCTTAAGCTAGTCAAAAGTTGTTTCGTTGGTCCGCTTTATCAGCTCCTCTATTCCTTCGAGGTTTGCATTAATATTGATGGCCTTTCGCTGAAGAATGACATTATGAATGGTCAAGAAGCAAGAGGTTGCCAAAGAAGAACAAGCAGGAGCAAGACGCCGATTGTACTTGAAGCACGAGGCTGGAGAACGACCGCGCCAATAAGCGAACAAGGGGGAGCTAATTGAACCGCGAACGAGTTTTGAAAATGCGTAGAAAAAAGATTCCTCGCCATTGGAACGGACCTGTTACTAAACGGCATTGTAACGTCGTTGTAAATAGCGCCAACAGAATATTAACGCAACGGAACTGGAACTTTTTTTGTATCCTACTGTACGTCTACTTCTTTGTGGCATATGATTGGCCAAGTTCTGGGTATGAGGTCAGCTCCTACACCAGAGTATGCTAGCACTCTCTCTGTTCATATACTCCAGAATGCCACCCCCATGTGAATCAAGAAGAATAAGAGCAGACCCTGAGCTCAGTGGGCCACCCATGTGAGAGAGAGCCCACCTAAAATTAGTCATTGTGGAACATTCAGAGAGGGTTCACACAGGGAATGATAGAACAATCTCAGAGAAGGCTCCATCTACAAAATTCAACTCTCACTGTTGGACTACATGCATGCCTACAAATTTCAACTCTCACTGTTGGACTACATGCATGCCTACACTGTTGGACTACATGCATGTCTAGAAAGTTCAACTTTCACTGTTGGACTACATGCATGCCTACAAAGTTCACTCTCACTGTTGGACTACATGCATGTCTACAAAGTTCAACTCTCACTGTTGGACTACATGCATGCCTACAAAGTTCACTCTCACTGTTGGACTAGATGCATGTCTACAAAGTTCAACTCTCACTGTTGCACTACATGCATGCCTACAAAGTTCACTCTCACTGTTGGACTACATGCATGTCTACAAAGTTCAACTCTCACTGTTGGACTACATGCATGTCTACAAAGTTCAACTCTCACTGTTGGACTACATGCATGCATACAAAGTTCAACTCTCACTGTTGGATATTTTATTATGTGAAGATGTCTACTACTACAAGGCAAGTACATCTACGATTCACACAAAAATGTGCATGTCAGAGAAATGACGTACACACCAAGATATGCAAACACTTTGTCGTCTTTTGTCATGCCAATTGGGTAGTCTTGGTTGTGACAGCCAAATTTAATACAAGCCTTGCATGATATTGTCTTAAATTGTCATAAAAGTTCACCGTTGATAGTTATGCATGCTCATAGCTCAATTATTATGGTAACCAGTGAACAACAAATAGCAATTTTGTAAAGTACAACTTTCACTGTTGGACTACATGCATGTCTACAAAGTTCAACTCTCACTGTTGCACTACATGCATGCCTACAAAGTTCACTCTCACTGTTGGACTACATGCATGTCTACAAAGTTCAACTCTCACTGTTGGACTACATGCATGCCTACAAAGTTCACTCTCACTGTTGGACTACATGCATGTCTACAAAGTCCAACTCTCAATTTTGGAATACATGCATGCCTACAAAGTTCAACTCTCACTGTTGGACTACATGCATGTCTACAAAGATCAACTCTCACTGTTGGACTACATGCATGTCTACAAAGTTCAACTCTCTCTGTTGGACTACATGCATGTCTACAAAGATCAACTCTCACTGTTGGATACATGTATGTCTACAAAGTTCAACTCTCTCTGTTGGACTACATGCATGTCTACAAAGTTCAACTCTCTCTGTTGGACTACATGCATGTCTACAAAGTCCAACTCTCAATTTTGGAATACATGCATGCCTACAAAGTTCAACTCTCACTGTTGGACTACATGCATGTCTACAAAGATTAACTCTCACTGTTGGATACATGCATGTCTACAAAGTTCAACTCTCTCTGTTGGACTACATGCATGTCTACAAAGATCAACTCTCACTGTTGGATACATGTATGTCTACAAAGTTCAACTCTCTCTGTTGGACTACATGCATGTCTACAAAGTTCAACTCTCACTGTTGGACTACATGCATGTCTACAAAGTTCAACTCTCACTGTTGGACTACATGCATGTCTACAAAGTTCAACTCTCACTGTTGGACTGCATGCATGCCTACAAAGTTCAACTCTCACTGTTGGACTACATGTATGTCTACAAAGTTCAACTCTCACTGTTGGATTACATGCATGTCTACAAAGTTGTACTCTCACTGTTGGACTACATGCATGTCTACAAAGTTCAACTCTCATTGTTGGACTACATGCATGTCTACAAGGTTCAACTCTCACTGTTGGACTACATGCATGTCTACAAAGTTCAACTCTCACTGTTGGACTACATGCATGCCTACAAAGTTCAACTCTCACTGTTGGACTACATGCATGCCTACAAAGTTCAACTCTCACTGTTGGACTACATGCATGCCTACAAAGTTCAACTCTCACTGTTGGACTACATGCATGTCTACAAAGTTCAACTCTCACTGTTGGACTACATGCATGTCTACAAAGTTCAACTCTCACTGTTGGACTACATGCATGCCTACAAAGTTCAACTCTCACTGTTGGATATTTTATTATGTGAAGATGTCTACTACTACAAGGCAAGTACATCTACGATTCACACAAAAATGTGCATGTCAGAGAAATGACGTACACACCAAGATATGCAAACACTTTGTCGTCTTTTGTCATGCCAATTGGGTAGTCTTGGTTGTGACAGCCAAATTTAATACAAGCCTTGCATGATATTGTCTTAAATTGTCATAAAAGTTCACTGTTGATAGTTATGCATGCTCATAGCTCAATTATTATGGTAACCAGTGAACAACAAATAGCAATTTTGTAAAGTACAACTTTCAAGTTCAAACAATCCTGAGTGCAGTCTGTGAATCTCAAGTTGGACTACATTCACCAATCCATATAACATCTACTATGCCACAAGTCATCTCTCCCATCTTCTTTTGATCTGGAAAGGTAGTGCAGGGAGGAGAATTGTAATATCACCTTGCCTTTAAGATTTGGAAATCAAATGTTTAACCAATACAAGCTAAGCTTGCCAAAGAGTAGCTAAGGAGTAAACTAAGCAGGCAAGATTGCCTTAGGTCCTTCAAGCTCCAAAGCTAAACTCCTAGCCACAACCCAGGCAAAACTATGTTCATAAGCTTACCTTTCAAATTTAGAATAAGCTAATCAATCAAGCTTCCTTAAACTAAGCCAACCAGCTTAGCTTAAACCAAGTTGTCAGATAAACTAAGCTTAGCAAGCTTTTGAAATGATAGACAGATTACCTTGTTCCGCGTGTCTGATGAACTGACAGTAGAGCTATCTTCGAAGGTCTATCCTAAAGCGGTCCTGCACCGCAGAGTGGTGCACTGGAAATGTTGTAGTCCTAGTTAGTTCTGTAGCAGACGCTTAAGCTAGTCAAAAGTTGTTTCGTTGGTCCGCTTTATCAGCTCCTCTATTCCTTCGAGGTTTGCATTAATATTGATGGCCTTTCGCTGAAGAATGACATTATGAATGGTCAAGAAGCAAGAGGTTGCCAAAGAAGAACAAGCAGGAGCAAGACGCCGATTGTACTTGAAGCACGAGGCTGGAGAACGACCGCGCCAATAAGCGAACAAGGGGGAGCTAATTGAACCGCGAACGAGTTTTGAAAATGCGTAGAAAAAAGATTCCTCGCCATTGGAACGGACCTGTTACTAAACGGCATTGTAACGTCGTTGTAAATAGCGCCAACAGAATATTAACGCAACGGAACTGGAACTTTTTTTGTATCCTACTGTACGTCTACTTCTTTGTGGCATATGATTGGCCAAGTTCTGGGTATGAGGTCAGCACCTGCACCACCAGAGTATGCTAGCACTCTCTCTGTTCATATACTCCAGAATGCCACCCCCATGTGAATCAAGAAGAATAAGAACAGACCCTGAGCTCAGTGGGCCACCCATGTGAGAGACAGCCCACCTAAAATTTATCATTGTGGAACATTCAGAGAGGGTTCACACAGGGAATGATAGAACAATCTCAGAGAAGGCTCCATCTACAAAATTCAACTCTCACTGTTGGACTACATGCATGCCTACAAATTTCAACTCTCACTGTTGGACTACATGCATGCCTACACTGTTGGACTACATGCATGTCTAGAAAGTTCAACTTTCACTGTTGGACTACATGCATGCCTACAAAGTTCACTCTCACTGTTGGACTACATGCATGTCTACAAAGTTCAACTCTCACTGTTGCACTACATGCATGCCTACAAAGTTCACTCTCACTGTTGGACTACATGCATGTCTACAAAGTTCAACTCTCACTGTTGGACTACATGCATGTCTACAAAGTTCAACTCTCACTGTTGGACTACATGCATGCATACAAAGTTCAACTCTCACTGTTGGACTACATGCATGTCTACAAAGTTCAACTCTCACTGTTGGACTACATGCATGTCTACAAAGTTCAACTCTCACTGTTGGACTACATGCATGCCTACAAAGTTCAACTCTCACTGTTGGATACATGTATGTCTACAAAGTTCAACTCTCACTGTTGGACTACATGCATGTCTACAAAGTTCAACTCTCACTGTTGGACTACATGCATGTCTACAAAGTTCAACTCTCACTGTTAGACTACATGCATGTCTACAAAGATCAACTCTCACTGTTGGACTACATGCATGTCTACAAAGTTCAACTCTCACTGTTGGACTACATGCATGCCTACAAAGTTCAACTCTCACTGTTGGATACATGCATGTCTACAAAGTTCAACTCTCACTGTTGGATTACATGCATGTCTACAAAGTTCAACTGTCACTGTTGGACTACATGCATGTCTACAAAGTTCAACTCTCACTGTTGGACTACATGCATGTCTACAAAGTTCAACTCTCTCTGTTGGACTACATGCATGTCTACAAAGTCCAACTCTCAATTTTGGAATACATGCATGCCTACAAAGTTCAACTCTCACTGTTGGACTACATGCATGTCTACAAAGATCAACTCTCACTGTTGGACTACATGCATGTCTACAAAGTTCAACTCTCTCTGTTGGACTACATGCATGTCTACAAAGATCAACTCTCACTGTTGGATACATGTATGTCTACAAAGTTCAACTCTCTCTGTTGGACTACATGCATGTCTACAAAGTTCAACTCTCTCTGTTGGACTACATGCATGTCTACAAAGTCCAACTCTCAATTTTGGAATACATGCATGCCTACAAAGTTCAACTCTCACTGTTGGACTACATGCATGTCTACAAAGATTAACTCTCACTGTTGGATACATGCATGTCTACAAAGTTCAACTCTCTCTGTTGGACTACATGCATGTCTACAAAGATCAACTCTCACTGTTGGATACATGTATGTCTACAAAGTTCAACTCTCTCTGTTGGACTACATGCATGTCTACAAAGTTCAACTCTCACTGTTGGACTACATGCATGTCTACAAAGTTCAACTCTCACTGTTGGACTACATGCATGTCTACAAAGTTTAACTCTCACTGTTGGACTACATGTATGTCTACAAAGTTCAACTCTCACTGTTGGATTACATGCATGTCTACAAAGTTCTACTCTCACTGTTGGACTACATGCATGTCTACAAAGTTCAACTCTCATTGTTGGACTACATGCATGTCTACAAGGTTCAACTCTCACTGTTGGACTACATGCATGTCTACAAAGTTCAACTCTCACTGTTGGACTACATGCATGCCTACAAAGTTCAACTCTCACTGTTGGACTACATGCATGCCTACAAAGTTCAACTCTCACTGTTGGACTACATGCATGCCTACAAAGTTCAACTCTCACTGTTGGACTACATGCATGTCTACAAAGTTCAACTCTCACTGTTGGACTACATGCATGTCTACAAAGTTCAACTCTCACTGTTGGACTACATGCATGCCTACAAAGTTCAACTCTCACTGTTGGATATTTTATTATGTGAAGATGTCTACTACTACAAGGCAAGTACATCTACGATTCACACAAAAATGTGCATGTCAGAGAAATGACGTACACACCAAGATATGCAAACACTTTGTCGTCTTTTGTCATGCCAATTGGGTAGTCTTGGTTGTGACAGCCAAATTTAATACAAGCCTTGCATGATATTGTCTTAAATTGTCATAAAAGTTCACCGTTGATAGTTATGCATGCTCATAGCTCAATTATTATGGTAACCAGTGAACAACAAATAGCAATTTTGTAAAGTACAACTTTCAAGTTCAAACAATCCTGAGTGCAGTCTGTGAATCTCAAGTTGGACTACATTCACCAATCCATATAACATCCACTATGCCACAAGTCATCTCTCCCATCTTCTTTTGATCTGGAAAGGTAGTGCAGGGAGGAGAATTGTAATATCACCTTGCCTTTAAGATTTGGAAATCAAATGTTTAACCAATACAAGCTAAGCTTGCCAAAGAGTAGCTAAGGAGTAAACTAAGCAGGCAAGATTGCCTTAGGTCCTTCAAGCTCCAAAGCTAAACTCCTAGCCACAACCCAGGCAAAACTATGTTCATAAGCTTACCTTTCAAATTTAGAATAAGCTAATCAATCAAGCTTCCTTAAACTAAGCCAACCAGCTTAGCTTAAACCAAGTTGTCAGATAAACTAAGCTTAGCAAGCTTTTGAAATGATAGACAGATTACCTTGTTCCGCGTGTCTGATGAACTGACAGTAGAGCTATCTTCGAAGGTCTATCCTAAAGCGGTCCTGCACCGCAGAGTGGTGCACTGGAAATGTTGTAGTCCTAGTTAGTTCTGTAGCAGACGCTTAAGCTAGTCAAAAGTTGTTTCGTTGGTCCGCTTTATCAGCTCCTCTATTCCTTCGAGGTTTGCATTAATATTGATGGCCTTTCGCTGAAGAATGACATTATGAATGGTCAAGAAGCAAGAGGTTGCCAAAGAAGAACAAGCAGGAGCAAGACGCCGATTGTACTTGAAGCACGAGGCTGGAGAACGACCGCGCCAATAAGCGAACAAGGGGGAGCTAATTGAACCGCGAACGAGTTTTGAAAATGCGTAGAAAAAAGATTCCTCGCCATTGGAACGGACCTGTTACTAAACGGCATTGTAACGTCGTTGTAAATAGCGCCAACAGAATATTAACGCAACGGAACTGGAACTTTTTTTGTCTCCTACTGTACGTCTACTTCTTTGTGCATATGATTGGCCAAGTTCTGGGTATGAGGTCAGTCAGCTCCTACACCAGAGTATGCTAGCACTCTCTCTGTTCATATACTCCAGAATGCCACCCCCATGTAAATCAAGAAGAATAAGGGCAGACCCTGAGCTCAGTGGGCCACTCATGGGAATCAAGAAGAATAAGAGCAGACTCTGAGCTCAGTGGACCACCCATGTGTATCAAGAAGAATAACAGAAGACTCTGAGCTCAGTGGGCCACCCATGTGAATCAACAAGAATAAGAGCAGACCCTGGTCACTCATGTGAATCAAGATGAAGAAGAGTAGACCCTGAGCTCAGTGGTCCACCCATGTGAATCAAGAAGAATAAGAGCAGACACTGAGCTCAGTGGGCCACTCATGTGAATCAAGAAGAATAAGAGTAGACCCTGAGCTCAGTTCGCCACCCATGTGAATCAAGAAGAATAAGAGCAGACCCTAAGCTCAGTGGGCACCCAAGTTAATCAAGAAGAATAAGAATAGAACCTGAGCTCAGTGGGCCACTCATGTGAATCAAGAAGAATAAGAGCAGACCCTGAGTTCTGTGGGCCACCCATGTGAATCAGGAAGAATAAGAGCAGACCCTGAGCTCTGTGGGTCACCCATGTGAATCAGGAAGAATAAGAGCAGACCCTTAGCTCAGTGGGCCACCCATGTGAATCAAGAAGAATAAGAGAAGACCCTGAGCTCAGTGGGCCACTCATGTGAATCAAGAAGAATAAGAGCAGACCTTGATCTCAGTGGTCCACCATGTGAATCAAGAATAATAAGAGCAGACTCTGAGCCCAGTGGGCCACCCATGTGAATCAAGAAGAATAAGAGCAGACCCTAAGCTCAGTGGGCCACCCATGTGAAAAGAAGAATAAGAGCAAACGCTGAGCTCAGTGGACCACCCATGTTAATCAAGAAGAATAGGAGCAGACCCTGAGCTCAGTAGGCCACTCATGTGAATCAAGAAGAATAAGAGTAGACCCTGAGCTCAGTGGGCCACCCATATGAATCAACAAGAATAAGAGCAGACCCTGAGCTCAGTAGGCCACCCATGTGAATCAAGAAGAATAAGAGCAGACCCTAAGCTCAGTGGGCCACTCATGTGAATCAAAAAGAATAAGAGCAGACCCTGAGCTCAGTTCGCCACCCATGTGAATCAAGAAGAATAAGAGCAGACCCTGAGCTCAGTGGGCCACCCATGTGAATCAAGAAGAATAAGAGCAGACCCTAAGCTCAGTGGGCCACTCATGTGAATCAAAAAGATTAAGAGCAGACCCTGAGCTCAGTTCGCCACCCATGTGAATCAAGAAGAATATGAGCAGACCCTGAGCTCAGTGGGCCACCCATGTGAATCAACAAGAATAAGAGCAGACCCTGAGCTCAGTGGGCCACCCATGTGAATCAAGAAGAATAAGAGCAGACTCTGAGCTCAGTGGGCCACCCATGTGAATCAAGAAGAATAAGAGCAGACCCTGAGCTCAGTGGGCCACTCATTTGAATCGAGATGAATAACAGTAGACCCTGAGCTCAGTGGGCCACCGATGCGAATCAAGAAGAATAAGAGCAGACCCTGAGCTCAGTGGACTGCTCATGTGAATCAAGAAGAATAAGAGCAGACCCTGAGTAGAGTGGACCACCCATGTGAATCAAGAAGAATAAGAGCAGACCCTGAGCTCAGTGGGCCACACATTTGAATCAAAAAGAATAAGAGCAGACCCTGAGCTCAGTGGGCCACCCATGTGAGAATCAAGAAGAATAAGATGAGCTCAGTGGACCCCTCATGTAAATCAAGAAGAATAAGAGCAGACCCTGAGCTCAGTGGGCCACTCATGTGAATCAAGAAGAATAAGAGTAGACCCTGAGCTCAGTGGGCCACACATGTGAATCAAAAAGAATAAGAGCAGACCCTGAGCTCAGTGGGCCACCCATGTGAATCAAGAAGAATAAGAGCAGACCCTGAGCTCAGTGGGCCACTCATTTGAATCAAGAAGAATAAGAGTAGACCCTGAGCTCAGTGGGCCACACATGTGAATCAAAAAGAATAAGAGCAGACCCTGAGCTCAGTGGGCCACCCATGTGAATCAAGAAGAATAAGGCAGACCATGAACTCTGTGGTCCACCATGTGAATCAATAAGAATAAGAGTAGACCCTAAGCTAAGTGGGCCAGGCCATCCATGTGAATCAACAAGAATAAGAGCAGACCCTGAGCTCAGTGGGTCACCCATGTTAATCAAGAAGAATAAGAGCAGACCCTGAGCTCAGTGGGCCACCCATGTGAATCAAGAAGAATAAGAGCAGACACTGGGCCACTCATGTGAATCAAGAAGAATAAGAGTAGACCCTGAGCTCAGTGGGCCACCGATGTGAATCAAGAAGAATAAGAGCAGACACTGGGCCACTCATGTGAATCAAGAAGAATAAGAGTAGACCCTGAGCTCAGTGGGCCACCCATGTGAATCAAGAAGAATAAGAGCGGACCCTGAGCTCAGTGGGCCACACATGTGAATCAAAAAGAATAAGAGCAGACCTTGAGCTCAGTGGGCCACCCATGTGAAAAGAAGAATAAGAGCAGACCCTGAGCTCAGTGGGCCACCCATGTGAATCAAGAAGAATATGAGCAGACCCTGAGCTCAGTGGACCACCCATGTGAACCAGGAAGAATAAGAGCAGACCCTGAGCTCAGTGGGCTAACCATGTGAATCAAGAAGAATAAGAGAAGACCCTGAGCTCAGTGGGCCACTCATGTGAATCAAGAAGAATAAGAGAAGACCCTGAGCTCAGTGGGCCACTCATGTGAATCAAGAAGAATAAGAGCAGACCCTGAGCTCAGTGGGCTACCCATGTGAATCAAGAAGAATAAGAGCAGACCCTGAGCTCAGTGGGCCACCCATGTGAATCAAGAAGAATAAGAGCAGACCCTGAGTTATGTGGGCCACCCATGTGAATCAAGAAGAATAAGAGCAGACCATGAACTCTGTGGTCCACCATGTGAATCAAGAATAATAAGAGTAGACCCCGAACTCAGTGGGCCACCCATGTGAATCAAGAAGAATAAGAGCAGACTGTGATCTCAGTGGGCCACCCATGTGAATCAAGAAGAATAAGGCAGACAATGAACTCTGTGGTCCACCATGTGAATCAAGAAAAATAAGAGCACACCCTGAACTCAGTGGTCCACCATGTGAATCAACAAGAATAAGAGCAGACCCTGAGCTCAGTGGGCCACCCATGTTTATCAACAAGAATAAGAGCAGACCCTGAGCTCAGTGGGCCACCCATGTGTATCAAGAAGAATAAGAGCAGACCCTGAGCTAAGTGGGCCACCAATGTGAATCAAGAAGAATAAGAGCAGACCCTTAGCCACCCATGTGAATCAAGAAGAATAAGAGTAGACCCTGAGCTCAGTGGGCCACTCATGTGAATCAAGAAGAATAAGAGTAGACCCTGAGCTCAGTGGTCCACCCATGTGAATCAACAAGAATAAGAGCAGACCCTGAGCTCAGTGGGCCACCCATGTGAATCAAGAAGAATAAGAGCAGACCCTAAGCTCAGTGGGCCACTCATGTGAATCAAAAAGAATAAGAGCAGACCCTGAGCTCAGTTCGCCACCCATGTGAATCAAGAAGAATAAGAGTAGACCCTGAGCTCAGTAGGCCACCCATGTGAATCAAGAAGAATAAGAGTAGACCCTGAGCTCAGTGGGCCACTCATGTGAATCAACAAGAATAAGAGCAGACCCTGAGCTCAGTGTGCCACCCATGTTAATCAACAAGAATAAGAGCAGACCCTGAGCTCAGTGGGCCACCCATGTGAATCAAGAAGAATAAGAGTAGACCCTGAGCTCAGTGGGCCACCCATGTG
Source organism: Cladorhizidae sp. MBARI D1340-BT2 (assembly GCA_028752905.1). Classification (NCBI taxonomy): domain Eukaryota; kingdom Metazoa; phylum Porifera; class Demospongiae; order Poecilosclerida; family Cladorhizidae; species Cladorhizidae sp. MBARI D1340-BT2. The sequence goes on from JAQNBH010000015.1 coordinate 3,761,322, forward strand.
AATCAACAAGAATAAGAGCAAACGCTGAGCTCAGTGGACCACCCATGTTAATCAAGAAGAATAAGAGCAGACCCTGAGCTCAGTGGGCCACCCATGTGAATCAAGAAGAATAAGAGCAGACCCTGAGCTCAGTGGGCCACCGATGCGAATCAAGAAGAATAAGAGTAGACCCTGAGCTCAGTGGGCCACCCATGTGAATCAAGAAGAATATGAGCAGACCCTGAGCTCAGTGGGCCACCCATGTGAATCAAGAAGAATAAGAGTAGACCCTGAGCTCAGTGGGCCACCATGTGAATCAAGAAGAATAAGAGAAGACCCTGAGCTTAGTGGGCCACCCATGTGAATCAAGAAGAATAAGAGAAGACCCTGAGCTCAGTGGGCCACTCATGTGAATCAAGAAGGAGCAGATCCTGAGCTCAGTGGGTCACCCATGTGAATCAAGAAGAATAAGAGCAGACCCTGAGCTCAGTGGGCCACCCATGTGAATAAAGTATAATAATGCAGACCATGAACTCTGTGGTCCACCATGTGAATCAATAAGAATAAGAGCAGACTCTGAGCTCAGTGGACCACCCATGTGAATCAAGAATAATAATAGCAGACCCTAAGCTCAGTGGACCACCCATGTGAATCAACAAGAATATGAGCAGACCCTGAGCTCAGTGGGTCACCCATGTTAATCAAGAAGAATAAGAGCAGACCCTGAGCTCAGTGGGCCACCCATGTGAATAAAGAAGAATAAGGGTATACCCTGAGCTCAGTGGGCCACCCATGTGAATCAAGAAGAATAAGAGTAGACCCTGAGCTCAGTGGGCCACCCATGTGAATCAATAAGAATAAGAGCAGACACTGGGCCACTCATGTGAATCAAGAAGAATAAGAGTAGACCCTGAGCTCAGTGGGCCACCGATGTGAATCAAGAAGAATAAGAGTAGACCCTGAGCTCAGTAGGCCACTCATGTGAATCAAGAAGAATAAGTGCAGACCCTGAGCTCAGTGGGCCACACATGTGAATCAAAAAGAATAAGAGCAGACCCTGAGCTCAGTGGGCCACCCATGTGAATCAAGAAGAATAAGAGCAGACCCTGAGCTCAGTGGCCACCCATGTGAATCAAGAAGAATAAGAGTAGACCCTGAGCTCAGTGGGCCATCCATGTGAATCAAGAAGAATAAGAGCAGACCCTGAGCTCAGTGGGCCACCCATGTGAATCAAGAAGAATAAGAGCAGACCCTATGCTCAGTGGGCCACCCATGTGAATAAAGAATAATAATGCAGACCATGAACTCTGTGGTCCACCATGTGAATCAATAAGAATAAGAGTAGACCCTAAGCTAAGTGGGCCAGGCCACCCATTTGAATCAAGAAGAATAAGAGCAGACCCTGAGCTCAGTGGGCCATTCATGTGAATCAAGAAGAATAAGAGTAGACCCTGGGCCACACATATGAATCAAAAAGAATAAGAGTAGACCCTGAGCTCAGTGGGCCACTCATGTGAATCAAGAAGAATATGAGTAGACCAGGGTTGTATACAGAAATTTTGCCAAGGGGGGGCGAACTTGAGATATGGAAAAATAAGGGGGGGCGGAGAGCCTGGATGGTGCGGAAAGGGGACGTGCACCCTGGGCTTCCGCGTGGAGTACGAAAGTGTTTTACTCACAGGTATTTTTGCAGTACTAACTGTATATATAGCTGCTACTTATGATGGCATGCACTTTTTCTAAAATCATTAGTACAACATTCCATCTTAAATATTTACTGAAGTTGCATGCTACGGCAATCAGCATATATAGATTAGATATAGTCACTTGTCACTCGTATAATGGAGGTGGGCTTTTGTGAAATCGAATTATGTTGCATTCCATGCATTTTCTTACAAAATCATGGACAACAGGTTTCATACACAATTTTTCTCTAGTTCTCTAGGGGGTGGTGGAAATGGTTGGTCACTTGGTGCCCTAATTTTTGTTAATATTTTCTTAACATGTTCATAAGTCGTAAAAGGGGGGTCTGGGGGGAAGATCCCCCCATTTTTTTTTTTGCTTTTACAATGTCTGAGGATAGCTATTTTGACTGACTACCAATGGCATTATCAGGGTTGTATACAGAAATTTTGCCAAGGGGGGGCGAACTTGAGATATGGAAAAATAAGGGGGGGCGAGAATGATACAATGATGGTGTATGTAATGTATAAGGGTGGTGTCTAATTTCAAGGGGGGGGGCGAGAATGATACAAGGGGGGGCGTATGCCCCCCCCCGCCCCCCCCTAAATACACCCCTGATTATGCTATACCGAACTATGGCTAGACTATATATATTTCTCATGATATTGTAGCTGCTTGGAAAAAGGAGAGCATGTGTCATGACACGATGACATCACACACCACCACGTGCTCTCCTTTGTAGGTTTGTCACTTCTTTTGTTTCTCCTTCTTTCCCACTCCCTCTCTCTCAGTATTTTTAACTCAGTCCATTATGTCATGGTCTTCAAGTCTAATCTTAGACATGATGTCATCACACGCCACCACGTGTTCTCCTTTGTAGGTTTGTCACTTCTTCAGTTCCCTCCTTCTTTCCCACTCTCTCTCAGTATTTTTAACTCAGTCCATTATGTCATGGTCTTAAAGTCATCACACACCACCACGTGTTCTCCTTTGTAGGTTTGTCACTTCTTCAATTCCCTCCTTCTTTCCCACTCTCTCTCAGTATTTTTAACTCAGTCCATTATGTCATGGTCTTAAAGTCTCTATAAAAGAAACCTTACTAGCTGATTTCTCTTCATATTAATATGGATATTCGCTCATACTTTGCAAGTACTTCTCAAGCCTCTTCTCATGCTAATAGCAGCGATAGCGAAGATAGCAGAACAGATAGCTCTGAGCATGTCGAGGCATCTAGTCCTAGCCTTAGTCCTCCACCTTCAAAGAAAAGCAAGCAAAACAAACACCGCTCTTCTGTATCCACGAAGAGAAAATACTCTAAGAGCTGGGAGAAAGATTTCAGTTGGCTCTATTATGACGAGGATAGCGATGGTGCCTTTTGCAAGGTTTGCAAGCAATCTGGTCTGCAGCGTACTGGAGGAGTGTGGGTCACACAACCTTGCAGAAATTGGAAGAAAGCTGTTGAAAAAATGAAAGCTCATGCGAGAAGTGACTTCCATATCCATGCAACTCAAGCTCTTTTTGCAGCTAAAGGAGCAGCCAAAGGTGGAACAGTTGTACAGCAACTCCAGAATGTTTTAGCTCGCAAAAGAGCTCAGAACAGAGCTGCAGTGAAGTGCCTGATCCTACTCACTCATTACTCATTTTCTTACGAAAGAACAAGTTGCACATTCGACAAAATTTGAGAAGCTGGTTGACGTGGTGGTTCGATGTGGCAGCCAACATTTGAAGCAATTCTTAGAAACTGCACCAAGAAATGCTGTGTACACATCAAGAGTGGCTGTGGTTGAATTCATCGAATCATTGGGGACATGGGTGGAGGAGTCGATTCTGAAGCGACTTCAAAAGGCACCTACATGTATGTACAGCCTCATGGCAGATGAGTGCACAGATGTCACCAACGTAGAAGAATTGTCTGTGTTTTGCCGCTGGGAGGAAGATGGTGTACCAGTAGAGTGCTTTCTGGAGCTTATTCCATTGAAGAAGGCTGATGCAGAGACCATCTATTCTAATCTCATCGATTGTTTAAAGAAGAAAGGTCTACAAGTCGGAAGAATAGTTGGATTGGGATTTGATGGAGCTGCAACTTTTTCTGGACGAAAGACCGGGGTTCAGGCACGTATCAAGAAACATACTCCTCACGCTCTGTTTATACACTGCCACTGTCACTTACTGCAGTTGGTGTGTGCAAGCTGCCAATAAAACTCCTGGAATTGCTCATGTTTACAGAACATTGACTACTCTTTGGAAGCATTTTCGCAATTCCCCCAAGCGAGCAGAGTGTCTGAAGGAGGTACAGCACGTTCTTGAACTTCCAGAAATGAAAGTGATCAAGTCATCTGACACACGCTGGCTGGCACATGAAAGGTGTGTCAAAGCTGTCAAAGCAAGTTATTCTGCAATTGTAATCACCATTGGGAACATCTACGAGACGTCCCACTAGCCAGAAGCTCTTGGAATCCATGGTGCCCTCTGCAAATTGTCTACGATTGCAGCTATATATTTGCTTGATTTCACTCTACCACAAGTAGCCAAGCTCAGCAAAGCACTTCAGGCAGAGCAGCTTGACCTCTCGTTGATATCATTCCTTGTTGATGCTACTGTTAAATCCTTGGATGATGCAGTTTTGCCTGGAGCGAACTGGGTGTTGGAGCTTCTTGAAAACGTTGAAGACTTGAAGTCATCTACAAAGGTGTCTATTGACGCTGATAAAATACTTTCGTTCCAGAATGTTGTTGGTAAGCCTTTTGTTGCTGATTTAAAGGCCAACATAACAAGCCGATTTTCTTCATCCAACGCTGTTGTATCAGCATTGTCTATATTCGATCCACGGAAAGTTCCAAAACCAGATTCAGTATCTTTTCCCACTTATGGAGACACGTCTGTTGAGAAACTGATTGCTCACTACGGAGAAGATAGAGATGCAGAAACATTGGATGGAGAAGAAACAGTGAAGACAGCCATGATTTCCACTGAAATACTTACAGAGTGGAAAACATTCCGCCAGCTGTTAGTCAAGCAACCACGGGATACTACTGCATCACAGCTGAAAGAACTTGTTTCAAACGACATGCTCAAGGCCATGTTTCCCAATTTGCACAAGATTGCCTCCATCTGCTTATCGATTCCAGTTTCTACTGCTTCTGTGGAGAGAAGCTTCTCACAGATGAAGATGATCAAGACTCGTTTGCGTAATTCTCTAAGTGACTGCAGCCTTTCTCACCTTATGAGGATTGCTATAGAGGCACCAGAAGTACTCTCTGAGAGCGACCTTGAAGAGATTGTGGACGTATGGCAGAGAAAACCAAGAAGAACCTCAGTTTGACATTCCTATCATTTGAACCTGATATCATAAGCTTATTACACCTTTCTTGTATTACACCTTTCTTGACATTATTTAAAAAAATATCTCTAATTTCAAGGGGGGGGGGGGCGAGAATTATACAAGGGGGGGGCCAATGCCCCCCCAACCCCCGCCCCCCCCTAAATACACCCCTGTAGACCCTGGGCCACACATGTGAATCAAAAAGAATAAGAGCAGACCCTGAGCTCAGTGGGCCACCCATGTGAATCAAGAAGAATAAGAGCAGACCCTGAGCTCAGTGGGTCACTCATGTGAATCAAGAAGAATAAGAGTAGACCCTGAGCTCAGTGGGCCACACATGTGAATCAAAAAGAATAAGAGCAGATCCTGAGCTCAGTGGGCCACCCATGTGAATCAAGAAGAATAAGAGTAGACCCTGAGCTCAGTGGGCCAAACATGTGAATCAAAAAGAATAAGAGCAGACCCTGAGCTCAGTGGGCCACCCATGTGAATCAAGAAGAATAAAAGTAGACCCTGAGCTCAGTGGGCCATCCATGTGAATGAAGAAGAATAAGAGCAGACTCTGAGCTCAGTGGGCCACCCATGTGAATCAAGAAGAATAAGAGTAGACCCTGAGCTCAGTGGGCCACCCATGTGAATCAAGAAGAATAAGAGCACACCCTGAGCTCAGTGGACCACTCATGTGAATCAATAAGAATAAGAGTAGACCCTTAGCTCAGTGGGCCACTCATGTGAATCAAGAAGAATAAGAGCAGACCATGAAATCTGTGGTCCACCATGTGAGTCAAGAATAATAAGAGTAGACCCTGAGCTCAGTGGGCGACCCATGTGAATCAAGAAGAGACCCTGAGATCAGTGGGCCACCCATGTGAATTAAGAAGAATAAGAACAGACCCTGAGCTCAGTGGGCCACTCATGTGAATCAAGAAGAATAAGAGCAGACCATGAAATCTGTGGTCCACCATGTGAATCAAGAATAATAATAGCAGGTCCTGAGCTCAGTTGGCCACCCATGTGAATCAAGAAGAATAAGGCAGACCATGAACTCTGTGGTCCACCATGTGAATCAATAAGAATAAGAGTAGACCCTAAGCTAAGTGGGCCAGGCCACCCATGTGAATCAACAAGAATATAAGCAGACCCTGAGCTCAGTGGGTCACCCATGTTAATCAAGAAGAATAAGAGCAGACCCTGAGCTCAGTGGGCCACCCATGTGAATCAAGAAGAATAAGAGCAGACCCTGAGCTCTGTGGGTCACTCATGTGAATCAAGAAGAATAAGAGCAGACCCTGAGCTCAGTGGGCCACCCATGTGAATCAAGAAGAATAAGAGCAGACCCTGAGCTCAGTGGACCACTCATGTGAATCAAGAAGAATAAGAGCAGACCCTGAGCTAAGTGGGCCACCCATGTGAATCAAGAAGAATAAGAGAAGACCCTGAGCTCAGTGGGCCACTCATGTGAATCAAGAAGAATAAGAGAAGACCCTGAGCTCAGTGGGCCACTCATGTGAATCAAGAAGAATAAGAGCAGACCCTGAGCTCAGTGGGCCACCCATGTGAATCAAGAAGAATAAGAGCAGACCCTGAGCTCAGTGGCCACCCATGTGAATCAAGAAGAATAAGAGTAGACCCTGAGCTCAGTGGGCCATCCATGTGAATCAAGAAGAATAAGAGAAGACCCTGAGCTCAGTGGGCCACTCATGTGAATCAAGAAGAATAAGAGAAGACCCTGAGCTCAGTGGGCCACTCATGTGAATCAAGAAGAATAAGAGCAGACCCTGAGCTCAGTAGGCCACCCATGTGAATCAAGAAGAATAAGAGCAGACCCTGAGCTCAGTGGCCACCCATGTGAATCAAGAAGAATAAGAGCAGACCCTGAGCTCAGTGGGCCACCCATGTGAATCAAGAAGAATAAGAGCAGACCCTGAGCTCAGTGGGCCACCCATGTGAATAAAGAATAATAATGCAGACCATGAACTCTGTGGTCCACCATGTGAATCAATAAGAATAAGAGTAGACCCTAAGCTAAGTGGGCCAGGCCACCCATTTGAATCAAGAAGAATAAGAGCAGACCCTGAGCTCAGTGGGCCACTCATGTGAATCAAGAAGAATAAGAGTAGACCCTGGGCCACACATGTGAATCAAAAAGAATAAGAGTAGACCCTGAGCTCAGTGGGCCACTCATGTGAATCAAGAAGAATATGAGTAGACCCTGGGCCACACATGTGAATCAAAAAGAATAAGAGTAGACCCTGAGCTCAGTGGGCCACCCATGTGAATCAAGAAGAATAAGAGCAGACCCTGAGCTCAGTGGGTCACCCATGTGAATCAAGAAGAATAAGAGTAGACCCTGAGCTCAGTGGGCCACACATGTGAATCAAAAAGAATAAGAGCAGATCCTGAGCTTAGTGGGCCACCCATGTGAATCAAGAAGAATAAGAGTAGACCCTGAGCTCAGTGGGCCACACATGTGAATCAAAAAGAATAAGAGCAGACCCTGAGCTCAGTGGGCCACCCATGTGAATCAAGAAGAATAAGAGTAGACCCTGAGCTCAGTGGGCCATCCATGTGAATGAAGAAGAATAAGAGCAGACTCTGAGCTCAGTGGGCCACCCAAGTGAATCAAGAAGAATAAGAGTAGACCCTGATCTCAGTGGGCCACCCATGTGAATCAAGAAGAATAAGAGCACACCCTGAGCTCAGTGGGCCACCCATGTGAATTAAGAAGAATAAGAATAGACCCTGAGCTCAGTGGGCCACTCATGTGAATCAAGAAGAATAAGAGCAGACCATGAAATATGTGGTCCACCATGTGAATCAAGAATAATAAGAGTAGACCCTGAGCTCAGTGGGCGACCCATGTGAATCAAGAAGAGACCCTGAGATCAGTGGGCCACCCATGTGAATCAATAAGAATAAGAGTAGACCCTAAGCTAAGTGGGCCAGGCCACCCATGTGAATCAACAAGAATATGAGCAGACCCTGAGCTCAGTGGGTCACCCATGTTAATCAAGAAGAATAAGAGCAGACCCTGAGCTCAGTGGGCCACCCATGTGAATAAAGAAGAATAAGGGTATACCCTGAGCTCAGTGGGCCACCCATGTGAATCAAGAAGAATAAGAGCAGACCCTGAGCTCAGTGGGCCACCCATGTGAATCAAGAAGAACAAAAGCGGACCCTGAGCTCAGTGGCCACCCATGTGAATCAAGAAGAATAAGAGCAGACCCTGATCTCAGTGGGCCACCCATGTGAATCAAGAATAATAATAGCAGACCCTGAGCTCAGTGGGCCACTAATGTTAATTAAGAAGAATAAGTAGACCCTGAGCTCAGTGGGCCATGTATGTGAATCAAGAAGAATAAGAGTAGACCCTGAGCTCAGTGGGCCACGCATGTGAGAGAGAGCCCACCTAAAATTAATGATTGTGGAACATTCAGAGAGTGTCGACATGGGGGGTGATATAACAGTCTCAGAGAAGGCTCCATCTAAGGGATGGAACAAGAGAGAGCCCAACCTAAGGGATGATGAACAGTCAGAACACCTTGAAAGTACAACTCTCACTGTTGGACTACATGCATGTCTACAAAGTTCAACTCTCACTGTTGGACTACATGCATGTCTACAAAGTTCAACTCTCACTGTTGGACTACATGCATGTCTACAAAGTTCTACTCTCACTGTTGGACTACATGCATGTCTACAAAGTTCAACTCTCACTGTTGGACTACATGCATGTCTACAAAGTTCAACTCTCACTGTTGGACTACATGCATGTCTACAAAGTTCAACTCTCACTGTTGGACTGCATGCATGTCTACAAAGTTCAACTCTCACTGTTAGACTACATGCATATCTATAAAGTTCAACTCTCACTGTTGGACTACATGCATGCCTACAAAGTTCAACTCTCTCTGTTGGACTACATGCATGTCTACAAAGTTCAACTCTCACTGTTGGACTACATGAATGTCTAAAAAGTTCAACTCTCACTGTTGGACTACATGCATGTCTACAAAGTTCAACAGTCACTGTTGGACTACATGCATGTCTACAAAGTTCAACTCTCACTGTTGGACTACATGCATGTCTACAAAGTTCAACTCTCACTGTTGGACTGCATGCATGCCTACAAAGTTCAACTCTCACTGTTGGACTACTTGCATGTCTACAAAGTTCAACTCTCACTGTTGGACTCCATGCATGTCTACAAAGTTCAACTCTCACTGTTGGACAACATGCATGTCTACAAAGTTCAACTCTCACTGTTGGACTACATGCATGCCTACAAAGTTCAACTCTCACTGTTGGACTACATGCATGTCTACAAAGTTCAACTCTCACTGTTGGACTACATGCATGTCTACAAAGTTCAACTCTCACTGTTGGACTACATGCATGTCTTCAAAGTTCAACTCTCACTGTTGGACTACATGCATGCCTGCAAAGTTCAACTCTCACTGTTGGACTACATGCATGTCTACAAAGTTCAACTCTCACTGGTGGACTACATGCATGTCTACAAAGTTCAACTCTCACTGGTGGACTACATGTACATGCATGCCTACAAAGTTCAACTCTCACTGTTGGACTACATGCATGTCTACAAAGTTGAACTCTCACTGTTGGACTACATGCATGCCTACAAAGTTCAACTCTCACTGTTGGACTACATGCATGCCTACAAAGTTCAACTCTCACTTTTGGAGTACATGCATGTCTACAAAGTTCAACTCTCACTGTTGGACTACATGCATGTCTACAAAGTTCAACTCTCACTGTTGGAGTACATGCATGTCTACAAAGTACAACTCTCACTGTTGGACTACATGCATGTCTACAAAGTTCAACTCTCACTGTTGGACAACATGCATGTCTACAAAGTTCAACTCTCACTGTTGGACTACATGCATGCCTACAAAGTTCAACTCTCACTGTTGGACTACATGCATGTCTACAAAGTTCAACTCTCACTGTTGGACTACATGCATGTCTACAAAGTTCAACTCTCACTGTTGGACTACATGCATGTCTTCAAAGTTCAACTCTCACTGTTGGACTACATGCATGCCTGCAAAGTTCAACTCTCACTGTTGGACTACATGCATGTCTACAAAGTTCAACTCTCACTGGTGGACTACATGCATGTCTACAAAGTTCAACTCTCACTGGTGGACTACATGCATGTCTACAAAGTTCAACTCTCACTGTTGGACTACATGCATGCCTACAAAGTTCAACTCTCACTGTTGGACTACATGCATGTCTACAAAGTTGAACTCTCACTGTTGGACTACATGCATGCCTACAAAGTTCAACTCTCACTGTTGGACTACATGCATGCCTACAAAGTTCAACTCTCACTTTTGGAGTACATGCATGTCTACAAAGTTCAACTCTCACTGTTGGACTACATGCATGTCTACAAAGTTCAACTCTCACTGTTGGAGTACATGCATGTCTACAAAGTTCAACTCTCACTGTTGGACTACATGCATGTCTACAAAGTTCAACTCTCACTGTTGGACTACATGCATGTCTACAAAGTTCAACTCTCACTGTTGGACTACATGCATGTCTACAAAGTTCAACTCTCACTGTTGGACTACATGCATGCCTACAAAGTTCAACTCTCACTGTTGGACTACATGCATGTCTACAAAGTTCAACTCTTACTGTTGGACTACATGCATGTCTACAAAGTTCAACTCTCACTGTTGGACTACATGCATGTCTACAAAGTTCAACTCTCACTGTTGGACTACATGCATGTCTACAAAGTTCAACTCTCACTGTTGGACTACATGCATGTCTACAAAGTTCAACTCTCACTGTTGGACTACATGCATGTCTACAAAGTTCAACTCTCACTGTTGGACTACATGCATGCCTACAAAGTTCAACTCTCACTGTTGGACTACATGCATGTCTACAAAGTTCAACTCTCACTGTTGGACTACATGCATGTCTACAAAGTTCAACTCTCACTGTTGGACTACATGCATGTCTACAAAGTTCAACAGTCACTGTTGGACTACATGCATGTCTACAAAGTTCAACTCTCACTGTTGGACTACATGCATGTCTACAAAGTTCAACTCTCACTGTTGGACTGCATGCATGCCTACAAAGTTCAACTCTCACTGTTGGACTACATGCATGTCTACAAAGTTCAACTCTCACTGTTGGACTACATGCATGTCTACAAAGTTCAACTGTCACTGTTGGACTACATGCATGTCTACAAAGTTCAACTCTCACTGTTGGACTACATGCATGCCTACAAAGTTCAACTCTCACTGTTGGACTACATGCATGTCTACAAAGTTCAACTCTCACTGTTGGACTACATGCATGTCTACAAAGTTCAACTCTCACTGTTGGACTACATGCATGTCTTCAAAGTTCAACTCTCACTGTTGGACTACATGCATGCCTGCAAAGTTCAACTCTCACTGTTGGACTACATGCATGTCTACAAAGTTCAACTCTCACTGGTGGACTACATGCATGTCTACAAAGTTCAACTCTCACTGGTGGACTACATGTACATGCATGCCTACAAAGTTCAACTCTCACTGTTGGACTACATGCATGTCTACAAAGTTGAACTCTCACTGTTGGACTACATGCATGCCTACAAAGTTCAACTCTCACTGTTGGACTACATGCATGCCTACAAAGTTCAACTCTCACTTTTGGAGTACATGCATGTCTACAAAGTTCAACTCTCACTGTTGGACTACATGCATGTCTACAAAGTTCAACTCTCACTGTTGGAGTACATGCATGTCTACAAAGTTCAACTCTCACTGTTGGACTACATGCATGTCTACAAAGTTCAACTCTCACTGTTGGACTACATGCATGCCTACAAAGTTCAACTCTCACTGTTGGACTACATGCATGTCTACAAAGTTCAACTCTTACTGTTGGACTACATGCATGTCTACAAAGTTCAACTCTCACTGTTGGACTACATGCATGTCTACAAAGTTCAACTCTCACTGTTGGACTACATGCATGTCTACAAAGTTCAACTCTCACTGTTGGACTACATGCATGCATACAAAGTTCAACTCTCACTGTTGGACTACATGCATGTCTACAAAGTTCAACTCTCACTGTTGGACTACATGCATGCCTACAAAGTTCAACTCTCACTGTTGGACTACATGCATGCCTACAAAGTTCAACTCTCACTGTTGGACTACATGCATGTCTACAAAGTTCAACTCTCACTGTTGGACTACATGCATGTCTACTAAGTTCAACTCTCACTTTTGGACTACATGCATGTCTACAAAGTTCAACTCTCACTGGTGGACTACATGCATGCCTACAAAGTTCAACTCTCACTGTTGGACTACATGCATGTCTACAAAGTTCAACTCTCACTGTTGGACTACATGCATGTCTACGAAGTTCAATTCTCACTGTTGGACTACATGCATGTCTACAAAGTTCAACTCTCACTGTTGGACTACATGCATGTCTACAAAGTTCAACTCTCACTGTTGGACTACATGCATGTCTACAAAGTTCAACTCTCACTGTTGGACTACATGCATGCCTACAAAGTTCAACTCTCACTGTTGGACTACATGCATGTCTACAAAGTTCAACTCTCACTGGTGGACTACATGTACATGCATGCCTACAAAGTTCAACTCTCACTGTTGGACTACATGCATGTCTACAAAGTTCAACTCTCACTGATGGACTACATGCATGCCTACAAAGTTCAACTCTCACTGTTGGACTACATGCATGCCTACAAAGTTCAACTCTCACTGTTGGAGTACATGCATGTCTACAAAGTTCAACTCTCACTGTTGGACTACATGCATGTCTACAAAGTTCAACTCTCACTTTTGGAGTACATGCATGTCTACAAAGTTCAACTCTCACTGTTGGACTACATGCATGTCTACAAAGTTCAACTCTCACTGTTGGACTACATGCATGTCTACAAAGTTCAACTCTCACTGTTGGACTACATGCATGTCTACAAAGTTCTACTCTCACTGTTGGACTACATGCATGCCTACAAAGTTCAACTCTCACTGTTGGACTACATGCATGCCTACAAAGTTCAACTCTCACTGTTGGACTACATGCATGTCTACAAAGTTCAACTCTCACTGTTGGACTACATGCATGTCTACAAAGTTCAACTCTCACTGTTGGACTACATGCATGTCTACAAAGTTCAACTCTCACTGTTGGACTACATGCATGTCTACAAAGTTCAACTCTCACTGTTGGACTACATGCATGCATACAAAGTTCAACTCTCACTGTTGGACTACATGCATGTCTACAAAGTTCAACTCTCACTGTTGGACTACATGCATGCCTACAAAGTTCAACTCTCACTGTTGGACTACATGCATGCCTACAAAGTTCAACTCTCACTGTTGGACTACATGCATGTCTACAAAGTTCAACTCTCACTGTTGGACTACATGCATGCCTACAAAATTCAACTTCATTTTGCATGCTATAAAAAGCTTAGGGAATGTGGAAGAATGAAGTTGTTCTGAACTTTGAACCTATAGTAAAACTACGTGGATATAAACTCTTTTATTTCTTACCGTAAGTGTGACCATTATTAGAAGAAGCCTGTGGTCTACATGCTAGTGCACACAATGCTAGTTTAAGTGATAGATGGATGCAAAGTGTTAGGTCAAGTGGCCCCTAGCTCTATAGAAGTTTAACTTGAAGCTGCAGTAATGTCCATAGCATCAGAGTAAGGATGTTGATTCTTGTGTCTTATTTAACTATCAGCTGAGATACCACACTTCATTGCAGGAATGCTGGCAAGCTGTTGTGGCATCCTGTGACCACTAACCACACATGTTAATTCATGCTATTTTTAAACTTCAGCAAAGAATCCATCTGGGGAGCCTTGCTTGTCAAGAGCAAGGGATTCAGAGTAGTTGCTTATGACCATAAGAGCATATCTAGCTCAGCAGAAGGTTTCAGAAACGGCTGGATGAGATCGTTCATGACTGCTGTTGCAATTGTTGGCAAAATGTTTAGATTAGCCTACCTCCTGAAATTACATGTGCCAACCTGTATTATGGTGTGCATTAATTGGAGTACTACTGCATTTGTATTATGGCAAATGCCCACAATATTTGGCTAATATTGAAGGTGAATATTTAGCACCCATTGGTGCTTAGCATGTAGACTGAGCTGTGAGGTGGAATAGAGGAGTTCCTGATTGCTATCCCAACACACTCACCATGACCAAATGCACACATTGCCACTTGCATGCAGCAAGCTCCTGGAGCATCTTTACACAAGGAACTTGCTTTATTCTAGACATTTGAAAGCTCTTTTTGTTGCACACATAACTGAAGTTTGTGATGGTCCAGTTCTGGGGGAGTAGTAACATTCCTTACATCACTAAACTATCAAGAATGCTCTAATATTTGTAGAGGATGTTGGGATGATGACTGCAATATCTCTGTGTGTGTGTGTGTGCATTGTTGTTGTTTCATTAGGTGCACTCCTTCTAACAGAAGTGCTGCAGAGGTGTACATGTTGAAGGCACTAGGCCACGATGTCGCCCAGGATGTATCCCAGGATGTAGCCCAGGATGTAGCCCAGGTTGTTACACATGTACTTCATATAGCCATGGGTGCATTGTGAATGGGGGAGTATATGCAAGACATCCCCCAGGGGTACACTGTGAATGGGGGAGTATTTGCAAGAGATCCTCAGGGGTATAAAACAGCACATTCCCCAATCCCTATCCCCAATCTATGGATTTATATTTTATTGTAATCTGGAATACTTTGTGTGTGGATGAGACCATACGTGCAGTGACCTTTGCCTTTATTTAGGCTAAAGAAGGGGCTTGATCGTATCAGATTATTGTGTTTGACTCCCCGCTCCTGAGGGGAATGAAAGAGAGAACACGAGTAAAGTAGGCTTGTTCCTGCTGCTGTGATGGCAATTGATCAGAACATACTTGGGGTCTGCGCTGGTAGGGGCAATCCTCATGAAGTCCTTTGCATCATTTCATTTCATGAAGAGGAGAAGCTTAAAGTATAGAACATAAGTTCCCTTGCCTCTTGGAGAAGAGGTCAGCTTCACAGTCTTAACAAAACATGCATGAAGGATGCTTTCTTTTCTCTGTCTGCCTGACAACTCCAGTTAATTGGAGCAGCCAAAAATTGCATTAGAACCAAAAAAAATTAGAATTTTCCTCACCTTTGCTGAATGGGAATGTTCAGCAACAACATATATACTAATTAAGATTACAATCTTAATTAAAAGCAGTTTTATGCAGAGCTGTGGTCTTGTTTTAATCTTGGTTTGGGTTAGTAGGCAATAACCATGTGATTGTGGCATTAAGATGAAGACGACCCAGAATTTTCAACCCTATGATACCTCTCCTGATGACAATGCGATGGAAGAACCTCGCTTACAATTACCCTCTCAAGGGACAGATTCATAAGGGAGCGAGAGATAATTAAACAGTATGTCCAAAACTGAATAAAGAAGTTGAAACAAGAGGTTTAAGGGTGAAGTCAAGGACAACAAGACAAGGCAGGGCAAGAGGGAGGTGAAGGGAGGGTACGGGATTGGGAACAACGTTGAGAAAGTTGCTCTAGATTGCAGTGCCTCCTGCACATTTCAACAATAAGGTTTGCTCATTTGTGAAATGAGAGAATAGTTTGTATTTCTTAAATTCAGAATTCTGCTTAAATTTGAGTAATTAATTGCAACTGTAAAATAATTTCAAGGCTAAGATTAAATACCACTTTGCCTTCATCAGAGGTGCATCCAGTCCCGAACACCCAAGTTCAAATCCAAGAAGAGACTCTCAGCTCAGTGGGCCACCCATGTGAATCAAGAAGAATAAGAGCAGACCCTGAGCTCAGTTGGCCTCCCATGTGAATCAAGAAGAATAAGAGCAGACCGTGAGCTCAATGGGCCACCCATGTGAATCAAGAAGAATAAGAGCAGACTCTGAGCTCAGTGGGCCACCCATGTGAATCAAGAAGAATAAGAGCAGACCCTAAGCTAAGTGGGCCACTCATGTGAATCAAGAAGAATAAGAGCAGACCCTGAGCTCAGTGGGCCACCCAAGAAGAATAAGAGCAGACCCTGAGCTCAGTGGCCCACCCATGTGAATCAAGAAGAATAAGAGCAGACCCTGAGCTCAGTGGGCCACCCATGTGAATCAAGAAGAATAAGAGTAGACCCTGAGCTCAGTGGACCACTCATGTGCATCAAGAAGAATAAGAGTAGACCCTGAGCTCAGTGGACCACTCATGTGAACAAGAAGAATAAGAACAGACCCTGAGCACAGTGGGCCACCCATGTGAATCAAGAAGAATAAGAGCAGACTCTGAGCTCAGTGGGCCACCCATGTGAATCAAGAAGAATAAGAGGAGACTCTGAGCTCAGTGGGCCACCCATGTGAATCAAAAAGAATATGAGCAGATCCTGAGCTCAGTAGGCCACCCATGTGAATCAAGAAGAATAAGAGCAGATGCTGAGCTCAGTGGGCCACCCATGTGAATCAAAAAGAATATGAGCAGATCCTGAGCTCAGTGGGCCACCCATGTGAATCAAGAAGAATAAGAGCAGACCCTGAGCTTAGTGGGCCACCCATGTGAATCAAGAAAATAAGAGCAGATCCTGAGCTCAGTGTGCCACCATGTAAGAGAGCGTCCGGCTGGAGTTGTATGTCTTTGAGTTATTTCAGTACGAGTTTAAGGGTCTGTAAGCTGTAAGAGTCTACAAGCAGGTAAGTTTCCTCCTCTAACTGTATACTTGCTATAATATAACTTTGGTGAACTGGAATCTGCTTGACCCCTACAAGCTGTTCGAGTCATACTTGAGTTTCAGTTTTAGTTGTTTGTTTTTGGTAGCTAGAACAAATGGAATACTGGATGCTACTTCTCTAGCTAGTGTTGTACTAATGAAGCTATATATTGTCATCAAGAATTGATTCATGTAGTGTTATTTGTTTATTTTTGGTATTTTGGCCCATAGAGGCGGACTCTGTGTTGCAAAGCTATGGGATACATTGCTGGGGTGTGCCTGCAGAGTGAAGGTGGGGACTTCCACACCCCAAACATGCCTGGGGGCAATTCAACTGGCATCAAACAGGATGGGACTACAAACCAAGAAATGAGTTGCTGTTCATGCAATATTTGTGTTTGTTCACAAATCTTTAATCAGCTTTTTTTTGTCAACTTCTGTAACAACCATTATGTAAACAAACATTATGTAAACATTATGTAAATTTATATATTTTTTAATTTACAACATTTCTCCAATTTGTAGAATTTGCTCACATTAAAATACAAGGACCAAAATAGGATATTGTTCTTTTCAAGTGGACCAATCTTCTTATGATGAGCTTTGTTGGGTTTCAAGCTGGGCCTGCATTCGTCTGTCCATAGGACCTTCACGGACCCTTCAGATACCCACGAATTCTCTTGGCCACACCAACCTAAAAGATGCAATTGGAGATTATAATTTTATTAATATCAAGGCAAGGATAAATCTGTAAATGTTATATCATTGCATTGGGAATGATCACTAACAGCCACTACACCAACAGGGTGGGCATTCAAGCTTCAGCATAAACTACAAGCAAGCTTAGATCAGCAGAGACCCTCACCATTAGCAAGCAAGTAGGAGCCCCATGGAGCTTTAAGCCAGTCTCCTTATCAGCTAAATTAAGTCAGCATACAGCCTTAAGAATCCCAAGCAAACAAGACTAACACGAACCTAGAGGATTTTCTTGCCAACTGGCAGTAGGACCGAAGAATGGTCCTCAACGACAATGGGTAGACCTTGTTCTTGAGGTGCTCGTGCAGCTGGAAGGCAGTCGTTAATTCACATCTTCTCTTCCACTACCTCTCGGATGGCTGCCGTTATCTTCGAAGGTCTCCCGCTACCACATTACCAGGCTAAGTCCTGACATGGTTGGTGCCTTCAATTTAAGATTCTGTTTCTTGTACACCATCCTTCGCTAAAAATCACGAATAACTGCCACGTGCAACTCCCGACGATCCATTCCGGCCAAAAATAATAAACGTTTCGTGCATCTAAACGTTTAGTGGGCTAAACTTTCATGCATTTAAATGTTTCATGCGTCTGAACATTTCGTGCGTTCTTTTGAGCTGGTTGGAAAATGCATGCGGCTAGACGGTGAACCAACGCTGGGTTTAAACGCAACGCCAAGTTTATTTTGGCGCCTACTGTAATACTTACGAAGGCCCAGCTAATATTTGAAAAGAGGTCTTGACTTTATATCACAATCATACAGAATCTTCTCACTGTTTTTTACCACCGGCTTCAGGATATCTTTTCACAGTATGTTGGTAGAACAGGAGCTGTAAAATAGATGATCTATCCTATCTAAAGCTCGAAGCAAAGAAGAGTCGCAGCAGCTAAAAGAAATAACTTGCCACCCTGCCCAAATCCAACCTTTCTACCAGTAGCAAGTCAGCTGCTGTATAAGTGGCACAGCTAGCGGGTGAATCAAGTTATGTCGATGCCCAGACTAACAGAAATGTTTGAGATTCTTTAATAGGAACTGCGATTAGTATTTACCTCCCTCCAATCTACCTGCGATTACTATTGGAAGGGCAGTTACAATTAGAAAGGTGCGGTTACTATTGATTGAGTTGTGAAGGAGTTCAAGTTCCTGTTTGGAGGATCTCTTGTGTGTCTGTGGCTCAATGTTGAGTTACTCACCCGAAAAGCAGAAATCAAGAGTTCAAGCACCTCTGCAACCCTGAATTCTCTCCCCCCCCCCATTGTCTTTAGTTCTCGACTTTATAAGTGTAATGATTTTATAAGTGTAATGAGCAATTATTTGGGCGTGTCTTCGTGTCCTATTGCTATTTGCCTCCGTGTTTTAATTGGAGTGGCGGTTCATAATAGAGGACATACATGTTGGATCAAAGTGAAGCACTGACATGGCACCTGTAAGCTGGGCTCCGATATTACTGGCTGTAGTCACTAGTCAGCTGAGCTCCCTGCAGACCTGGGCCTAGGTATTAACAACCTGGGCTCCTATAGCATAAAGGCAGGAGGAATAGGGTCAAGGTTGTGTTGAATTTGTATATGAAATAAAAACTCTAATAAACTGAATAGGCTTTGTATAATGACTTCAAGTGTCCCGAGAAGCTGGCAACAAGAAGCAGGGTAATCTAGTAGATCATCACTGGCATGGCTGCTCCTGTAGTTACCCTAACCCTTTCCTCAGCCCCATTGCAATAGGTCACTACGAGATGTCATTCCTTGACCAGAATGCTTGCATCCATGCCAGTTGTGTTATTTACAAGGAGAGTGGATTAGCAAGCCAAATCCACTACTAATACAATATATCATAGTGCACTTACTATTAACTTCATGAACTGCCCAGCCAAGTGCGTACTTGAGGGCACACTCAATTATTTCAGCATACCGTGCAGGCACATAATAGCTGAACTTGATAAAGAGTTTGTGCTGCACGAGCTATTTAAGTATTGTAGTTGTCATGTACTCCAAAGGATGGACAGACTTGCTACCAAACAGGAGAACTTTCAAATGTGCTAAATTTCAAATTATTGACAGAAACATTTTTTGGTGTAAAAATTAATATTTCTAAAAATAGCTACCTAGTGATTGGTATAGGGTGTGGCCTCGGGAGACTAAGCTAGAGAGATAGAGTTTGAACAAAGACCATGGCTAGTAAGTCCTTGTACAGTTACTTTAATTAACCTGTGTAAGACTTTCCTAGCCTCAGTGGGCTGTTATCAGAACCTGCTAGTTCATCACCATAATTATGTGAACAACCGGCAGAGATTACTCGGTAAGCCTTGTGGGAAGGGCAATATGGCAACCATTTCCCACTATTGAAGGAGCTAGAGGTCATGCACCCGTGCGCATGCATAATTAGGTCGTGTGGTTACGTATTTTTTGTTTGCAAATTTTATACTTTCATAATTTATTCTGAAGTTTGTTTGCTTTGATGTGAATATTACAACCTCTAAAACTCTGTCTGCATAATATAGTGAAATTACATTACAAACTGTTACAGGAGAAATTTCTGTTGTTTTATATAGAAAATCAAGAAGACCGAGGAGACCGATGGCATCTGCATGAGCAAGGTCAGAGTTTTGCTAGAGCTATTGTTGTCTTTACATTGTTAAATGTAGCCAGTGCTATAGAGTGTATACCTGAACTACCAATGAACTAATGGCCTCAAACTGTTTTTACATCATTCTCCAAACCTTTCATGTTTTTAGTTTCTTTTAAATTTATTTTGTGGCCAGTGTAAATGTGGCCCAGTGTGCATGATCAAGTCAACCAAAATTGGAAGTCTTTCTACTTAATAAAAAAAAATCATGGGAACTCAGTGCCAGAATTGATTAGGGGGTTGGGTTTTTTGTGTGCGGTTAGCGTTTGACTTATTTCTGTTGTTCTTATTTTTTAAATATTTTTTGTTGGGAGAAGGGGAGGGGGGGGGGGGGGGGGGGGGGGGGTGGGGGGTGGGGGCTTTATTGTTTTGCTTCAGATTGGCATGTATATCTACCATTCTCAAGGTAACTAAGTGAGCTGCATAGCCTGATACAGTAGGAGACCAAAAAAGTTCCAGTTCCGCACCTGTTCCAATGGTGGGTAAGGAAAACAGAAACACCGAATCAACGCATAAAATCCCGACGAATAACGCATAACAAACGCCGTTAAGTTTACGTTTCCAATTTTTTATCTTAGCGCTTATGGGGCGTGCGCCAGGAGTTATTTCTCTTCCTAGCATTTTGGCCTGTGCCCACTAGTGTCCTTCAGCTCTACTTGTATTAGCTTTGCCTTCTTGTTAGTAGCTACTCAGTTTAGACAAAATGCTTAGACAAAGCTTGCTATGTAGTTTTGTAGATGTTAGGTTTGCTAAGCATAGTGTTAAGTAAAGCCTGGTGTAGACTAAGGCCAGTATGGCCCATTTTTTTCTTCAAAAAACCCTCACCTCTTTCAAGGGCCGTAACTCCTGAACCACACACCCTATGCTAGTGATTTTATGCTCAAAAGATAGATCTCTCTTAGTGCTTCCAAAAAACATAAAAAACTTGAGGATAGGGTAATATACAGTGTGTGACATGCAGAAAAGTTGGGAAAAAGTGAGAAAAATCGACAGCCATGGCTTCCAAAACTCTTGGGAATATTGCTTAGGCACTAATAAGTGATTTCGTAGAGTTACTTAGTGCTTGATAAGCACTACCAGCTGTACAATTGGCTGCGTGCCAGCGCTTTTAATTGCCACTAAGGACAGTTGTGAATAAACTTATAACTTGGAAGTGCTTATAGCTACTACTTAAGTAACTCTATCATATCATAGAGCAAAGACAGAGCTATAAAATTATATATATTTAAGTAGGTACACACTAATATTTCTCATAGATATCCTTTTTTGAAATTCAAAAAGACTCTTTTTTTTTGGAAATGTGGGAAATCGCTGTTGAAGTTGGACTATATACTTTCAAGGGGAGACCTTTCAAGGGGAGACAATGGTATTTTTTTATTTTTTTACTTGTGGTTACAACTTTAGAGCTCCATAGGTTCTGCAAACTTCATGGTATGGACTTGATATATAGCTCAAAAGATAGGTATCTCTGTGTGCTCTCTTTTGATACTAAAATATGTTTCATAGGTATAACTATAGGCAAGTTACTAGACCCTAAAGTGGAAGTACCTCTAGATTGCTAAGTGATAAAAAATTGAAATTGGTACGAGTGGCTAGAGGAAGCCCTAGGCTATTCAATGACCTTTTTCATTAGGCGTTAAAATTTTAGTACGTGGTCAAGCGCGGGGGTTGAAAATTGAGGGCTTTGATTTTCAACGTAATCAATTTTCCACCCGCGCGCTTGACCACGTACTTACATTTTCACGCCTAATGAAAAAGGTCATTGAATGCTCTACGGCCACTGGTACCAATTTCAAATCTCTAGCACTTAGCAATCTGGAGTTATTTTGGATGAGGTTTTTGGGATGCAGGTTTTTGAGGTCCCTCCACTTTAGGGTCTAGTAACTTGCCTAGTTATACCTATGAAATATATTTTAGTATCAAAAGAGAGCACACAGAGAGACCTAACTTTTGAGCTATATATCAAGTCCATACCATGAAGTTTGCAGAATCTATGGAGCTCTAAAGTTGTAACCACAAGTTTAAAAAAAGAATTTAAAATTGCCATCGTCCCCCTCAAACTGCACGAGGATTTGCCCGCGTGGAAATGAATGGTCAGAGCATACGTGGCAGGTATAGGCTTAAATTTTACTTAGATTTATGCTCAATTAGAATGCAATGGTTCTATATGCAATGGGCTTTATTTTGATACTTTTAGCAACTCTCTAGGGTAAGCGGTTGCCCAGATATGATCCGTGGAACTTACCTGAAGCTGAACTTACCTCATTTTTAAATTTTTCAGTTGAATGTAAGTTTGGCCTGGATAAAATCCACCATAACTTGAGACTTGTGCT
This sequence comes from Cladorhizidae sp. MBARI D1340-BT2, assembly GCA_028752905.1. Taxonomy (NCBI): domain Eukaryota; kingdom Metazoa; phylum Porifera; class Demospongiae; order Poecilosclerida; family Cladorhizidae; species Cladorhizidae sp. MBARI D1340-BT2. The sequence goes on from JAQNBH010000015.1 coordinate 3,783,799, forward strand.
TCCAAATGTTTTCAAATTTGAAAGACAATTTGTACAGATGTTTAGAAATGATATAAGCACACACCAAAAAAAGGTCAAATATTTTTTTTAAATGGGCCATACTGGCCGGCTTGCAAAACAAACCCCCCCCCCCTTTTTAATGCCCTCACAGGACCTTTAGTACCTAGCAAGCCTTGCCTTAGAGAAACTTCTTAGCAGACCTTGCCTTAGAAAGGTTGAAGAGTTTGCAGAGTGTCTAGCAGCTTAGCAGGAGTTGCCTTAAAAAAACTCGACCTCTAGAAACCTGTAGCTGCTTTTGTAACAAGCCACGTCAGAATGTTAGGCCTCACCTCAACCATGTATAGACCAAGAAATGTTATAATGTTATATTGATATTTTGGCTAACAGAGAACTCTGTCGGTCTAGCCCTTAAGCATGGTGGAATATGTTAGGTGGCAGGTGTACTGTAAGAGTGCGTCAAGAACATAAATTTCTGCAATGCATTTCTCTATTGCATGGTGGATGTCTATTATGTTTCATTGTACATGCAACAGGACTCCGGCTTCTATGGTCAAGTTGTAGGATAAGTTGGTCCTTGATGCCCCCCATCGACTTACTAGTCGACTTCTATCCTACAATCACTGTTTCCAACCACCTACTTCTCCATGGACACTATTGAATTTGAGTCTGTAATGAGAGAAGTGTTTGGAGTCGATCCAGCAGGCATACAAGTGTTTATGCTTGCAAAATAATGGATATATTGTTTTAAACTGACTGTCATCTTTTATTATGTGAAGATGTCTACAACTACAAGGCCAGTACATCTACGATTTACACCAAAATGTGCATGTCAGAGAAATGATATATGCAAACACTTTGTCGTCTTTTGTCATGCCAATTGGGTAGTCTTGGTTGTGACAGCCAACCTTACCTTAACACAAGCCTTGCATGATGCTGTGTTGAAAGTTCACTGGTGATAGTTATGCATGCTCATTGCTCAATTATTATGGTCACCAGTGAACAACATTAGCAATTTTGTAAAGTACAACATTCAAGTTGAAACAATCCTGAGTGTACAGTCTGTGGATCTCAAGTTGGACTGCATTCACCATTCTATATAACATCCTCTATGCCACAAGTCATCTCTCCCATCTTCTTTTCATCTGGAAAGGTAGGGTAGCGAGGAGAATTGTTATATTACCTTGCCTTTAAGATTTGGAAATCAAATGTTTCACCAATACAAGCTAAGCTTGCCAAAGAGTAGCTAAGGAGTAAACTAAGCAGGCAAGATTGTCTTAGGTCCTTCAAGCCCCAAAGCTAAACTCCTAGCCACAACCCAGGCAAAGCTATGTTCATCAGCTTACCTTTCAAATTTAGAATAAGCTAATCGATTCAAGCTGCTTCCTTAAACTAAGCCAAACCAGCTTATAAACTGTAAGCTTAAACCAAGTTGTCAGATAAACTAAAGGCTGGTTCACAACACGACGCTGGTCGAGTGGAGCGTTGCATTGCATTGCATTGCGTTGCGTTTGCCAGTTCACCACATAAATAACGCAATGCTCCACTCGGCCAGTGGTCGTGTGCCAATTGACCTTTGACCCTATTAATTTCGAACTGCGCATAACAAAAGCAACCGCACTGACAGCAATAGCGAAGAAGAGTTTGATTTGATCTTGCTATTGGCTAGTAGGAGACGAAGAAAGCGGAAGAGAAGGATGTGGGTACGCCCTATATTCGATCGCTGTACCCAGCATGGAGATTAGAACAATCTCCTACAAGAGATGAGGCTGTCTTCCCCCACACCCCACCCCACCCCCCCCCCCCCCCCCCCCCCCCCCCACCCCGAGTCACAGATATTTGAGGATGTCTAGGGAGAGGTTGGACTCTCTTTTAGCTGAGGTATGCTTTGTATGTGCCATAGTGTAAATAATAAAAGTTACCTAATTATATATATATAGGTCAGTCTTTAGCTTGACCCATCACAGTCATGACAGCTCTCTCAGAGCTGATATCTCCCCAGGTGAAAGGTTGGCACTCGCTCTGAGATTTATTGCTACAAGCAACTCACAAGTATATATAGTGCTAAAAAAATTAATTTGTTAGGTCTCTCTGTCATGAAGTATCCTCTATGATTTTGCAGACCTCACTGTCCTTTAACTTTCGTACGGGATGATAAACAGTTTGTACCATCAACGAGGAGCCATGTACTGGAATAGAGTCCAAATCACGTGCTGGAAGCAGCAGAGTTTTTCCCCCCTTTGTACCTTGTTCATTATATAAAGTACAATTGATCTTGAGGTATTCACAATCCGCTGCTTCCACGAGAGATACCTTCAGGGACTACTTCTCAAGCACAGCTCGAGAAGTCCCCTGGCAATACAACCATGCTTTAGCATACGTAAACACACAATGCTAATAATAAATTGTCTAGTAAATATTTTCAGCATATTTTCAACGTATCAGTACACAAAATTGGCTTAAAATAATTATTTTACACATTCATGATAATTGGTAGGTGGTAGGGAATAGGGTTCTTGGGGAAATCAATGTTCACAAATGATGTGTAAAAATGATGACAGAAAACAGTGGCCAGCATGAAATAACCATGGACCTGCATCACCCTCTGGGGACTCTTCTCTTCAGTTCCTTTACATACCGATTCCTCAGTGTCTTCACTATTTGCAACAGTGTTCTGAGTTGCTTCTTCTCCAACCTATCATATCAATATGTGGATAATTGTCGTCACTCGATAGAAACTAGTTATAGATAGGCCATTCTTTCTATAGCTAGTTATAGCTGTAGGCCATTCTTTATATAGCTAGACCATTCTTACCTGACTTACCACTGACTTCCAGTCAACTACGGGAAGCTCAATAGACACTTGATACTGGCTAAACTGCAGGTCAGTGGCACGTGATAGATTATAGCATTCTGATTGGTCCGACGTTGCGTTTCAGACGCTGGATTAGAACTTTTTTCTAATCGAGAATACATCTCCGTCGTGTTGCGCTCCATTGCGTTTGCGGTTCACAACACGACGCAACGTCACGCTCGGACGCAACGCAACGCTCCGCTCCGCTCGGCCAGCGTCGTGTTGTGAACCAGCCTTAAGCTTAGCAAGCTTTAGAAACGATAGACAGATTAACTTGTTCCGCGTGTCTGATGAACTGACATTAGAGCTACCTTGGAATGTCTATCCTTAAGCGGTCCTACACCGCAGAGTGGTGCGCCTGTTGTAGTCCTAGTTTGGTCTGTAGCAGACGCTGAAGCTAGTCAACAGTTGTTTCGTCGGTCCGCTTTATCAGCTCCTCTATTCCTTCGAGGCTTGCATTAATATTGATGGCCTTTTGCTGAAGAACGACATAATAGTCAAGAAGCGAGAGGTTGCCAAAGACGAACAAGCAGGAGCAAGACACCGATTGTACTTGAAGCACGAGGCTGGAGAACGACCGCACGAACAAGCGAACAAGGGCGAGCTAATCGAACCGCGAACGAGTTTGAAATGCGAAGAAAAATGATTCCTCGCTGTTGGAACGGACCTGTTACTAAACGATATTGTAACGACGTAAATAGCGCCAATGGAATATTAAGGCAACGGAACTGGAACATTTTTTGGTCTCCTACTGTACGTCTACTTCTTTCTAGCATATGATTGGCCAGGTTCCGGACATGAGGTCAGCTCCTACAACAGAGTATGCTAGCACTCTCTATAGCGTTCATATACTCCAGAATGCCACCCATGTGAATCAAGAAGAGTAAGAGCATACCCTGAGCTCAGTAGGCCACTCATGTGAATCAAGAAGAATAAGAGCAGACCCTGAGCTCAGTGGGCTACCCATGTGAATCAAGAAGTATAAGAGTAGACTCTGAGCCCAGTGGGCCACCCATGTGAATCAAGAAGAATAAGAGCAGACTCTTAGCTCAGTCGGCTGCCCATGTGAATCAAGAAGAATAAGAGCAGACCCTGAGCTCAGTGGGCCACCCATGTGAATCAAGAAAAATAAGAGCAGACTCTTAGCTCAGTCGACTACTCATGTGAATCAAGGAGAATAAGAGCAAACCCTGAGCTAAGTGGGCAACCCATGTGAATCAAGAAGAATAAGAGCAGACCCTGAGCTCAGTGGGCCACCCATGTGAATCAAGAAGAATAAGAGCAGACTCTTAGCTCAGTCGGCTGCCCATGTGAATTAAGAAGAATAAGAGCAGACCCTGAGGTCAGTGGGCCACCCATGTGAATCAAGAAGAATAAGAGCAAACCCTGAGCTTAGTTGGCCACCCATGTGAATCAAGAAGAATAAGAGTAGACTCTGAGCCCAGTGGGCCACCCATGTGAATAAAGGAGAATAAGAGCAGACCCTGGGCCACCCATGTGAATCAAGAAGAATAAGAGCAGACCGTGAGCTCAGTGGTCCACCCATGTGAATCAAGAAGAATAAGAGTAGACCCTGAGCTTAGTGGGTCACTCATGTGTTGAATCAAGAATAAAAAGAGCAGACCCTGAGCTCATTTGGCCACTCATGTGATTCAAGAAGAATAAGAGCAGACTCTGAGCTCAGTGGGCCACCCATGTGAATCAAGAAGAATAAGAGTAGACTCTGAGCTCAGTGGGCCACCCATGTGAACCAAGAAGAATAAGAGTAGACTCTGAGCCCCCCATGTGAATCAAAAAGAATAAGAGCAGACCCTGAGCTCAGTGGGTTGTCTAATCCAACACATCACATGATCCTGGCTGACATCATATCAGTGCTGTACAGATATGTACGTACTGGATTAGGTTTAGGTCTTCAGCTTATATTAGGGCCAGAGCATAGTTAGAGTTAAGACAATAGCTAGAACGCAGTGTAATCAAATATGCTCGAAGTTAGTGGGGGGGGGGGGGGGGGGGGGGGGGGGGGGGGGTTGATAGATGTGGTATAATAAGGCTCTAATCTAAGTTGGAACTAAACACCCCAAAAATAAAAAAATTAAACTCTATAAAATATTTGTGGTAAGTTACAACTTTATAGCACATAATTGAGTACACATCACTGTATGAACTTGATATTGAGCTAATAAATCCCTGTGTGCTTTATTCTGATACTAAAATATGAAGCATTTGTAAAACCATGCCAAAGTTACCTGCAGCTAAAGCACGGGTACCTTAAAATCTTGAGGGACTAAACTGGCAACAATTGTGGCTTCTGATAGGACTATGCCGATGTTTGGCAGCCTAGGCATTTGTTAGCCCTAATGAAAACACTCATCCCATGAACAGAACTTCCTCTTGCCACAGATACCAATTGTTTAGCACTTTCCTATCAGAAGCCACACTTGCTGCCACTTTGGCTGCATGCAACTTGGTATATACCTGTGCTACACTTATTAGGGAGTGCACAGAGAAAGCTATATTTTGAGTATTGTCCAGTAGAGTCCACAATCTATGAAGCTCCAAAGTCTTACCAAATTAATACACATTTATATATAGACCTTTTAAGCAATCAAGCAAGTAGGAGATCCTTGCGACCTCCTAGATCAATCCACCATGCACTTCTCATTCACTTGAGAAATATCTTCTCTGGAGATGCCTATAGCCCTGCCTGGAGTTGTTCAGAACTGGAGGACTTATTATTCAGTATTGTGCCTGGTGGTGTTAACCTGAAATGTATCTAATTTATAACACATGCACAATCGGGACCCAGTGCATGCTGTTTCTACAAAATGTTGATGATTGCATGGGCAGGTTGTCAAGAAGGGTGGCTATGAGTAAGCCACTGCCGAGTCTCATTGTCGAGTTGTGGACAATATCAAGGTTCTTGGTGTGTGTACTGTGTCTCCAGGCAGCTGCAGCATATTCTGCAGTTGACTACAGCACAATCCAAAAAAACATGCCGGTTGCGTTGCTTTCAACGTTACGAAACGAAAAACGTGAACGCAAATAAACGCACACCGTAAATGCTAACGGTCTCAACGGAAGCAAATGGGATAAACCGTCTGCTTAGCGGTGATCAAGCGCAAGCACTTCGCAATTAGTCGGTGCACTAGTAAGCCTCAGTTGTGTGGTGAGCGTTTTCAAGTCTCTTTGTTCCAGAGCCTTCAGTCTTCCCACCTGAAGTATTGCAGTCTAGTCTAAGCCTCCTGTTCCGTACTTCAGTCGAGCGTCACCCGTCAATAAGCTGTGCAGTCGCGAGTCCGTCTCCATCTCCTACCTGAAGCACCTTTTGACAGTCGAGTGTAGGTCTCCACACCTCTTTCTTGCTATAAGTGCAGTTAGCAAGCAAGAGGAGCGGAGACTTATGCTCGATAGTAGAACGAAAGTGCATCAGGTAGAAGACAGATGCTCGACTGCAACTGCTGTGCTCTCGCGGTGACTGACGCTCGTACATACCAGGGGACTTGCACTACTTCAGGTGGGAAGAATGAAGGCTCTGGAACTAACCTACAGATGAGCGTCAGAAGCTTTTTGTCTTGTTTTATATTACTTATTTCTAATATAATTATTTCTAATTGCTGCCCTCTTTATTTTGTTTTCTACCTGATAACTGTTCAATTAAAATGTTTCAATGCAATAGTGTTCTGTTGTACAAAATAATTCTCTGAATGGAGAAAAATGTTCAGAAGTATCCAAAAAAGGTAATAGTCCCACTTTTGAGTGACCACTTTCAAATCAACAGTCTGAAAGGAGGGGGCCTGGCACTAACGTAGGTGGAGGAATCGGATGCCAACTTCATTGCACCTTGAAGACAAACTGGAGATGGCTGAAGCACTGGGGGAGTTACCGGAGGCAACCTGTTCTCCAGAAGTGGCACACGGTGGGTTAGCTCCCTCTAGTTCTTCTCCAATGAAGAACATTCTATTATATTATACATGCCAAAGAGAAGAAATACACAATCACATTGTCCAATATAATTATTCATTTTGGATGCATAACCACTTCATCCATCTCTGTCAACAAATTGGTGGAATATGAATTAGACAGCTGGACATGTTGGTGGGGAAACTAGGGGCCATCACCAAAATCCTACCTACTTTATTTGTTGCCAATCAGCATGTTCAAATAACAGGACCAGCTACATTTTTCCCTTCCCACATCTAAACAAACTCAAAGCTGCAATAATAGCAGTTGGGTAATGCTGCTATACAAACTATCCACTAGTCAAGGTAAAGTTTTAACTTCATGCTGGATTTTTATTGCAAATGCTCGCTACTTTTATTATCGAGGAGAGGCACGTGCATTGACCACCACGTGAACTGAAGGGAAAAAAAGCGAGGTAAGCTCGAACTACAGTTACTTGTTCTTTAGAGAGCGTCCGGCTGGAGTTGTTTGTCTTTGAGTTATTTCAGTACGAGTTTAAGGGTCTGTAAGATTAAGAGTCTATAAGCAGGTAAGTTTCCTCCTCTTACTGTCATACTTGCTATAATATAACTTTGGTGTAACTGAAATCTGCTTGACCCCTACAAGCTGTTCGAGTCAACACTTGAGTTTCAGTTTTAGTTGTTTTTGGTAGCTAGAATAAATGGAATACTGGATGCTACTTCTCTAGCTAGTGTTGTACTAATGAAGCTATATATTGTCGTCAAGAATTGATTCATTTCGTGTTATTTGTTTATTTTTGGTATTTTGGCCCATGGAGGCGGACTCCGTGTGTCTGTCGCACAAGGCAAAGCTCTGGGGTACATTGCTGGGGGGTGCCTGTAGAGTGAAGGTGGGGACTTCCACACCCCAAACATGCCTGGGGACAATTCAACTGGCATCAAACAGGATGGGACTACAAACCAAGAAATGAGTTGTTGCTGTTCATGTAATATTTGTGTTTGTTCACAAGTCTTTAATCGGCTGGTTTTTTTGGTCAACTTCTATAACCACCATTATGTAAATTAATTTTTTTAATATATTACAACATTTCTCCAATTTCTAGAATTTTCTCACATTAAAATACACAGGATATTGTTCTTTTCAGGTGGACCAATCTTCTTATGACGAGCTTTGGTGGGATTCAAGCTGGGACTGCATTCGTCTGTCCATAGGACCTTCTCGGACCCTTCAGATACCCACAAATTGTCTTGGCCACACCAACCTAAAAGATGCAATTGGAGATTATAATTTTATTTAATATCAAGGCAAGAATAAATCTGTAAATGTTATATCATTGCATTGGGAATGATCACTAACAGCCACTACACCAACAGGGTGGGCATTCAAGCTTCAGCATAAACTACAAACAAGCTTAGATCAGCAGAGCCCCTCACCACTAGCAAGCAAGTTGGAGCCCCATGGAGCTTTAAGCCAGTCTCCTTATCAGCTAAATTAAGTCAGCATACAACCTTAAGAATCCCAAGTAAACAAGACTAACACGAACCTAGAGGATTCTCTTGCCAACTGGCAGTTAGGACCGAAGAATGGTCCTCAACGACAATGGGTAGCCCTTGTTCTTGAGGTGCTCGTGCAGCTGGAAGGCAGTCGTTAATTCACATCTTCTCTTCCACTACCTCTCGGATGGCTGCCATTATCTTCGAAGGTCTCCCGCTACCACATTGCCAAGCTAAGTCCTGACAAGGTTGGTGCCTTCAATTTAAGATAATACTCTTGTACACCATCCTTCGCGAATGACTGCCACGTGCAACTCCCGACGATCCAATCCGGCCAAAAATAATAAACGTTTCATGCATCTAAACATTTAGTGTGGCTAAACTTTCATGCGTCTTAACGTTTCATGTGTCTGAACGTTTCGTGCGTTCTTTTTAGCTGGTTGGAAAATGCATGCGACTAGACGCTGAACCAATGCTGAGTTTAAACGCAACGCCAAGTTTATTTTGGCACCTACTGTAATACTTACGAAGGCCCAGCTACTAGTTGTAAAGAGGTCTTGACTTTATATCACAATCATACAGAATCTACTCACTGTTTTTTACCACGGGCTTCAGGATAATGTTGGTAGAACAGGAGCTGTAAAAAGATGATCTCTTCTTTCTAAAGCTCGAAGCAAAGAAGAGTCGCAGCAGCTAAAAACAACAACTTGCCACCCTGCCCAAATCCAACCTTTCTACCAGTAGCAAGTCAGCTGCTGTATAAGTGCCACAGCTAGCAGGAGGATCAAGTTATGTCGATGCCCAGACTAACAGAAATGTTTGAGATTCTTAATAGGAACTGCGATTAGTATTCACTTCCTCCAATCTACCTGCGATTACTATTGGAAGGCAGTTACAATTAGAAAGGTGCAGTTACTATTGATTGAGTTGTGAAGGAGTTCAAGTTCCTATTTGGAGGACTTCTAATCGTTTCTGTGCCTGTGGCTCAAAGTTGAGTTACTTACCCGAAAAGCAGAAATCAAGAGTTCAAGCCCCTCTGGAACCCTGAATTCTCCCCACCCCCACCCCGACTTTATAAGTGTAATGAGCAATAATTTGGGCGTGTCTTCGTGTCCTATTGCTATTTGCCTCCATGTTATAATTGGAGGGGGCGGTTCATAATAGAGGACATGCATGTGGGGTCAAAGTGAAGCACTGACATAGCACCTGTAAGCTGGGCTCCGATATTACTGGCTGTAGTCACTAGTCAGCTGAGCTCCCTGCAGACCTGGGCCTAGGTATTAACAACATGGACTCCTATAGCATCAAGGCAGGAGGAATAGGGTCAGGGTTCTGTTGAATTCATATATGAATAAAAAACCTATAGTCTTTGTATAATTACTTCAGGTGTCCTGAGAAGTTGGCAACAAGAAAGCAGAGTAATCTAGTAGATCATCACTGGCATGGCTGCTCCTGTAGTTACCCTAACCCTTTCCTCATCCCCTTTGTAATAGGTCACTATGAGATGTGGCAGCATTCCTTGACCAGAATGCTTGCATCCATGCCAGATGTGTTATTTACAAGGGGATTGTATTAGCAAACCAAATCCACTACTAATACAATATATCAAAGTGCACTTACTATTAACTTCATGAACTGCTCAGCCAAGTGCCTACTTGAGGGCACGCTCAATTATTTCAGCATACCATGCAGGGACATAATAGCTGAACTTGATAAGAGTTTGTGCTGCACAAGCTATTTAATTAAGTATTGTAGTTGTCATGTACTCCAGGATGGACAGGACTTGCTACAGAGCAGGAGAACTGTCAAATGTGCTAAATTTCAAATTATTTACAGAAACATTTTTTGTGTAAAAATTAAAATTTCTAAAAATAGCTAGTGATTGGTATAGGGTGTGGCCTCGGGAGACTAAGCTAGAGAGATAGAGATTGAACAGAGACCATGGCTAGTAAATCCTTGTACAGTTACTTTCAACCTGTGTAAGATCTCCTAGCCCAAGTGGGCTGCTATCAGAACCTGCTAGTTCATCAGAATATGGCAGAGATTACTCAGTAAGCCTTGTTGAAGGGCAATATGGCAGCCATTTCTCACTACTTGAAGGAGCTAGAGGTCATGCACCCGCGTGCATGCATAATTAGGTGGTGAGGTTACATATTTTTTGTTTGAAAATTTTATACTTTCATAATTTATTCTGAAGTTTGTTTTTGCTTTGATGTGAATATTATAACCTTCAAAACTCTGTCTGCATAATATACTGTGAAATGACATTACAAACTGTTACAGGAGAAATTTCTGTTATTTTATATAGAGCACCAAGAGGATCCAGAGGGCCTCCAGTTTGGACAGCTTCATCAGCCAGGTCAGAGTTTTGCTAGAGGTATTGTTGTCTTTACATTGTTAAATGTAGCCAGTGCTATAGCAGGGTTGTATACAGAAATTTTGCCAAGGGGGGGCGAACTTGAGATATGGAAAAATAAGGGGGGGCGGAGAGCCTGGATGGTGCGGAAAGGGGATGTGCACCCTGGGCTTCCGCGTGGAGTACGAAAGTGTTTTACCCACAGGTATTTTTGCAGTACTAACTGTATATATAGCTGCTACTTATGATGGCATGCACTTTTTCTAAAATCTTTAGTACAACATTCCATCTTAAATATTTGCTGAAGTTGCATGCTACGGCAATCAGCATATATAGATTAGATATAGTCACTTGTCACTCGTATAATGGAGGTGGGCTTTTGTGAAATCGAATTATGTTGCATTCCATGCATTTTCTTACAAAATCATGGACAACAGGTTTCATACACAATTTTTCTCTAGTTCTCTAGGGGGTGGTGGAAATGGTTGGTCACTTGGTGCCCTAATTTTTGTTAATATTTTCTTAACATGTTCATAAGTCGTAAAAGGGGGGTCTGGGGGGAAGATCCCCCCATTTTTTTTTTTGCTTTTACAATGTCTGAGGATAGCTATTTTGACTGACTACCAATGGCATTATGCTATACCGAACTATGGCTAGACTATATATATTTCTCATGATATTGTAGCTGCTTGGAAAAAGGAGAGCATGTGTCATGACACGATGACATCACACACCACCACGTGCTCTCCTTTGTAGGTTTGTCACTTCTTTTGTTTCTCCTTCTTTCCCACTCCCTCTCTCTCAGTATTTTTAACTCAGTCCATTATGTCATGGTCTTCAAGTCTAATCTTAGACATGATGTCATCACACGCCACCACGTGTTCTCCTTTGTAGGTTTGTCACTTCTTCAGTTCCCTCCTTCTTTCCCACTCTCTCTCAGTATTTTTAACTCAGTCCATTATGTCATGGTCTTAAAGTCATCACACACCACCACGTGTTCTCCTTTGTAGGTTTGTCACTTCTTCAATTCCCTCCTTCTTTCCCACTCTCTCTCAGTATTTTTAACTCAGTCCATTATGTCATGGTCTTAAAGTCTCTATAAAAGAAACCTTACTAGCTGATTTCTCTTCATATTAATATGGATATTCGCTCATACTTTGCAAGTACTTCTCAAGCCTCTTCTCATGCTAATAGCAGCGATAGCGAAGATAGCAGAACAGATAGCTCTGAGCATGTCGAGGCATCTAGTCCTAGCCTTAGTCCTCCACCTTCAAAGAAAAGCAAGCAAAACAAACACCGCTCTTCTGTATCCACGAAGAGAAAATACTCTAAGAGCTGGGAGAAAGATTTCAGTTGGCTCTATTATGACGAGGATAGCGATGGTGCCTTTTGCAAGGTTTGCAAGCAATCTGGTCTGCAGCGTACTGGAGGAGTGTGGGTCACACAACCTTGCAGAAATTGGAAGAAAGCTGTTGAAAAAATGAAAGCTCATGCGAGAAGTGACTTCCATATCCATGCAACTCAAGCTCTTTTTGCAGCTAAAGGAGCAGCCAAAGGTGGAACAGTTGTACAGCAACTCCAGAATGTTTTAGCTCGCAAAAGAGCTCAGAACAGAGCTGCAGTGAAGTGCCTGATCCTACTCACTCATTTTCTTATGAAAGAACAAGTTGCACATTCGACAAAATTTGAGAAGCTGGTTGACGTGGTGGTTCGATGTGGCAGCCAACATTTGAAGCAATTCTTAGAAACTGCACCAAGAAATGCTGTGTACACATCAAGAGTGGCTGTGGTTGAATTCATCGAATCATTGGGGACATGGGTGGAGGAGTCGATTCTGAAGCGACTTCAAAAGGCACCTATGTACAGCCTCATGGCAGATGAGTGCACAGATGTCACCAACGTAGAAGAATTGTCTGTGTTTTGCCGCTGGGAGGAAGATGGTGTACCAGTAGAGTGCTTTCTGGAGCTTATTCCATTGAAGAAGGCTGATGCAGAGACCATCTATTCTAATCTCATCGATTGTTTAAAGAAGAAAGGTCTACAAGTCGGAAGAATAGTTGGATTGGGATTTGATGGAGCTGCAACTTTTTCTGGACGAAAGACCGGGGTTCAGGCACGTATCAAGAAACATACTCCTCACGTCTGTTTATACACTGCCACTGTCACTTACTGCAGTTGGCTTGTGTGCAAGCTGCCAATAAAACTCCTGGAATTGCTCATGTTTACAGAACATTGACTACTCTTTGGAAGCATTTTCGCAATTCCCCCAAGCGAGCAGAGTGTCTGAAGGAGGTACAGCACGTTCTTGAACTTCCAGAAATGAAAGTGATCAAGTCATCTGACACACGCTGGCTGGCACATGAAAGGTGTGTCAAAGCTGTCAAAGCAAGTTATTCTGCAATTGTAATCACCATTGGGAACATCTACGAGACGTCCCACGAGCCAGAAGCTCTTGGAATCCATGGTGCCCTCTGCAAATTGTCTACGATTGCAGCTATATATTTGCTTGATTTCACTCTACCACAAGTAGCCAAGCTCAGCAAAGCACTTCAGGCAGAGCAGCTTGACCTCTCGTTGATATCATTCCTTGTTGATGCTACTGTTAAATCCTTGGATGATGCAGTTTTGCCTGGAGTGAACTGGGTGTTGGAGCTTCTTGAAAACGTTGAAGACTTGAAGTCATCTACAAAGGTGTCTATTGACGCTGATAAAATACTTTCGTTCCAGAATGTTGTTGGTAAGCCTTTTGTTGCTGATTTAAAGGCCAACATAACAAGCCGATTTTCTTCATCCAACGCTGTTGTATCAGCATTGTCTATATTCGATCCACGGAAAGTTCCAAAACCAGATTCAGTATCTTTTCCCACTTATGGAGACACGTCTGTTGAGAAACTGATTGCTCACTACGGAGAAGATAGAGATGCAGAAACATTGGATGGAGAAGAAACAGTGAAGACAGCCATGATTTCCACTGAAATACTTACAGAGTGGAAAACATTCCGCCAGCTGTTAGTCAAGCAACCACGGGATACTACTGCATCACAGCTGAAAGAACTTGTTTCAAACGACATGCTCAAGGCCATGTTTCCCAATTTGCACAAGATTGCCTCCATCTGCTTATCGATTCCAGTTTCTACTGCTTCTGTGGAGAGAAGCTTCTCACAGATGAAGATGATCAAGACTCGTTTGCGTAATTCTCTAAGTGACTGCAGCCTTTCTCACCTTATGAGGATTGCTATAGAGGCACCAGAAGTACTCTCTGAGAGCGACCTTGAAGAGATTGTGGACGTATGGCAGAGAAAACCAAGAAGAACCTCAGTTTGACATTCCTATCATTTGAACCTGATATCATAAGCTTATTACACCTTTCTTGTATTACACCTTTCTTGACATTATTAAAAAAAAAATCTCTAATTTCAAGGGGGGGGGCGAGAATGATACAAGGGGGGGCGAATGCCCCCCCCCGCCCCCCCCTAAATACACCCCTGCTATAGAGTGTATACCTGAACTACCAATGAACTAATGGCCTCAAACTGTTTTTACATCATTCTCCAAACCTTTCATGTTTTTAGTTTCTTATTTTATGGCCAGTGCCCAGTGTGCATGGACAAGTCAACAAAAATGGGAAGTCTTTCTATATACTTTAAAAAAAATTTCATGGGAACTGTTTTGATTTCAGTGCCAGAATTGATTAGGAGTTGGGTTTTGTTTGTTTTTTGGGCGGTTAGCGTTTGACTTATTTCTGTTGTTCTTCTTTATTTTTTGGGGCTGGTTGTTGTGGGAGGGGTGGGGGTGGGAGGGTCTTTATTGATTTGCTTCAAATGGTCTACCATTCTGAAAGTTAAGCTGCCAACTAGGTGAGCTGCATAGCTTGATACGTCTACTTCCTTGTTGTTGGCCAAGTTCCGGGTGTAGGAGACAAAAAAAGTTCCGGTTCTGTACCCGTTCCAATGCTAATGTTACGATGTCAAAAGAGCAATCTGAAATGCGGTATATCAACGCATAATGCAAAACAAATGGCGTTAAGTTTACATTTTTAATCTTGCACTTTTTTAATAAATGCGTGCCGCACGTGTTCATGCTCACAATGGGTGGGCCAGTTGTTGAGTGTTTTTGCTCCACTTTGTTTCCTTCTTGCCAGATGTCATTTTGCCCATCAAGAAGTTTATTGCTGACTGAAGTAGGTATTAGTTATTTCTCTTCCTAGCCTTTTAGCCTGTGCCCACTAGTGTCTGTCCTTCAGGTCTAGCTCTCAACTTGGCTTTGCCTTCTAGTTCATTGCTATACTGTATAGCTAGGATGAGTTGGACTAAGCTTGCTGTATAGTTTTGTAAGGTTAGGTTTGCTAAGCATAGTGTTAGGCAAAGCCTGGGCTTGTAAAACAAGTCCCTTTTTAAAGCCCTCACAGAACCTCTAGTAGCTAGCAAGCCTTGCCTTAGAGAGACTTCACAGAGTATGTTTGCAAGCCTTTTCTTATAAAGTTGAGGATTTTACATAACTGGACTTGCCTTAGAAAACTTAACCTCTAGCTAAGCTAACAAGCCATGTCTAATTATATGGAATATTAGGCCTCACATCAACCATGTATAGACCAAGAGCTGATATATTTACACATTTCCCAATGGAGAACTCTATGTCAGTGGTGCCCCTTAGTAGTACGGTGGAGGATGGTCATGTGTTTGGTGATAGGTGTACTGTAAGAGTGGAAAAGTTCTCTCTGGAGTATAAAATTTTGGCAATACATTACATGGTGGATGTCTCTGTTGTACATGAGGACCTCAGACTCTATGGTTTAGTTACACAGACTAGTCTACATCTCCCCTGCATTCGCTGGTTCCAACTACTTACCACTTCATGAATTTGAGCTTGCTGTTTGGAGTCGATCCAGCAAACACAACTATTTATGCTCGCAAAATAGCAATGACATAGAAAATGTTTATAGTGTTAGTTTTGTAAATGACTGTCATCTTTTATTATATGAGGATATCTTTTAATAAAGTACTACAAGGCAAGTTCATCTGCTTCTCAAAAAAATGTTCATTGTCAGAGAAATAGTGACACTGAAACACACCACACTTGGTTGTAGCTTTACCGTGCTTCATACAAAAAATGTGTCCTGCGAATTGGGTAGTCTTGGTAGCGTAAGCCAAACATGATACGGTGTTAATTGTCATTAAAGTTCACTGGTGATAGTTATGCGTGCTCAATGATTATGGTAACCTTACTACCAGTGAACAAAAATCCTAGCTATTTTGTATTTATGCAAGAACTACCAGTGAATAAGTACAACAACATTCAATAGCCAGTTGCCTGTAGTTCAATAATCCTTGGAAGAATTGAGTGCAGTCTATGGATCTCGAGTTGGACTGCATTCATCAGTCCATAAAACGTCCTCTATGCCACAAGTCACCTCCCCCCCAAAAATGCCCAATCTTTTCATCTGTAAAGGCAGGGAAGTGCAGGGAAGATATATTTACCTTGCCTTTAAGATTTGGAAATCAAATGTTTCACTGACTCGAGCTAAGCTTGCTAAGAAGTAATTAAGTAGTCAAAAATTATCGATGTCTTCAAAAGTCTTAGCCTACACAAAGCTGGTCCTTCAAGGCCCCAAGCTACAGCCCAGTCAAAGCTGTCCTCTTGAGCTCACCTTTCAAATTGAAAACAAGCTCATCATTCAAGTTTCCTTAGCTAAGCCAAACCATCTTATGAACTGTAAGCTTAAACCAGGTTGTTAGCTAAACTAAGCTTAGCAAGCTTTAGAAATGACAGACAGCCTACCTTGTTCCGTGAGTCTGACAAGCTGATAGTAGAGCTACCTGGAAGGTCTATTCTAGAGCGGCCCCTGCACAGCAGAATGGTGCGCAGTGAAATGCTGTAGCCCATGTTTGGTCATTAGCAGATGCTGGAGCTAGTCGACAGATGTTTCGTCGGTCAGATTCTTCTGCTCCTCTATTTCTTTCAAGGTGGAATTAATATCGAGGGCTTTTTCTCTAAAGAACGACATTATGCGGTACAAGGAGGACAAACAAACTAGAAGCTGCTGGAGCATGATGGCACACGAGGTTCGCGCGAACAAGGACGAGGATATTGAACTGCGAATGATTTGAAATGTAGAGAAAAGTTTCTTGGCCAACTGTGTTGGAACGACGTTGGAACGATTAGCTCCGAAACGCCAATGGAATATTAATGAACGGAACTGCAACTTTTTAAATCTCCTACTGTAGTAATGTATGTACTGAACTACCAATGAACTAGTTGACTTCAAACTGTTTTTACACCATTATCCAATACCTTCATGTTTTTTGTTTCTTTGTTGCTTTTTAATGGCCAGTGTAAATGTGGCCCAGTGTGCATGGACAACTCTACCATAATTGGAAGTCTTTCTAGTTAATAAAAAAAATTCATGGGAACTCTTTTGGTTTGTGCCAGAATTGATTAGGGATGGGTTTTGTTTGTTTTTTGTGTGATGAGTGTTTGACTGTTGTTCTTCTTATTTTTTTGTTGGGGGTGGGGGGTGGGAGGGGCTTTATTGTTTTGCTTCAGATGGTCATGTAACTCTGCCATTCTGAAGGTTAAGTTGCCAACTAAATGAGCTGCATAGCTTGATACGTCTACTTCCTTGTGGCATATTATTGGCAGTTCCGGGTATGAGGTCAGTCAGCTCCTACACCAGAGTATGCTAGCACTCTCTCCATTCATATACTCCAGATTGCCACCCCCATGTGAATCAAGAAGAATAAGGGTAGACTCTGAGCTCAGTAGGCCACCCATGTGAATCAAGAATAACAGTGGTAGACTCTGAGCTCAGTGGGCCACCCATGTGAATCAAGAAGAATAAGAGCAGAACCTGAGCTCAGTGGGCCACCCATGTGAATCAAGAAGAATAAGAGCAGACCCAGAGCTCAGTGGGTCACCCATGTGAATCAAGAAGAATAAGAGTAGACTCTGAGTTCAGTGGGTCACTCATGTGAATCAAGAAGAATAAGAGCAGACCCTGAGCTCAGTGGGTCACCCATGTGAATCAAGAAGAATAAGAGTAGATTCTGAGCTCAGTGGGTCACTCATGTGAATCAAGAAGAATAAGAGTAGACTCTGAGCCCAGTGGGCCACCCATGTGAGTCAAGAAGAATAAGAGCAGACCCTGAGATCAGTGGGCCACCCATGTGAATCAAGAAGAATAAGAGCAGACCCTCAGCTCAGTGGGCCACCCATGTGAATCAAGAAGAATAAGAGTATACCCTGAGCTCAGTGGGCCACCCATGTGAATCAAGAAGAATAAGAGTAGACCCTGAGCTCAGTGGGCCACCCATGTGAATCAAGAAGAATAAGAGTATACCCTGAGCTCAGTGGGCCACCCATGTGAATCAAGAAGAATAAGAGTATACCCTGAGCTCAGTGGGCCACCCATGTGAATCAAGAAGAATAAGAGCAGACCCTGAGCTCAGTGGGCCACCTATGTGAATCAAGAAGAATAAGAGCAGACCCGGAGCTCAGTGGGCCACTCATGTGAATCAAGAAGAGAACCTGAGATCAGTGGGCCACCCATGTGAATCAAGAAGAATAAGAACAGACCCTGAACTCAGTGGCCCACCCATGTGAATTAAGAAGACCCTGAGCTCAGTGGGCCACCCATGTGTATCAAGAAGAATAAAAGCAGACCCTGAGCTCAGTGGGCCACCCATGTGAATCTAGAAGAATAAGGGCAGAGCCTGATCTCAGTGGGCCACCCATGTGAATCAAAAAGAATATGAGTAGACCCTGAGCTCAGTGGACCACCCATGTGAATAAAAAAGAATAAGAGCAGACCCTGAGCTCAGTGGACCACCCATGTGAATCAAGAAGAATAAGAGCAGACCCTGAGCTCAGTGGGCCACTCATGTGAATCAAGAAGAATAAGAGCAGACCCTGAGCTCAGTAGGCCACCCATGTGAATCAAGAAGAATAAGAGCAGACCCTGAGCTCACTGGGCCACTCATGTGAATCAAGAAGAATAAGGGCAGACCCTGAGCTCAGTGGGTTGTCTAATCCAACAAATCACATGATCCTGGCTTATATTATCTTATCTGTACTGTAAAGATAGTTACATACTGGATTAGGTCATCAGCCTGCATTAGGGCCAGAGCATAGTTAGAGTTAGGAAAATAGCTTAGAACAGTGTAATCAATGATGCTCATGATGTCGTAATGTTAGGATTTCTTATAATTATATATATGCCATGGGAAACTACCACCTGAAAAACCATTAAACCATTGGGTAGGAAGTTAGTGGGGGGTGGGGGTTGAGGGTTGATGAGGTTTAATAATAAGGCTCTAATCTAAGGTGGGACTAAACACCTCAAAAATAAAAATATAAAAACTGTATAAAATATTTGTGGTTGTTACGACTTTATAGCTCGTACACATCACTCTATGAACTTGATATTGAGCTAATAAATTCCTGTGTGCTTTATTCTGATACTAGTGTACTAAAATGTGTAGCATTTGTAAGCCATGCAAAGTTACCTGGAGCTAAAGTACGGGTACCTTAAAATCCTGAGGGACTAAACTGGCAGCATGTGTGGCTTCTGATAGGACTGTACTATGCCGATGCTTGGCAACCTAAGCATTTGTTAGCCCTAATGAAAACACTCATCCCGTGAACAGAACTTCCTCTTGCCACAGATACCAATTGTTTACCACTTTCCTATCAGAAGCCACACTTGCTGCCACTTTGGCTGCATGCAACTTAGTATATACCTGTGCTACACTTATTAGCATCAAGAGAGAGTGCACAGAGAGAACTATCTTTTGAGATTGTCCAGTAAAGTTGAGAATTTATGAAGCTCCAAAGTCTTAACATATTTAAAAAATATATATATAGACCTTTTAAGCAATTAAGCAAGTAGGAGATCCTTGCGACCTTCTAGATCAATCCACCATGCACTTCTCATTCACTTAAGATATATCTTCTCTGGAGATGCCTACAGCCCTGCCTGGAATTGTTCAGAACTGGAGCACTTATTATTCAGTATTGTGCTGGTGGTGTTAACCTGAAACGCATCTCATTTATAACACATGCACAATCGGGACCAGTGGCATGCTGTTCTACAAGTGGGCAGTTCCGTCGTGACGGAAGTACAATTCAGACACTTAATTCCCTAATAACATCAAAACAATGGCCCATAAGAAATATTTTATATTCCAGTTATTGTAAGGCATAATTAAGGTGTTTACCATAATAAAAGACTTATGGTTTTAGTTAGCTATATAGCCAGGAAAAATACATTGAAAGGGTGTGACGGAAGTACGCAGAGAATTGCAATTTTGGATGTTCATGTTCTTTATCTTGAAAATCCTGTGACTTGTGCAAGGTAATAAATCTGTCCTTGGTATCAGACTAATCATTACACATATGGGTAAGATTATTACTTCCTCTAACAAAGTAAAATTTTCTTTTTCATTTTTAAAATATCCATTACATATTGTGACGGAAGTACACAATTTGCGTGACGGAAGTACGAGTCCAAATGTATTACATTAAGATTTTTTTAAACTTTATTATTCAGGTTAAATGATAATTTCAGCTACATAATTGAAACAGATATCAAAACTTAGATAATCTCAGAAGAAAAGAATTGTGGTTTCCCACTACAGTAGGGGGAGTGATAGTTCGCACAATGTCTTCAAGTTTGTAGAAGATCTTGTCAACAGGATTAGGCCATTTCCAGTTAGTGCCACTTTTATGATCTCAATATCACTGTTGTAAGAAATTACCTCACCAGGAAAGTTTTCTCCATCATACTGCACAACAACCCATTGTCCAATGGACAGATTCAGGGTAGTAGTTATGTCCATAAGTTCCTCTTCCGTACTTGAATCCTCCTCGGCAGTTGATTCTTCCTCATCCTCAGCACTTGATTCCTTCTAAGTATCTTCTGAAGGGTCAGATCTTCTAATCGGAACAATGGTTAATTCAGTTGAATCTGATGTATCTGAAACCATAACTTTATCCCTCCCTTTTGGGATAAAGCAGTGCATCTTCAGGATGGGTCTTGGGCACAGGTAACACACCCTCCCAATGAGCATCCAACTTTTGTTTTGAAACTTCAATCTCTTCCTTGGCAATGAAGTGAACATGTATTGATGGGTTGTGTTCCTTGGCAATGCTGGCATACTCCTTTGGTGAGGTGACATGAGCCTGTCCACTTCGAACGTGCCTCCAGACTGCTCTCTTAATTTGTGCCTCCAATCCCATCCACAACACCTTTACCATTGGACCTGGCGAAGAAATTCCAAGAACATTTTTGTGGTATGAACACACGCATACATGATGAGGAATATGGTCAAACAACTTCACATGTTTGGGACGGAGCTCACAGAATTTTCTCAGTCCAATCTTTGCATCAGGATATTTTTCTACAAATTTATTCTATACTTCCGTCAAAGACAGTATATAGTAAGTATCGAGTTTGCTCAGTTCTTTTGACATTTTGACCATCACTATCTTTCTCACAAATTATTACTCTATCTTTGCGGCCTTGAGCCTGCCATGTAGTGTCATTGGAGCTATAAAATGCCAGAACAAGTTGTTTAGTGTCATCACTGAGTGCATTACTTGAAGAAGCACCAACAACGGTACTGTCAACATTTAGCCCAACTGATTTTGCTAAATTAATCACTATACAGTGCCGTTTATGGGGTGAATCTGGCAGGGATGCTCTTGCTTGTTTAATGGCTTTACCTTTAGCTTGATAGGTATGATATGGAGAAGTTAGTGGCTGGCTCATCTCTCCACACTGACTTTGACTCTCTCGATATTTTCTTGTACGTAGCTTTTCTTTCAAATGATGTTCTTCAAGTTCATCAGTTGTCATAGCTGCAAATTTCACTGATTTTCTTCTCCTGTCTTTCTCCAAATATGCCTGGTAAGTTTCACTGTCATTTCGAATTTTAGCATTTTAGCTCTTCTCTTAGCTTGCCTTTCTTTATTGCTTGCCATAGTGACTCAATAGACACACTGCTTACTTAGACATGTGCTCTGCTCTAGCTACTTAAATAGTCAAGCATGCATGTGCACGGAATCTTCTAGATTTGTGTTTAAATAAAAAAGCATGAATGTGCACGGAATCTTCTAGATTTGTGAAGCTTGCATGTGCATGGAATCTTCTAGATTTTTCTAGTGCATGTGATCGAGGTTTATATAGGTGGTGCATATATACAACTGATAAGTATTTACATACTACAGGTAGAAGAAGTTATGTTCAATGCATAGGACATATGATTTGTCACATGTAGGTAAGATAAGAGTACTTCTGAAATCAACAGGAAAGTTATACCATAATTGCAACTTAAGTTATAGGTTACAATTAGTGTTATTGTGCTTTTGCATACATTCATACGAAATTTGAGGGATGATGAAAGCCAATACAACTAAGTACTAAGAAATTGTGACGGAAGTACGTGACGGAAGTACAAAAATTTTGTACATCCGTCACAGTGTTTCTGGCTCCAAAAGTAATGGTAGCCTAAAAATGAACATCAAAGTGTTTTCCCTGTAGGATGCTTATTTATATCCTAGAATTACTATTAAAAAATTAAAAAATTGATCTATTTTATGGTTATAAAAAGTAATCGTTCATATTTGTGACGGATGTACGGGCACCTGAAACCTCGAACTGACTTCCTGTGACATGAAGAGTTTTTACTTACTGAAGTTTTCAGCAACAGATTATCAAAAGAGACTTAAGGGGGGAATAATGTCAAAATGCTAATTTTTCACTTTTTTCACAAACTATTTTAAATGGTGTATTTGCTCATATTGAAGTCATGTTCCAAGTTTCAGAACATTTGAAGATTCTATGATGCAGTTACGACAGCTTTTGCTCTCACTATTTTCATTAGAAACCCAGCAAGTGTGAAGAAGAATCGCGTCGCATTAGATTAGAAGAATTTCCACATATTTCCACAAATTTCTCCCCTATTTCTCACCCAAACTCCATAATTTATATATCACCAGAATGCTTATTGTGTGCTCTTTAACCTAAATTATTTTATTTTCACTGTTATGAGAATGTGTTGGGTATAGACCAGCATATCTGCATGTGGTTTGTGTGTGATTTCCCCCCCTCTCCTGTGGTGCATTATCAAACTTATTCAAATAGTTTAGGTGAAACTACTACATGTACTCTTACCATAAACCACCTAACAGCCACTTAGCATTATTAATGGATTTGTAATTTGCGGACAGGGCAAAAGTTGGATTGCCTGGCTGACACTTTGCCATATGACAAAAGTTAAATACATCATTAAATAGCTTATCTTCTAAGCTACATTTTGGTATAAAAATTATGTTGATAGAGGGTAGTGGGTGGAAGTTATGATTGGTATTGTCGAGGTGTATTTTTTTGACATTATTCCCCCCTTAACCGATTAAACGCCGTAAGCGCCATATGGCGCGAGACCTTACATCCTTCGCCACACAAAAATATATAAAATGAACCGTTACGAGCTAACAGCCCCGGTTGGGTTCTGCACATGCCTAGTAGACTAGAGAACGTCACAAAAATGATTATTTCCGGTTGATGCATCGTGCAACAAAAATCCTGCGGTTGAACGCCATTTTTGTTGGTCGAGCTTTTTAAAAAAAAGTGCTCAAAGATGCTCTCCTGTGAGGACGTTATTTCTCAACTTTTAGCGAACGATTCTGGCGATTCTGGGTCAGATTCATTTGGGGAAGAAGGTGAAGACATCTATGCATACCGAGGAAACATTTTGGATCCAGTTGCTCTAAGAGAAGAGGCGCGCTTGGATGGACTTCTCGATTGTAAGTTTCTTCTAACCTTAGCGCTTCATAGCCTTTGTTTACCATAGTCAACTGAGAGTGTACTATTGCCAAATACTAGCTTATTCTGTTGGTATTCCAAATTCAGACAGGATAGTTATAGGGGAAAAGTTATAGCTAAGAGTGTAGGTTGGAGTTGTTGATGTTGATTTTCATTTGAATTTGAATTTTCAAATGTTGACCACAAACTTGATATATATATATATCTTGTTTTTCCCACCCTCCCACTACTTTTCCTACAGCATCAGATGATGAGAGTGGAGATGAGGCATCTATGACTCCTTTTGTTACATTGGAGGATGAGGAAGCCTTGCCTGAAGTCTCTACAGGGCGTGGGAACACGACTGGTGCTGGAGTTGTGCGAGGGAGAGGCGGGCGAGGGAGTACTGGCCGAGGGAGAGGCGGGCGAGGGAGTACTGGCCAAGGGGGAAGCAGCTCAAGTGGTAGTGGAGTCGTAAGTGTTGCTAGTGGTCCTCCAAAAGGTACTGGTAGTAGGCGGGCCAGAGGTTATAGGCGTGTGCAAGCATCTGGCACTGGTTCTGTCCGAGCATCTGGCACTGGTCATGCCCAAGCATCTGGCACTGGTTCTAGGCTAACTGAGGTCACAGGTAAGTGGGAAATAAAGGAGTCAACTCCTTTGAAATTGGACTATACAGCAACAGCTGGTCCAACTTCTTCATTGCTTGGTGCATCAAGTACATTTTTAGATGCATTTTACCTTTTTTTTACTCTTGAAGTGTGGGAACTCCTAGTAGCAGAGACGAACAGTTACGTTTCTAGGATGGCTAGTCTCTCCAGGCCATGGGTAGATACTAATATAGAGGAAATGAAAGCTTTTGTAGGAATGTTGATAATAATGGGTGTTTCCACACTTCCATACTTAGAATTGTATTGGTCCACTAATCACTCAGATTTGTCTGGATCTTTGGTTCGTAAAGTAATGCCTAGGACTCGGTTTTTGGAGCTAATGCGTTATGTACATGTAAATTCTATTGATGGTTTGTTGGTTACAAAGGGTAACCTGAATTATGATCGGCTTTATAAGGTAAGGAAGTTATTAGATTTGATTACTCCTAAGTTTGAGAGTGAATATACCTTGCATCAAGAGCTTAGTATTGATGAAGCTATGATTCCCTTTCAAGGTAGGCTTGGCTTCAAACAGTATATGAAGGACAAACCAATAAAATGGGCCCACAGTGCTGTGCAAAGAAGCGCTGTGTAGTTTGCATTAGTAAAGGTTACAGCATGAGGCAAGGTCCCAGTGTTGTTTTTGTAAGGTTCCTTTGTGTGGTGGATCAACAGGCCGTGACTGTTTTCGTAAATACCATACCTTGGTGGACTATCAGTAATGTTTATGCACCCCCTCCTCCTTTCTGTGCTTCTCTCTTGTTCCCTGCTCCTTCGTCTACTTCTCTCTTGTTCCCTGCCCCTTCGTCTACTTCTCTCGTTCCCTGTCCCTTCGTCTACTTCTCTCGTCTCTCCAGTATTCAAGTGTTATTCTTATCCTGGTATCTCATGTTTGTGTAGAATAAAAACATGGTGAAATATCATGCCGGAGACCAAGCAAGCTATACCCAAGAGACTGAGCAAGTTCTACTCTACCCGTGACAGACTGAGCAAGTTCTACTCTACCCGTGACAGCAAGACCGGAGCTCTACCCAAGACACTCCCTTACATAATTGTGTTTTATATTATGGTTTTATTCTAGTATGTGTTAGCATTTTCACTCTCTTATAATTTGTTTTTTGTATTATTATGTGTTAGCATTTTGATGGGGAAAACAACCCACTGGCTTTGAAGCTGGTAGAGGGTTTGAAATAGATGCTCCATCTTGTGTTGGCATTATAATGTGTGTATAATAGTGTGAAAATATGAAAATATTCACCCCCAAGAAGATGACAAGGTTTTATAATGCTGGTTAGTTCTGCCCAGTTGGTAAGGAAGGTTCGATTTTTTTACAGGAAGTAGAGCTATCATGTGGCTGAATATAACCCAAGTTTCATGGGTGGAGTCCCTGCAGAACGGAAGATATAAAAATAATAAGTAAAATACCTCGTTAATTCATGAATAATTTGCCCGCGGGTATTAGGAATACGGCGTGCAATCGGTTAAACTGAGTCCAGTAACCCATTTAACTAAAAGAAAAGTACTTCCACATCTTAAATATTGACTTTTTACTAGTAAAAATATGCATAATTTAATGCTGGCGAATGGCATGTAACATATTTGGTCATAACTTTTGTTTGCTATGTCATATTTGAAAAATAATTTTATATCTTTAAAGTACAAGGTATTTCCTTTCAAATGATACCAAAATTGTTGGGATTCAGTAATTTTTAGTTTTTGGCCCCTTGGTTTATCTTTTCACGGAACTGCCCAAATAATGCTCCATGCTGATGTTGATGATTGCATGGGCAGGTTGTCAAGAGGCTATCAGTAAGCCACTGCCGTGTCTCATTTCGAGTTGAGGACAACATCAATGTTCTTGGTGTGTGTACTGTGTCTCCAGGCAGCTGCAGCATATTCTGCAGTTGAATACTGTACAATCCAAAAAAACATGCTGGTTGCGTTGCTTTCAATGTTACGAAACACAAACCGTGAACGCAAATAAACGCACACCGTCAATGCTAACAGTCTCAACGGAAGCAAATGGGATAAGCCGTCTGCTTAGCGGTGCTGAAGCTCAAGCGCTTCGCAATTAGTTGGTGCGCTAGTAAGCCTCAGTTGTGTGTGTAGTGAGCATTTTCAAGTCTCTTCGTTCCAGAGCCTTCACTCTTCCCACCTGAAGTATTGTCAGTCTCATCTGCGCCTCCTGTTCCGTACTTCAGACGAGCGTCACCCATCAAGAAGCTGTGCAGTCGTGAGTTTGTCACCTACCTGTAGTAAGCGTAAGTCTCCACACTTCTTTCTTGCTATAAATGCAGATAGCCAGCAAGAGGAGCGGAGGCTTCCGCTCGATAGTAGAACGAAAGTGCATCAGATAGAAGACATACTCGACTGGAACTAGTGTGCTCTCGCTGAGACCGATGCTTATGCGTACCAGGTGACTTGCACTACTTGAGGTGGGGAAAATGAAGGCTCTGGAACTAATCCGAGCCCTCCTACAGATGAGCGTCAGAATCTTTTTGTCTTGTTTTATATTACAATTATTTCTAATATATTTATTTCTATTTCTAATATATTTATTTCTAATATAATTATTTATTTCTAATATATTTCTTTCTTTTATTCTAATATCTAATATATTTATTTCTAATATATTTATTTTATTTCTAATATATTTATTTCAATATATATTTTATTTCAAATATATTTATTTCTAATATATTTAGTTCTAATATATTTATTTCATTACAATATATATTTATTTCTAATATATTTATTTTATTTCTAATATATTTATTTCTAATATATTTCTATTTCTAATATATTTATTTCAATATATATTTATTTCTAATATATTTATTTATTTTATTTCTAATTGCTGCCCTCTTTATTTTGTTTTCTACCTGATAACTGTTCAATTAAAATGTTTCAATTCAATTGTGTTCTGTTGTACAAAGTAATGCTCTGAAAAGAGAAAAATGTTCGGAATTATTATTAAAAAAAGATAATAGTCCCACTTTTGAGTGACCACCTTCAAATCAACAGTCTGAAAGGAGGGTGCCTGGTACTAAGGACTAAGGTAGGTGGAGAAATGTGGGGCCAACTTCATTGCACCACAGAGACAAACTGGAGAAGGCTAAAGCACTGGGGGAGTTACAGGAGCCAAGCTGTTCTCCAGAAGTGGCACACGATGGGTTAGTTCCCTCTGGTTCTTCTCCAATGGAGAACATTCTATTATATATGCCAAAGAGAGGAATGAAATACACAATCACACTGTCCAATATCATTATTCATTTTGGATGCATATAACCACTTCATCCATCTCCAAATAAGAATGTGCCAACAAATTGGTGGAATGTGAGTTAGACAGCTGGACACGTTGGTGGAGATCTTGGAAGGAAACTAGGGGCCATCACCAAAATCCTACCTACTCTATTTGTTGCCAATCAGCATGTTCAAATAACCTTATGAAAAGGCTTATGTACATTTTTCCTCTCCCACATGTAAACAAACTCAAAGCTGCAATAATGGCAGTTAGAGAATGCTACCATACAAACTATCCACTAGTCAAGATAAAGTTTTAACTTTATACATTTCACGTTATGTGGCTAATGGCTTGCACATAAAGGCTAGCAAAGTTTTGCTTTCTTATGGAACCAATTAATAAAACCAAAAAGGCTTGCAAATACTAGAGTGCAGAAGCTATAGTAAGAAGCCAAAAAAAAATTGGTGTTGCATTTAAACCAATGTACTGCAACACATGATCGTTGGCTAAAGAAATGTTGACTACAGTACAGAGCGTTTGAATGCTTGCTGTGTTTAAATGCTCGCTGGATTTTTATTGCTACTTTTATCGAGGTGATGCACGTGCAATGGACAACACGTGAACTGATGGAAAAAAGCGTGATAAGCTCGAACTACCAGTTACTTGTTCTTTAGAGAGTGTCCGGCCGGAGTTGTTTGTCTTTTTGTTATTTCAGTACGAGTTTAAGGGTCTGTAAGCTTTAAGAGTCTATAAGCAGGTAAGTTTACTCCTCTTACTGTCATACTTGCTATAATATAACTTTGGTGTAACTGGAATCCGCTTGATCCATACAAGCTGTTCGAGTCAGTACTTGAGTTTCAGTTTTAGTCGTTTGTTTTTTGGTAGCTAGAATAAATGGAATAACTGGATGCTACTTCTCTAGCTAGTGTTGTACTAATGAAGCTATATATTGTCATAAAGAATTGATTCATGTCGTGTTATTTGTTTATTTTGGCCCATGGAGGCGGACTCCGTGTCTGTCCCACAAGGCAAAGCTCTGGGGTACATTGCTGGGGGGTGCCTGCAGAGTGAAGGTGGGGACTTCCACACCCCAAACATGCCTGGGGGCAATTCAACTAGCTTCAAACAGGATGGAACTACAAACCAAGAAATGAGTTGCTGTTCATGTAATATTTGTGTTTGTTCACAAGTCTTTAATCGGCTTTGGTTGTTTACACCATTATGCAATTAAAAAAAAAAAATATATATTTTAATTCTCAACATTTCTCCAATTTGCAGAATTTGCTCACATTAAAATACAAGGACCAAAAAAAACAGGATATTGTTCTTTTCAGGTTGACCAATCTTCTTATGACGAGCTTTGGTGCTGGGACTGCATTCGTCTGTCCATAGGACCTTCTCGAACCCTTCAGATACCCATGAATTGTCCTGGCCACACCAACCTAAAAGATGCAATTGGAGATTATAATTTTATTCATATCAAGGCAAGAATAAATCTGTAAATGTTATATCATTGCATTGGGAATGATCACTAACAGCTATTACACCAACAGGGTTGGCATTCAAGCTTCAGCATAAACTACAAACAAGCTTAGATCAGCCGAGCCCCTCACCACTAGCAAGCAAGTAGGAGCACCATGGAGCTTTAAGCCATTCTCCTTTATCAGCTAAATTAAGTCAGTATACAGCCTTAAGAATCCCAAGCAAACAAAACTAACATGAACCTAGAGGATGCTCTTGCCAACTGGCAGTAGGACCAAAGAATGGTCCTCAACGACAATGGGTAGCCCTTGTTCTTGAGGTGCTCGTGCAGCTGGAAAGCAGTCGTTAATTCACATCTTCTCTTCCACTACCTCTCTTATGGCTACCGTTATCTTCGAAGGTCTCCCGCTACCACATTGCCAGGCTAAGTCCTGACATGGTTGGTGCCTTTAATTTAAGATTCTGTATCTTGTACACCATCCTACGCTAAAAATCATGAATGTCTGCCAGGTGCATCTCCCGACGATCCATTCCGGCCAAAAACTATAAATGTTTCGGGCATCTAAACGTTTAGGCGCACTAAATGTTCATCGTTTAAATGTTTCATGCGTCTGACCGTTTCGTGCATTCTTTTTAGCTGGTTGGAAAATGCCGGCTAGACGCTGAACCAATGCTGGGTTTAAACGCAATGCCAAGTTTATTTTGGCGCCTACTATAATACTTACGAAAGCCCAGCTAACTAGTTCAAAAGAGGTCTTGACTTTATATCACAATCATACAAAATCTACTCACTGTTTTTTACCAGGGCTTCAGGATATTGATTGAGTTGTGAAGGAGTCGAGTCCTCCAATTGTTTGTGTGCTTGTGGCTCAATGTTGAGTTACTCACCCAAAAAGCAGAAATCAAGAGTTCAAGCCCCTCTGGAACCCTGAATTCTCCCCCACCCCCACCCCGACTTTATAAGTGTAATGAGCAATTATATGAGTGTGTCTTCATGCGCTAGTGCTATTTGCCTCAGTCTTATAATGGAGGGGGCGGTTCATAATAGAGTACATACATGTGGGGTCAAAGTGAGGTACTGACATGGCACCTGTAAGCTGGGCTCCGATATTACTGGCTGTAGTCACTAGTCAGCTGAGCTCCCTGCAGAACTGGGCCTAGCTATTAACAACTTGGGCTCCTATAGCATCAAGGCAGGAGGAATAGGGTCAGGGTTCTGTTGAATTTGTATATGAAATAAAAACTCTAATAGTCTTTGTATAATGACTTCAGGTGTCCCGAGAAGCTGGCAACAAGAAAGCATAGTAATCTAGTAGGCATGGCTGCTCCTGCAGTTACCCTAACCCTTTCCTCAGACCCATTGCAATAGGTCACTACGAGATGTGGCAGCATTATGTGGCCAGAACGCTTGCATCCATGCAAGTTGTGTTATTTACAAGGAGAGTGGATTAGCAAACTAAATCCACTACTAATAGAATATATCATAGTGCACATACTATTAAGTTCATGAACTGCCCAGCCAAGTGCCTACTTGAGGGTACACTCAATTATTTCTGCATACCGCGCAGGCGCATAATAGCTGAACTTAGTTTGTGCTGCACGAGCTATTTAAGTATTGTAGTTGTCATGTACTCCAGGATGGACAGGACTTGCTACCAAACAGGAGAACTTTCAAATGTGCTTACAACAAATTTTTTGGTGTAAAAATTAAAATTTCTAAAAATAGCTACCTAGTAATTGGTATAGGGTGTGGCCTAGGGAGACTAAGCTAGATTGAACAGAGACCATGGCTAGTAAGTCCTTGTACAGTTACTTTCAGCCTGTGTAAGACCATCCTAGCCCCAGTGGGCTGCTATCAGAACCTGCTAGTTCATCAGTATAATTATGTGAACAACCGGCAGAGATTACTCAGTAAGCCTTGTGGAAGGGCAATATGGTAGCCATTTCCCACTACTCGAAGGAGCTAGAGGTCATGCACCCGTATGCATGCATAATTAGGTAGTGATGTTACATATTTTTGGTTTGCACATTTTATAATTCTGAAGTTTGTTTTTGCTTTGATGTGAATATTACAACCTTCAAAACTCTGTCTGCATAATATAAGTGAAATTATATTACAAACTGTTATAGGAGAAATTTCTGTTGTTTTATATAGAACAAGAGGATCGTGAAGTCCGTCAGCTTCAAGTCCAAGGTCAGAGTTTTGCTAGAGCTACTTGTGTTTTTACATTGTTAATGTTGCTATAATTTAATGATTTTGTGGTAATTTCCAAATTACTCGCCTGTGTTATCCAAATTTACTGGCAACAAAAAATCCAAACAAAATCCAAACAACAATTTCGTGACAAATAACATACTACAGTGTGTTCATAGCATTTACACATGTCTTTAATAGTTTTTAATTCATAGCATTTTTTAGGAACAATGAATTGCACTGTTAAAAGTGAATTTAATTGCAGAAATTCCTCTGTGCTTCGTTTTGTTGAGACAAATATGGCTGAATAAATGTTCGGTATCAGGATCGCCATGGGGTATAACTAGAATGGCTTTTGCTAGTTTTGCCAATGTGGAGTAGCGATACTCAGTTTCCAAGCAGTCTTTGATTTGGCTGATTGCATGCCAATACTTATCCACCTCTGTGATGGCCGTGACTTTAGGAGGTAATAGCGACGTGCAGAAATCCATAAATTCCTCTTGAAGGCTGGGTTTGTCATCAACTTGAACTACCTGAGGAACACATTCTGCTGCAGCAAGCACCTGACCAGCCATACTGTATTGTTGTAAGCCTGGTTGAAGCGATTTGAGATCGGAGAGTAACTTGTGACTCATAGGTAATCGTTTGACAGCTCCCTTGGCTGCAGCAATCCACCAAGCTTGGATAGTCTCCCTAAATTTTCTCACATCAATCCATCCTCTTCTTCAAGGTATGATAATGTGTTGTTACCTACGAAAACTTCGTGTAAAGTGAGATACTATCAATACGCACTTGTGAAACATGTTCAGCAGCACACATGTACTCAGAATTCATGAACCATAACATATTAAGCCATCAAGCTCTAGGTAGAGAACGCGAAGAGAACGGAAGAATTGGAGATTGCAGCTGCATGTACCTGTTGAAATTATTAACAATTGGTAATGCAGAACATAGAAAGAGCAAGTAAGCTTTGGTCAGAGGCTTTTCAAGAACAATTTTTACTCTTCTCACTACTGCCTGCTTATCTTCAGTACTTCGAAAGTATGAGAGTAAGGCTTCATATTGCTCGATAAGACGATTTGCACAAGTTTCAAGGCTGAGCCATCATGTTTGGCATGCTTTTACAACTTGTGTGGCTTACATTCCACAAAACTCTGAAATTCTTCAAACTGTCGCAGCCTCCTTGGGCTCTTCTGGAAATAATACCATACATCAGTTGTCAGATCTTCCAATTCATCAGGCAAGACTTTGCAGGCCTCATTTGCTATTAGTACTGCTATGTGACAATGACAATGAAGAGCAACTAAAGCTGGCTGCTTACATCGTAACCATGACATCACTGAATTTCGTGCTCCCAACATTGCATTCGCCCCATCTGTACCTAATCAGACAAGATAATCATAAAGGAGGGTAGTGGATTCTTGAAAATGCTTATCGATTGCGTTAAATAGCAGCTCTGCAGTTGCCCTCTCTACACTCGCTAGGGCAAAGAAGACACATTTCACCTGTCATTGGGTGTTATCGAAGAATCGAAGCATAATAGCAGCTTGTTGTGTAACGGTAATATCAGTTTTCTCATCAGTTTGGATGAAGTATTTAGTCTCTCTAACTGCTGCGGAAATGGTTTTCCAACAATCCTGGGCAATAACTTTCAACACAGCTGTTGCTTTATTACGACTGCACTTAAAGTCTTTAGCAATAGAAGAATCAGGAAACATCAACTTGAATAGTTTGGTACAATGATCTCCCAATTGAAAGGCAAGATGGTGCTCTCCAAGGAAATATGCGAAGAGTACTTCTGCACGGATTACAGACTCCTCTCTTATTGTCCCAAAGTAGGACTGTAGAGGCAGTACACCCACACCATCTTTTTCTGAGTGTTTGTGTAATTTCGTTTCATGATGTCTCCTGAGATCTCTAGTACCACCTCTTCCAAGGTTTATATCACGAGAGCACTTCATACAGAAAGCAAAAGAAGATCCCTTTCTCGAAGTTGTGACCCATGGGAAAGTCTTTGCATACTGTCTACGATAGACACACAATCGCTTTTTTGCAGACTTAGAAGAAGACCTGATAGATGTAGAGATTTGACTGTCAATGTCAATTTGTGAAACCTCATTATCAGAGTCAGAATCCATATCTGAAGAATCTTCTTCTAGTAACCTTGAAGTACTGGGTTCTGAAGATGCCATAGCTAACTCTCTCTGACACTCACTGTGAAAGATTCTAACTCTTGCACAAATTAGGCTTTAAATACCCAACCAGATAGGTCATGCATGAGCATGCACATAGATCAAAGGGTTCTGGCTCTGCAGGTATATTCCTGCACAGACCAGGTGACCACATAATAACACAGGACTGTGCAGGAATATTCCTGCACCGACCAAGTGACCACATGAATATTCCTGCAAAGACCAGGTGACCACAAAGTGACCACACTCAGCTAATACCACAGAGAGTGGTTTTGAAATAGGCTGCACATGGTCTGATATGCATGAAATGTTAAACAATTTTCTAATGATGAAAAATCCAATGATAAAATCCAAACAGGGGTAAAAAATCCAAACCGGATGAAATCCAACACTATGGCAACACTGAATGTAGCCAGTACTATAGAGTGTGTACTTCAGCTGCCAATGAACTAGTTGGCTTCAAACTGTTTTTACATCATTCTCCAAACCTAGTTTCTTTGTTTGTTTTTATGGCCAATGTAAATTTGGCCCAGTGTGCATGGTCAAGTCAACCAAAATGGGAAGTCTTTCTACATTATAAATTTTTTCATGGGAACTGTTTTGGTTTCAGTGCCAGAATTGATTAGGGGGTTGGGTTTGGTGGTTGGGTTTTGTTCATTTTTTGGGTGGTTAGGGTTGGACCTATTTCTGTGTTCTTCTTTTTTGGGGGGGGGTGGCTTTATTTTTTTGCTTCAGATGGTCATGTATCTCTACCATTCTGAAGGTTAAGCTGCCAACTAGGTGAGCTGTAGAGCCTGATACGTCTACTTCCTTGTGGCATATTATTGGCCAAGTTCCGGGTATGAGGTCTGCTCCTACACCAGAGTATGCTAGCACTCTCTATAGCGTTCATATACTCCAGAATGCCACCCATTTGAAGAATAAGAGCAGACCTTGAGCTCAGTGGGCCACCCATGTGAATCAAGAAGAATAAGAGCAGACTCTGAGCTCAGTGGGCCGGGCCACACATGTGAATCAAGAAGAATAAGAGCAGACCCTGATCTCAGTGGCCCACCCATGTGAATCAAGAAGAATAAGAACAGACTCTCAGCTCAGTCGGCCAACCATGTGAATGAAAAAGAATAAGAGCAGACCCTGAGCTCAGTGGGCCACCCATGTGAATCAAGAAGTATAAGAGCAGACCCTGAGCTCAGTGGCCCACCCATGTGAATCAAGAAGAATAAGAACAGACCCTGAGCTCAGTGGGCCACCCATGTGAATCAAGAAGAATAAGAACAGACTCTCAGCT
Organism: Cladorhizidae sp. MBARI D1340-BT2; assembly: GCA_028752905.1. Lineage (NCBI taxonomy): Eukaryota > Metazoa > Porifera > Demospongiae > Poecilosclerida > Cladorhizidae > Cladorhizidae sp. MBARI D1340-BT2. Next base: position 3,818,266 of record JAQNBH010000015.1, read on the forward strand.
CAGTGGGCCACCCATGTGAATGAAAAAGAATATGAGCATACTCTGAGCTCAGTGGGCCACCCATGTGAATCAAGAAGAGTAAGAGCAAACCATGAGCTCAGTGGGCCACCCATGTGAATCAAGAAGAATAAGAGTAGACCCTGAGCTCAGTGGACCACCCATGTGAATCAAGAAGAATAAGAGTAGACCCTGAGCTCAGTGGGCCACCCATGTGAATCAAGAAGAATAAGAGCAGACCCTGAGCTCAGTGGGCCACCATGTAAATCAAGAAGAATAAGAGCAGACCCTGAGCTCAGTGGGCCACCCATGTGAATCAAGAAGAAGAAGAATAGACCCTGAGCTCAGTGGGCCACCCATGTGAATCAAGAAGAATAAGAGTAGACCCTGAGCCAACCATGTGAATGAAAAAGAATAAGAGCATACCCTGAGCTCAGTGGGCCACCCATCTGAATCAACAAGAATAAGAGCAGAGCCTGAGCTCAGTGTGTTGTCTAATCCAACACATCACATGATCCTGGCTTACATTATCATATCAGTACTGTGTACAGATAGGTACATACTGGATTAGGTCTTCAGCTTGTATTAGGGCCAGAGCATAGAGTTAGGACAATAGCTAGAACACAGTGTAATCAACGATGCTCATGATGACATCAACATGATGTAATGTTTGTATTTGTATAACATTCTTATATATATATGCCATGGGAAACTACCACCTGAAAAACCATTAGGGGGAGGTATGATAGATGGGGTTAATAATAAGGCTCTAATCTAGTGGAACTAAACACCCTAAAAAAAATATAAAAAAACTCTATAAAATATTTGTGGTTAGTTACGACTTTCTAGCTAATAATTAGGTACACATCACTGTATGAACTTGATATTGAGCTAATAAATCCCTGTGTGCTTTATTCTGATACTAAAATATTACTAAAATATGTAGCATTTGTAAAACCATGCCAAAGTTACCTGGAGCTAAAGTACGGGTACCTTAAAATCCTGAGGGACTAAACAGGCAGCAAATGTGGCTTCTGATAGGAGTATGTCGATGCTTGGCCACCTAGGCATGGATTAGCCCTAATGAAAACACTTATCCCGTGAAGTTCCTCTTGCCACAGATACCAATTGTTTCGCACTTTCCTATCAGAAGCACACTTGCTGCCACTTTGGCTGCATGCAACTTGGTATATACCTGTCCTCCACTTATTAGCATCAAGAAAGAGCACACAGAGAGAGCTATCTTTTGAGTATTGTCCAGTAAAGTCGAGAATCTATGATGCTCCAAAGTCTTAACAAATTAAAAAATATATATATATAGTCCTTATTAAGCAATTAAGCAAGTAGGAGGTCCTTGCGACCTCCTATATCAATCCACCATGCGCTTCTCATTCACTTAAGATATATCTTCTCTGAAGATGCCTACAGCCCTGCCTGTAGTTGTTCAGAACTGGAGGACTTATTATATTCAGTATTGTGCCAGGTGGTGTTAACCTGAAACAAATCTCATTTATAACACATGCAAAATCGGGACCCAGTGCATGCTGTTCTACAAATAATGCTCCATGCTGATGTTGATGATTGCATGGGCAGGTTGTCAAGAAGGGTGGCTATCAGTAAGCCACTGCCGAGTCTCATTGTCAAGTTGTGGACAACATCAATGTTCTTGGTGTGTGTACTGTGTCTCCAGGCAGCTGCAGCATATTCTGCAGTTGAGTACAGTACAATTTAAAAAAAAACATGCTGGTTGCTTTGCATTCAACATTAAGAAACGCAAACCGTGAACGCAAATAAACGCACACTGTAAATGCTAACAGTCTCAATGGAAGCAAATGGGATATACCGTCTGCTTCGCTGTGCTGAAGCTCAAGCGCTTCGCAATTAGTCGGTGCGATATAAGCCTCAGTTGTGTAGTGAGCATTTTCAAGTTCCTTCGTTCCAGAGCCTTCACTCTTCCCACCTGAAGTATGGCAGTCTTGTCTAAGCCTCCTGTTCTGTACTTCAGTCGAGCATCACCCATCAAGAAGCTGTGCAGTCGAGAGTTTGTCACCTACCTGTAGTAAGCGTAGGTGTCGGGGATCTCCACAGACTCGACCCTGACTGAGAGAGAACCACACGGATCGTCAGATCTACAGGCCAGCGGAAGTGTCTCGAACATTGATGAACCACACAGGTTGCCAAATGGCTCGGACAAGTCAACCGAGGAGAAGGATGCTGATTGGTCAGATATTCATGCCGGAAGGCCACTCCAGAATACCAAACATGGTCATTTTGGGGGAGATTGCGGACACATCTGACGAGGGATGACGTGAAGAGAGAGAGAGAGACGAGTGAAAAAGAGAAGAACTTTGATCAATTTATGTGTGATTAGGACTTTTGGGAACTGAGAGTAGTTGCATTGTTGTTCAATTAAATAAAAGGCGGCGCACCTCGTTTGTGCCTTGTTTGTAATTAAAGCTATTTAACTCTCTCTCAAATTGTAGGAATACTGTAGGCTGGGTTGATCTAGACTCTAGTGGATAGTGTGGTTCTAATTTGGACTAGGCATCAAAGTGTTCCTCTGCATTGCCAAGCTAAAGCAGCTGGAGTGTAGGGAGCGGGACACTTACAGTAAGTCTCCACACCTCTTTCTTGCTATAAATGCAGATAGCCAGCCAGAGGAGCGGAGACTTACGCTCGATAGTAGAACAAAAGTGAAGACAGATGCTCGACTGGAACTGCTGTGCTCTCGCTGAGACCAATGCTCATGCATACCAGGGGACTTGCACTACTTCAGGTGGGAAGAATGAAGGTTCTGGACTAATCCGAGCCCTCCTACAGACGATCAGAAGTTTTTTTGTCTTGCAATATATATTTATTTCTAATATATTTATTTATTTTATTTATAATATATTTATCACTTTATTTCTAATATATTGATTTCTAATATATTTATTTCTAATATATTTATTTCTAATATATTTATTACAATATCTAATATATTTATTTCTAATATATATATTTCTAATTGCTCCTCACTTTATTTTGTTTTCTACCTGATAACTGTTCAATTAAAATGTTTCAATTCAATCTGTTCTACAAAGTAATGCTCTGAATGGAGAAAAATGTTCAGAATTATTTAAAAAAAGGTAATAGTACCATTTTTGAGTGACCACCTTCAAATCAACGGTCTGAAAGGAGGGGGGCTGGCACTAAGGGGGAGAAATGGCGTGCCAACCTCATTGCACCTCGAAGACAAACTGGAGAAGTTGAGGCACTGGGGGAGTTACCGGGCCAACCTGTTCTCCAGAAGTGGCACACAGTGGTTTAGCTCCCTCTGGTTCTTCTCCAATGAAGAACATTCTATTATACATGCCAAAGAGAAGAAAGAAATACACAATCACATTGTCCAATATCATTATTCATTTAGGATGCATAAGCACTTCATCCATCTCCAAATAAGAATGTGTCAACAAATTGGTGGAATGTGGGTTAGACAGCTGGACACGTTGGTGGAGATCCTAATACTAGAGTGCAGAAGCTATAGTAGAAGCCAAAAAAAAATTGGTGTTGCGTTTAAACCAATGTACATGCAACACGTGACCGTTGGCTAAAGAAACGTTGACTAAACGTACAGTACAGAGCATTTGCTCTGTTTGAACGCTCGCTGGATTTTTATTGCAAATGCTCGCTACTTTTATTATCGAATAGAGGCATGCATTGACCTGAAGGGAAAAAAGCGTGGAAAGCTCGAACTACAGTTACTTGTTCTTTAGAGAGTGTCCGGCCGGAGTTGTTTGTCTTTATTATTTCAGTATGAGTTTAAGGGTCTGTAAGCTTTAAGAGTCTATAAGCAGGTAAGTTTACTCCTCTTACTGTCATACTTGCTATAATATAACTTTGGTGGGGAATCTGCTTTGACCCCTACAAGCTGTTCGAGTCAGTACTTGAGTTTCAGTTTTTTTTGGTAGCTTGAACAAATGGAATACTGGATGCTACTTCTCTAGCTAGTGTCTAATGATATATTGTCGTCAAGAATTGATTCATGTCGTGTTATTTGTTTATTTTTGGTATTTTGGCCCATGGAGGCGGACTCCGTGTCTGTCCCACAAGGCAAAGCTCTGGGGTACATTGCTGGGGGGTGCCTGTAGAGTGAAGGTGGGGACTTCCACACCCCAAACATGCCTGGGGTAATTCAATTGGCATCAAACAGGATGGGACTACAAACCAAGAAATGAGTTGCTGTTCATGTAATATTTGTGTTTGTTCACAAGTCTTTAATTGGCTGTTTTTAGGTCAACTTCTACCATTATGCAAATTTAAAATTAAATTTTTAAATTTACAACATTTCTCCCATTTCTCCAATTTGTAGAATTTACTCACATTAAAATACACAACAGGATATTGTTCTTTTCAGGTGGACCAATCTTCTTATGACGAGCTTTGGTGGGTTTCAAGCTGGGACTGCATTCGTCTGTCCATAGGACCTTCTCGGACCCTTCAGATACCCACGAATTGTCTTGGCCACACCAACCTAAAAGATGCAATTGGAGATTATAATTTTATTCATATTAAGGCAAGAATAAATCTGTAAATGTTATATCATTGCATTGGGAATGAACACTAACAGCTATTACACCAACAGGGTGGGCATTCCAGCTTCAGCATAAACTACAAACAAGCTTAGATCAGCAGAGCCCCTCACCACTAGCAAGCAAGTAGGAGCCCCATGGAGCTTTAAGCCAGTCTCCTTATCAGCTAAATTAAGTCAGCATACAGCCTTAAGAATCCCAAGCAAACAAGACTAACACAAACCTAGAGGATTCTCTTGCCAACTGGCAGTAGGACCGAAGAATGGTCCTCAACGACAATGGGTAGCCCTTGTTCTTGAGGTGCTCGTGCAGCTGGAAGGCAGTCGTTAATTCACATCTTCTCTTCAACTACCTCTCGAATGGCTGCCGTTATCTTCGAAGGTCTCCCGCTACCACATTGCCAGGCCAATTCCTGACATGGTTGGTGCCTTCAATATAAGATTCTGTTTCTTGTACACCATCCTTCGCTAAAAATCACGAATGACTGCCATGTGCAACTCCCGATGATCCATTCCGGCCAAAAATAATAACGATTCGTGCATCTAAACATTTAGTGTAGCTAAACTTTCATGCATTTAAACGTTTCATGCATCTGAATGTTTCGTGCATTCTTTTTAGCCATTTGGAAAATGCATGCGGCTAGACGCTGAACCAACGCTGGGTTTAAACGCAACGCCAAGTTTATTTGGGCGCCTACTGTAATACTTACAAACCTGTGAAGGCCCAGCTACTAGATGAACAGAGGTCTTGACTTTATATCACAATCATACAGAATCTACTCACTGTTTTTTACCACAGGCTTCAGGATATCTTTTCAGCAACTTATGTTGGTAGAACAGGAGCTGTAAAAAAGATGATCTATCCTTTCTAAAGCTCGAAGCAAAGAAGAGTTGCAACAGCTAAAATAAATAACTTGCCACCCTGCCCAAAACCAACCTTTCTACCAGTAGCAAGTCAGCTGCTGTATAAGTGCCACAGCTAGCAGGTGGATCAAGTGATGCAGATGCCCAGACTAACAGAAATGTTTGAGATTCTGTAATAGGAACTGCGATTAGTATTCACTTCCTCCAATCTACCTGCGATTACTATTGGAAGGCAGTTACAATTAGAAAGGTGCAGTTACTATTGATTGAGTTGTGAAGGAGTTCAAGTTCCTATTTGTAGGACTTCTAATCGTTTCTGTGCCCGTGGCTCAAAGTTGAGTTACTTACCCGAAAAGCAGAAATCAAGAGTTCAAGCCCCTCTGGAACCCTGAATTCTCCCCACCCCCAACCCGACTTTATAAGTGTAATGAGCAATAATTTGGGCGTGTCTTCGTGTCCTATTGCTACTTGCCTCCATGTTATAATTGGAGGGGGCGGTTCATAATAGAGGACATGCATGTGGGGTCAAAGTGAAGCACTGACATAGCACCTGTAAGCTGGGCTCCGATATTACTGGCTGTAGTCACTAGTCAGCTGAGCTCCCTGCAGACCTGGGCCTAGGTATTAACAACATGGACTCCTATAGCATCAAGGCAGGAGGAATAGGGTCAGGGTTCTGTTGAATTCATATATGAATAAAAAACCTATAGTCTTTGTATAATTACTTCAGGTGTCCTGAGAAGTTGGCAACAAGAAAGCAGAGTAATCTAGTAGATCATCACTGGCATGGCTGCTCCTGTAGTTACCCTAACCCTTTCCTCATCCCCATTGTAATAGGTCACTATGAGATGTGGCAGCATTCCTTGACCAGAATGCTTGCATCCATGCCAGATGTGTTATTTACAAGGAGAGTGTATTAGCAAACCAAATCCACTACTAATACAATATATCAAAGTGCACTTACTATTAACTTCATGAACTGCCCAGCCAAGTGCCTACTTGAGGGCACGCTCAATTATTTCAGCATACCATGCAGGGACATAATAGCTGAACTTGATAGGAGTTTGTGCTGCAAGAGCTATTTAATTAAGTATTGTAGTTGTCATGTACTCCAGGATGGACAGGACTTGCTACAGAACAGGAGAACTTTCAAATGTGCTAAATTTCAAATTATTTACAGAAACATTTTTTGTGTAAAAATTAAAATTTCTAAAAATAGCTAGTGATTGGTATAGGGTGTGGCCTCGGGAGACTAAGCTAGAGAGATAGAGATTGAACAGAGACCATGGCTAGTAAATCCTTGTACAGTTACTTTCAACCCGTGTAAGATCTTCCTATCCCAAGTGGGCTGATATCAGAACCTGCTAGTTCATCAGCATATGTGAACAACCAACCGGCAGAGATTACTCAGTAAGCCTTATAGAAGGGCAATATGGCAGCCATTTCTCACTACTTGAAGGAGCTAGAGGTCATGCACCCGGGCGCATGCACGGTCAATTATTTCAGCATACTATACTTGACAATAAAGTGTGTACCTGAACTACCAATGAACTCATGGCCTCTAACTGTTTTTACATCATTCTCCAAATCTTTCATGTTTTTAGTTTCTTTTTTAATTTATTTTATGGCTAGTGTAAATGTGGCCCAGTGTGCATGGTCAAGTCAACCAAAATTGGAAGTCTTTCTACTTAATACAATTTTTCACGGGAACTGTTTTGGTTTCAGTGCCAGAATTGATTAGGGGGTTGGGTTTTGTTCATTTTTTGGGTGGTTAAGGTTCGACTTATTTATGTTGTTCTTATTTTTTTCCTCTTTTTTTTTCTTCCGGGGTTGGGGGGGGGGGCTTTATTGTTTTGCTTCAGATTTCTACCATTCTCAAGGCTAAGCTGCTAACTAAGTGAGCTGCATAGCCTCCAGTTCCGCACCCATTCCAACGGTGTGTAAGGATAACAGAAACGCGGAATAAAACCGACGAATAACGCATAACAAACGCTGTTAAGTTTACGTCTCCACTTTTTTATCTTAGCGTTTATTTTATAAACGCGTTTGCACACGCTCACGCGCACATTGGGCGGGCACCAGGTATGCTACAATCCAATGCTAAATCTAGCGAGTCTTTTTTTCCTCTCTTTTGTTTTCTTCTTCGCAGATGTCATTTTGCTCTTCAAGAAGTAAACTGCTGACAGAAGTAAGTATTAGTTATTTCTCTTTCTAACCTTTTGGCCTGTGCCCACTATTGTCCTTCAGCTCTACTGCTATTAGCTTTGCCTTCTTGTTAGTAACTACTCAGTTTAGACAAGATGCTTAGACAAAGCTTGCTATATAGTTTTGTAGAGGTTAGGTTTGCTAAGCATAGTGTTAGGTAAAGCCTGGTGTAGACGCGAGGCTTGCAAAACATACTCCCCACACACCCTTTTTAAATTCCCTCACAGGACCTTTAGTACCTAGCAAGCTTGCCTTAGAGAAACTTCACAGAGTAGTTTAGCAGACCTTGCCTTAGAAAGGTTGAAGAGTTTACAGAGTGTCTAGCAGCTTAGCTGGACTTTCCTTAAAAAAACCAAACCTCTAGAAACCCCTAGCTAAGCTTTTGTATGTAACAAGCCACGTCAGAATGTTAGGCCTCACCTCAACCATGTATAGACCAAGAAATGTTATGATTCATTTACGCATTGATATTTTGGCTAGCCCTTAAGCATGGTGGAATATGGGTCATGTGTTTGGTGGCGGGTGTACTGTAGGATTGGAAAAGTTACGTCAAGAACATAAATTTCTGCATGCATTTCTCTATTGTATGGTATGTTCATTGTACATGCAACAGGACTCTGGCTTCTATGGTTGAGTTGTAGGATAAGTTGGCCCATGATGCCCCCCATCGACTTACACATACTAATCGACTTCTCACCTACAATCACTGTTTCCAACCACCTACTTCTCCATGGACCCTATTGTATTTGAGCCTGTAATGAGAGAAGTGTTTGGAGTCGATCCAGCAGGCATACTAGAAAATTATATTGATAGTGTTAGTTTTAAACTGACTGTCATCTTTTATTATGTGAAGATGTCTACTACTACAAGGCAAGTACATCTACGATTCAACAAAAAAATGTACATTTCAGAGAAATGGTGTACACACCAAGATATGCAAACACTTTGTCGTCTTTTGTCATGCCAATTGGGTAGTCTTGGTTGTGACAGCCAACCTTAACACAAGCCTCGCATGATGCTGTGTTGAAAGTTTACTGGTGATAGTTATGCATGCTCATTGCTCAATTATTATGGTCACCAGTGAACAACATATAGCAATTTTGTAAAGTACAACATTCAAGTTCAAACAATCCTGAGTGCAGTCTGTGGATCTCAAGTTAGACTGCATTCACCAATCCATATAACATCCTCTATGCCACAAGTCGTCTCTCCCATCTTCTTTCATCTGGATAGGTAGGGTAGGGAGGAAAATTGTAATATTATTACCTTGCCTTTAAAAGATTTGGAAATCAAATGTTTCACCAATACAAGCTATGCTTGCCAAAGAGTAGCTAAGGAGTAAACTAAGCAGACAAGATTGTCTTAGGTCCTTCAAGCCCCCAAGCTAAACTCCTAGCCACAACCCAGGCAAAGCTATGTTCATAAGCTTACCTTTCAAATTTAGAATAAGCTAATCAATCAAGCTTCTGTAAACTAAGCCAAACTAGCTTATAAACTGTAAGCTTAAACCAAGTTGTCAGATAAACTAAGCTTAGCAAGCTTTAGAAATGATAGACAGATTACCTTGTTCCGCGTGTCTGATGAACTGACAGTAGAGCTACCTTGGAAGGTCTATTCTAAAGCGGTCCTGCACCGCAGAATGGTGTGCAGTGAAATGTTGTAGTCCTAGTTTGGTCTGTAACAGACGCTGAAGCTAGTAAACAGTTGTTTCATCGGTCCGCTTTATCAGCTCCTCTATTCCTTCGAGGCTTGCATTAATATTGATGGCCTTTCGTGGAAGAACGACATTATGAATGGTCAAGAAGCGAGAGGTTGCCAAAGACGAACAAGCAGGAGCAAGACGCCGATTGTACTTGAAGCATGAGGCTGGAGAACGACTGCGCAAACAAGGGAAGAAGGGCGAGCTAATTGAACCGCGAACAAGTTTGAAATGTGAAGAAAAAAGATTCCTCGCCGTTGGAACGGACCTGTTACTAAACAGCGTTGTAACGTCGTTGTAAATAGCGCCAACGGAATATTAAAACAACGGAACTGGAACTTTTTGGGTCTACTACTGTATGTGTACTTCTTTGTGGCATATGATTGGCCAAGTTCTGGGTATTAGGTCAGCTCCTGCACCAGAGTATGCTAGACTTTCTCCATTCATATACTCCAGAATGCCACCCCCATGTGTATCACGAAGAATAAGAGCAGACCCTGAGCTCAGTGGGCCACCCATGTGAATCAAGAAGAATAAGAACAGACCCTGAGCTCAGTGGACCACCTATGTGAATCAAGAAGAATAAGAGCAGACCCTGAGCTCAGTGGGCCACCAATGTGAATCAAGAAGAATAAGAACAGACCCTGAGCTCAGTGGCCCACCCATGTGAATCAAGAAGAATAAGAGCAGACCCTGAGCTCAGTGGGCCACCCATGTGAATCAAGAAGAATAAGAACAGACCCTGAGCTCAGTGGGCCACCCATGTGAATCAGGAAGAATAAGAGTAGACCCTGAGCTCAGTGGGCCACCCATGTGAATCAAAAAGAATAAGAGCAGACCATGAGCTAAGTGGTCAACCCATGTGAATGAAGAAGAATAAGAGCAGACCCTGAGCTCAGTGGACCACCCATGTGCATCGAGAAGAATAAGACTAGACCTTAAGCTCAGTGGGCCACCCATAGTTATCAAGAAGAATAAGAGTAGACTCTCAGCTCAGTGGGCCACCCATGTGAATCAAGAAGAATAAGAGTCCACCCATGTGAATCAAGAAGAATAAGAGTAGACTCTCAGCTCAGTGGGCCACCCATGTGAATCAAGAAGAATAAGTGTAGACTCTGAGCTCAGTGGGCCACTCATGTGAATCAAGAAGAATAAGAGTAGACCCTGAGCTCAGTGGGCCACCCATGTGAATCAAGAAAAATATGAGCAGACCCTGAGATCAGTGGGCCACTCATGTGAATTAAGAGCAGACCCTGAGGTCAGTGGGCCACCCATGTGAATCAAGAAGAATAAGAGTAGACCCTGAGCTCAGTGGGCCACCCATGTAAATCAAGAAGAATAAGGGCAGACACTGAGCTCAATGGGCCACCCATGTGTATCAAGAAGAATAAGAGCAGACCCTGAGCTCAGTGGGCCACGCATGTGCACAAGAAGAATAAGAGTAGACCCAGAGTTCAGTGGGCCATCCATGTGCATCAAGAAGAATAAGACTAGACCCTAAGCTCAGTGGGCCACACATGTGAATCAAGAAGAATAAGTGTAGACTCTGAGCTCAGTGGGCCACACATGTGAATCAAGAAGAATAAGAGTAGACCCTGAGCTCAGTGGGCCACCCATGGTTATCAAGAAGAATAAGAGTAGACCTTTAGCTCAGTGGGCCACCCATGTGAATCAAGAAGAATAAGAGCAGACCCTGAGCTCAGTGGTCCACCCATGTGAATCATGAAGAATAAAAGCAGACCCTGAACTCAGTGGGCCACCCATGAGCTCAATTGGCAATCTATATGCTCAGTGGGCCACCATGTGAGAGAGAGCCCACCTGAAGGATTATAGAACATTCAGAGAGGCACTGACGTAAGGGACTATACGACAGTCAGAGAGCTTCACCTTCAAAGTGCAACTCTGACTGTTGGACTACCTGCATGTCTACAAAGTTCAACTCTGACTGTTGGACTACAGGCATGTCTACAAAGTTCAACTCTGACTGTTGGACTACATGCATGTCTACAAAGTTCAACTCTCACTGTTGGACTACATGCATGTCTACAAAGTTAAACTCTTACTGTTGGACTACATGCATGTCTACAAAGTTCAACTCTGACTGTTGGACTACATGCATGTCTACAAAGTTCAACTCTGACTGTTGGACTACAAGCATGTCTACAAAGTTCAACTCTCACTGTTGGACTGCATGCATGTGTACAAAGTTCATATCTCATCAATTGTTGGACTGCATGCATGTGTACAAAGTTCAACTCTCACTGTTGGACTACATGCATGTCTACAAAGTTCAACTCTGACTGTTGGACTACATGCATGTCTACAAAGTTCAACTTTGACTTTTGGACTACATGCATTTTGGACTACATGCATGTCTACAAAGTTCAACTCTGACTGTTGGACTACATGCATGTCTACAAAGTTCAACTCTCACTGTTGGACTGCATGCATGTGTACAAAGTTCAACTCTCACTGTTGGACTGCATGCATGTCTACAGAGTTCAACTCTCACTGTTGGACTACATGCATGTCTACAAAGTTCAACTCTCACTGTTGGACTGCATGCATGTCTACAAAGTTCAAATTTATTGTTGGACTACATGCACGCCTACAAAGTTCAACTCTGACTGTTGGACTACATGCATGTCTACAAAGTTCAACTCTCACTGTTGGACTACATGCATGTCTACAAAGTTCAACTTCCACTGTTGGACTACTTGCATGTCTACAAAGTTCAACTCTCACTGTTGGACTGCATGCATGTCTACAAAGTTCAACTCTGACTGTTGATCTACATACATGTCTACAAAGTTCATCTCTGACTGTTGGACTACATGCATGCCAACTAAGTTCAACTCTCACTGTTGGACTACATGCATGTCTACAAAGTTCAACTATGACTTTTGGACTACATGCATGTCTACAAAGTTCAACTCTCACTGTTGGACTACATGCATGTCTACAATCATTGTTGGACTACATGCATGCCTACAAAGTTCAACTCTCACTGTTGGACTACATGCATGTCTACAAAGTTCAACTCTCATTGTTCGACTACATGCATGTCTACAAAGTTCATCTCTCACTGTTCGACTACATGCATGCCTACAAAGTTCAACTCTCACTGTTGGACTACATGCATGTCTACAAAGTTCAACTCTCATTGTTCGACTACATGCATGTCTACAAAGTTCAACTCTCACTGTTCGACTACATGCATGCCTACAAAGTTCAACTCTCACTGTTGAACTACATGCATGTCTACAAAGTTCAACTCTCACTGTTGGACTACATGCATGCCTACAAAATTCAACTTCATTTTGCATGCTATAAAAAGCTTAGGGAATGTGGAAGAATGAAGTTGTTCTGAACTTTGAACCTATAGTAAAACTACGTGGATATAAACTCTTTTATTTCTTACCGTAAGTGTGACCATTATTAGAAGAAGCCTGTGGTCTACATGCTAGTGCACACAATGCTAGTTTAAGTGATAGATGGATGCAAAGTGTTAGGTCAAGTGGCCCCTAGCTCTATGGAAGTTTAACTTGAAGCTGCACTAATTTCCATAACATCAGAGTAAGTGTGTTGATTCTTGTGTCTTATTTAACTATCAGGAACTAGCTGAGATACCACACTTCATTGCAGGAATGCTGTCAAGCTGTTGTGGCATCCTGTGACCTCTGAACACACATGTTAATTCATGCTATTTCTAAACTTCAGCAATGAATCCATCTGGGGAGCCTTGCTTGTCAAGATCAAGGGATTGCTGATAACCATAAAAGCATATGTAGCTCAGCAGAAGGTTTCAGAAACGGCAGTAAAGGCCTGGGTGAGATCATTCATGACTGCTGTTGCAATTGTTGGCAAAATGTTTAGATTAGCCAACCTCCGAATTACATGTGCCCGCCTGTATTATGATGTGCATTAATTGGAGTACTACTGCATTTGTATTTTGGCAAGTGCCCACTATATTCGGCTAATATTGAAGGTGAATAATTTAGCACCCATTGGTGCTTAGCATGTAGACTGCTGTGAGGTGGAATATAGGAGTTCCTGATTGCTATCCCAACACTCACCACGACCCAATGCACACATTGCCACATGCATGCAGCAAGCTCCTGGAGCATCTTTACACAAGGTACTTGCTTTATTCTAGACATTTAAAAGATTTCACATAACTGACGTTTGTGATGGTCCAGTTCTGGGGGAGCAGTAACATTCCTTACATCACTAAACTATCAAGAATGCTCTAATATTTGTAAAGGATGTTGGGATGTTGACTGCAATATCTGTGTGTGTGTGTGTGTGTGTGCATTGCTGTTGTTTCATTAGGTGCACGCCTTCTAACAGAAGTGCTGCAGAGGTGTACATGTTGAAGGCACTAGACCAGGATATAGCCCAGGATGTAGCCCAGGATGTAGCCCAGGATGTAGCCCAGGATGTAGCCCAGGTTGTAGCCCAGGATGTAGCCCAGGATGTAGCCCAGGATGTAGCCCAGGTTGTAGCCCAGGATGTAGCCCAGGATGTATCCCAGGGTGTAGCCCAGGATGTAGCCCAGGATGTAGCCCAGGTTGTAGCCCAGGATGTAGCCCAGGATGTAGGCCAGGTTGTAGCCCAGGATGTAGCCCAGGATATAGCCCAGGATGTAGCCCAGGATGTAGCCCAGAATGTAGCCCAGGATGTAGCCTAGGATATAGCCCAGGATGTAGCCCAGGTTGTTACACATGTACTCCATATTAGCTAATGGCCATATGCACACTCTTTACTTTCAAAGACTGCAACAACTTCCCATGATAGTATCTCTATATACCTTCTGTCACTTAATAAGAACTTATTTGCTAGTGGATTGTGTGAAAATAATCAACGGTTTACAGATGCGTCTCGATACATCCCACACTGGTACAAGGTGCAATGAGTCTTCAACAGGGACGGGTACTTCTGTGTTATATTTTTAGTAGCTAACACTACTGAATTATCCAAATGAATGGCCGCTCTGTCACTGGCAAGACATTCGATACATTATGGAATATGTAAGCATAGCGTGAGAAGTAAGTGCAAAAGGACTTGAAACTTCACAGTGATTAGCTGCATTTTGCATGCTAAATTGCCCTTACGGAATATGGTAGAATAAAGTGTTGTTCTGAAGTTGAAGACTAGTATACTGCATGTACGGGAACTCTTTGGTTTTCCGTAAGTGTGACAATATTATTATTATTACAAGAAGCCGTTACATGTTAATGCCCACAGTGCTAATTTCAATAGATGGGTGCGAGCTGGCATCCAAACAATCTGTTCCTTTTTTCTTCCGCTTTGACAAATTATGATAAATATGAATTTTTCACCTTATTTTTTGATGGCTGACTCTGCTGTTACCAGTACTACCGGCAGGACTTCAACAAAAACAGATGCCTCTGTGGCTGACTATGCTGCTATATCCAAAACTGGTGCTACCTGCAATGAGTATTCAACAAAGACGGATGCCTTTACTCTCTACATAACGAGTTCTGGACAAATCTATAATAGCATGAAATTAATTGCCACTTGGTCACTGCCACAAACATTTTACACAAGCAATTATATTTATGGCATGGGGTACATCTTCTGTGAAAGTTGGTGCAAGTTGACGTAGAGTAGAACTACTAAGTAGAAGATCTTACTTAATTTATGAACAACCAAGTTCTGACACTGTTTTGGATTAGATTCTTGTCTGGTTCAAAAGCTCTTAGTCAATGTTCATCTAGGCATGTTTGCAGGTGGGTGTGGGAAGGTTTGGTTGTCTTTCTTGGTCCACCCACTTTCACTAAGGCCATACCCTGTAAAATAGTGAAGGATCAGGAATAAGTGGTACTCTTGAAGAAAACTTGGATAAAAACAGACACAAATGCATCAACAGCATACTAGTCTGATGTTAGTATCTTACCAGCTGCATGCCATCCACAAACACTTCAGTTTTTGGTCAGCACTGACATTTGTGTAAGTATTGATCTCTCTCTCTAATATAGGGATTGCTGGTGGCTGCAGATGCTGTTGGAACTCACGATGGTTCCAGCCACAAGGAGTCTTCAGCCAACACAGATGATACTGAGGTATGTTTTAACTAGAAGAATTCTGTGTCTGAGGTACTTAGCAGCCAAATTAATGACCTACCTTAAAGTCATCTTCAAGAATCTATGTACCATAAAGTCTGGCATGAAACTAGATGTGCTAATGACTCTGAACAGTAAGGAATTCTATGGCCATAGGCTGTGTGTGCTTATGAATAAATGACAAGGTAGTATTATATGTTATAGATGTGCTTTCCATGAAAGAAAATCCATTTTGTGGTACTCAGAGAAAGTGCAAGAATGGCTATTGAGAAGGGACTGGGTTTCCAAATTCTATTTTCAACTATTCTGCATAACTTGCAACAAGATGGAGAAAGGTTGACAACTTACAAGGGCCACTGTAAGTATTTCTTGGGGGGGCAGGGGCATGAACAAACATCCCCGGCCCTGCATTTCAGTGCCAGGCTCGTCGACATCAGCCTCAATCCAACTGCACACCTCCAGAGTTTACCTGTGAACGTACTAACATTCAGGAACTTGCTTACGTCAGCTTGCCTATGTGCCTGGATGGACTTTTCCTGGGTACTATCCCTCCTGTGCCTGTTTGTGGGGTATTCAAACAGTACTTTCCTATGCTGACTGTATGAAGGGGCCTCCTCTAATTGCTTGTCTGTTTCAATGGAGGAGCTCCAACCTGACCTTTCCTCATTGCTCTTGACATTGTGGGAGGGCATTAACCAAGCACTGAACATGAGTAAGGTCGTGTATGGATGACATCCTCCAAGGGTGCACAGTGAATGGGGGAGTATATGCAAGGCCTCCTCCAGGGGTGCACTATGAATGGGGGAGCATATGCAAGACATCCCCCAGGGGTGCACTGTGAATGGAGGAGTATATGCAAGACATCCCCCAGGAGTGCACTGTGAATGGGGGAGTACACTAGAATGTCAGTTATCCGAACACGTTGGGACCGGAGGGTGTTCGGATAACTGAAATGTTCGGATAACTGAAGTCACGTTAATTAACCACAATGATTGTGTAAATTAGTATGTACAATGTATAAGCAAATCAAATTTATATTACATATTGGAATCTTTGTCCAGTACATGAAAAAATTGTGTAATTTGTGATTGTTTCTGACTTGTAGCTCTTTTCTTTGCTGTTTTCAGCAGGAGACTGTTCAGCATTACTGACGTACTCACAGGAATGTCCGACTGTTCTTCAACGTAGGCCAGAACTGTCTCTAAAGCACAGCAGGCCTGTGCATGGGATATAGCTGGGAGGAGGGGGGTGTCTTCATCATCTTCATCCTTGTTATCAATATCCCCTTCTCTAGAGTATGCCACAAGCTCTTCTTCCGTGAGTTCATGGTAGCCAGCATCATCACTGTCAGCTGTGAGCCACTCTCTTCTCTCTGTAGAGGGGATGCTTAAATTCTCAAGAAGAGTGTCAATCTCATTAGTGGACGAAGGCTTCTGAAAAGACGAGTCAGGAACCTTCAGAAGCTTACTCCAGCTCTTCGTTATTGTCATAGGACCCACCTCATCCCAGCATTTAGCAGACATTAAAACAGCATCCTTAATATTGACTGTTTTTGAGAACTCGGCTATGTTCATTGACCCTGTACTGTCCTCATCAGTCATATGTAGCAATAGGTCACGCTTATATAGCTGCTTCAATGTTTGGAGCACACCCTGGTCCATTGGCTGGATAATAGACGTGGTATTCGGGGGCAGGTAAACACATGTGATCTGTCCATCTGCAGAGACAATGGAATCAATGTCCGGGTGGGACGGAGCATTATCCAGCACAAGTAAGGCTCTTGGTGCAACCCCTCTCTCTTCTAGTGCTCTACGGCATCTAGGCACAAATAGCTCATGGAACCATTTAGTAAATATGGCGGAGTTCATCCATGAACTCTTCTGTGCAAAATAGTCCACAGGGAGGTCTTTCTTCTCAACATTTTTGAAGCACCGTCCGTGGATTAAGGGACTTGTGAATGAACACCAATGGGAGTTTTATTGTTCCATTTGCATTTGAACATGCCATCAATGTGATACGGTCCTTAGGCTTCTTAAATCCCTTGGCCTCTTTCTCCCTTGCTGAAACAAGGGTTCTATTAGGCATTAGCTTCCAATAAAGCCCAGTTTCGTCACAGGTAAAAACCTGGGTTAAAGTTAAACTCTTCTCCTCCATGATCTTACTCAGCTTCTCCTTAAAATAATCGATAGTCTCCACAGCTGCTGAGAGAGATTCCCCTTGGATGGACAATGCACGTATACCATGCCTATCCCTGAATCTCTTGAGCCAACCTGTTCCAGCTTTAAAGGAGCCTGAATCATCATCTGGGTAGACGAGTGGAAACAGATGAAGTGCCTTGGCCATCAACAATGGACCACTAATAGGGGTTCCTAGAAATAAATACAGGAAGCATTAAGAAACATCAACTAAAGCATAGACTTACAACTTGCTTAGCTAGTGTATACCCTATAGCATACATAATTATTCTAGCAAGCTAAAGTCTTACCTTTGCACCTCTGCTGGATAAACCAAAGAAACACAGCTTTGTCCAGGTCTTCATAGTCCGCTCTCCTAACAATCTTCCTCTTCTTGATGCTGTCACTATCTTGCAGTTCAGTCTGGAAGGTCTGTAGCTTGTCCTTCGTCTTCACTATATCATGAACCGTTGACTTACCAACATTGAACTCAATAGCTACTCCACCTAAAGTTCTTCCCTGCTCTACAAGCTTGCAAATCTTCAGTTTATCATCAATGGTAAGGACCACTCTCTTTCTCTTCTTAGAAGCTGAATCCATGCAGACTTTGTAAGAGGAGTAGAATAGAAGGTTGCCTGGCACTACGGGATCGGCGTGAGTGGAATAGACCACGTGTGGGATAGAACGCCAAAAAAACAAAACAAAAAAAAAACCCCAAAAAAAACAAACAAAAAAAACGGGCAGCGTTCGGTTGACCGACGTGTTCGGATAATTGAAGTTCGGATAACTGACATTCTAGTGTATATGCAAGACATCCCCCAGGGGTGCACTGTGAATGGGGGAGTATATGCAAGACATCCCCCAGGGGTGCACTGTGAATGGGGGAGTATATGCAAGACATCCCCCAGGGGTGCACTGTGAATGGGGGAGTATATGCAAGACATCCTCCAGGGGTACTGTTAATGTGAGAGTATATGCAAGACATCCCCCAAGGGTGCACTATGAATGGGGGAGTATATGCAAGACATCCCCCAGGGGTGCACTGTGAATGGGGGAATATATGCAAGACATCCCCCAGGGGTGCACTGTGAATGGGGGAGTATATGCAAGACATCCCCCAGGGCTGCACTGTGAATGGGGGAATATATGCAAGACATCCCCCAGGGGTGCACTGTGAATGGGGGAGTATATGCAAGACATCCTCCAGGGGTGCACTGTGAATGGGGGAGTATATGCAAGACATCCCCCAGGGGTGCACTGTGAATGGGGGAGTATATGCAAGACATCCTCCAGGGACACTGTGAATGGGGGAATATATGCAAGACATCCTCCAGGGACACTGTGAATGGGGGAGTATTTGCAAGACATCCCCTAGGGGTGCACTGTGAATGGGGGAGTATATGCAAGACATCCCCCAGGGGTGCACTGTGAATGGGGGAGTATGTGCAAGACATCCCCCAGGGGTGCACTATGAATGGGGGAGTATGTGCAAGACATCCCCCAGGGGTGCACTATGAATGGGAGAGTATATGCAAGACCTCCTCCAGGGGTACACTGTGAATGGGGGAGTATATGCAAGACCTCCTCCAGGGGTGCACTGTGAATGGGGGAGTATATGCAAGACATCCCCCAGTGGTGCACTGTGAATGGGGGAGTATATGCAAGACCTCCTCCAGGGGTGCACTGTGAATGGGGGAGTATATGCAAGACATCCCCCAGTGGTGCACTGTGAATGGGGGAGTATATGCAAGACCTCCTCCAGGGTCACAAAACAGCACATTCCCCAATCCCTATCCCCAAGCATAAGTATCTATGGATTTATATTTTATTGTAATCTGGAATACTTTGTGTGTGGATGAGACCATACGTGCAGTGACCTTTGCCTTTAATTAGGCTAATAGCAGGGGCTTGATGATCAGATTATTATCTCTTGTGTTTGACTTTCCCTCCTCCTGAGGGGAATGAAAGAGAGAACACGAGTAAATTAGGCTTGTTTCTGCTGCTGTGATGGCAATTGATCAGAACATACTTGGGGTCTGCGCTGGTAGGGGCAATCCCTTTGCATCAATTCATTTCATGAAGAGTAGAAGCTTAAAGTTCAGAACTTAGTTCCCTTGCCTCTTGGAGAAGAGGTCAGCTTTACAGCCTTAACAAAACATGCATGAAGGATGCTTTCTTTTCTCTGTCTGCCTGGCAACTCCAGTTAATTGGAGCAGTCAAAAATTGCATTAGAACAAAACAAATTTAGAATTTTCCTCATCTTTGCTGAATGGGAATGGTAAGCAACAACATATATACTAATAAGCCGTTTTATGTATAGCTGTGGTCTTGTTTTAATCTTGGTTTGGGTTAGTAGGCAATAACCATGTGATTGTGGCACTCTGATGAAGACGACCCAGAATTTTCAACCCTACCCTCCTGTGATACCTCTCCTGATGAAAATGCGATGGAAGAACCTCGCTTACAATTACCCTCTCAAGGGACAGATTCATAAGGGAGCGAGAGATAATTAAACAGTATGTCCAAAACTGAATAAAGAAGTTGAAACAAGAGGTTTAAGGGTGAAGTCAAGGACAACAAGACAAGGCAGGGCAAGAGGGAGGTGAAGGGAGGGTACGGGATTGGGAACAACGTTGAGAAAGTTGCTCTAGATTGCAGTGCCTCCTGCACATTTCAACAATAAGGTTTGCTCATTTGTGAAATGAGAGAATAGTTTGTATTTCTTAAATTCAGAATTCTGCTTAAATTTGAGTAATTAATTGCAACTGTAAAATAATTTCAAGGCTAAGGCTAAGATTAAATACCACTCCGCCTTCATCAGAAGTGCATTCAGTCCCGTACAACCCGAGTTCAAATCAATGTGAATCAAAAAGAGACTCTCAGCTCAGTGGGCCACCCATGTGAATCAAGAAGAACAAGAGCAGACCTTGAGCTCAGTGGGCCACCCATGTGAATCAAGAAGAATAAGAGCAGACCCTGTGTCAGTGAGCCACTCATGTGAATCAAGAAGAATAAGAGCAGACTCTTAGCTCAGTCGGCTGCCCATGTGAATCAAGAAGAATAAGCATAGACCCTGAGCTCAGTGGGCCACTCATGTGAATCAAGAAGAATAAGAGCAGACCCTGAGCTCAGTGGACCAGCCATGTCAATCAAGAAGAATAAGAGCAGACCCTGAGCTCAGTGGACCACCCATGTGAATCAATAAGAATAAGAGTAGACCCTAAGCTCAGTGGGCCACTCATGTGAATCAAGAAGAATAAGAGCAGACCCTGAGCTCAGTGGGTCACCCATGTGAATCAAGAGTAGACCCTGAGCTCAGTGGACCACTCATGTGAATCAAGAAGAATAAGAGCAGATCCTGAGCTCAGTGGACCAGCCATGTTAATCAAGAATAAGAGCAGACTCTGTGCCCAGTGGGCCACCCATGTGAATCAAGAGTAGACCCTGAGCTCAGTGGACCACTCATGTGAATCAAGAAGAATATGAGTAGACCCTGAGCTCAGTGGGCCATCATGTAAGAGAGCGTCCGGCTAGAGTTGTTTGTCTTTGAGTTATTTCAGTACGAGTTTAAGGGTCTGTAAGCTTTAAGAGTATATAAGCAGGTAAGTTTCCTCCTCTTACTGTCATACTTGCTATAATATAACTTTGTTGTAACTGGAATCTGCTTTGACCTGTTCGAGTTAGTACTTGGGTTACAGTTTTAGTTGTTTGCTTTTGGTACCTAGAACAAATGGAATACTGGATGCTACTTCTCTAGCTAGTGTTTTACTAATGAAGCTATATATTGTCATCAAGAATTGATTCATGTCGTGTTATTTGTTTATTTTTGGTATTTTGGCCCATGGAGGCGGACTCCGTGTCTGTCCCACAAGACAAAGCTCTGGGGTACATTGCTGGGGGGTACCTGCAGAGTGAAGGTGGGGACTTCCACATCCCAAACATGCCTGGGGGCAATTCAACTGGCCTCAAACAGGATGGGACTACAAACCAAGAAATGAGTTGCTGTTCATGTAATATTTGTGTTTGTTCACAAGTCTTTAATCGGCTGTTTTTTTTGTCAACTTCTGTAACAAACATTATGTAAATTTAAAAAATATATATATTTTTATATTTAACATTTCTCCAATTTGTACAATTTGCTCACATTAATAAAATACAAGGACCAAAAAAACAGGATATTGTTCTTTTCAGGTGGACCAATCTTCTTATGACGAACTTTGGTGGGTTTCAAGCTGGGACTGCATTCGTCTGTCCATAGGACCTTCTCGAACCCTTCAGATACCCACGAATTGTCTTGGCCACACCAACGTAAAAGATGCAATTGGAGATTATAATATTCATACGGCAAGAATAAATATGTAAAGGTTATATCATTGCATTGGGAATGATCACTAACAGCCACTACACCAACAGGGTGGGCATTCAAGCTTCAGCATAAACTACAAACAAGCTTAGATCAGCAGAGCCCCTCACCCATAGCAAGCAAGTAGGAGCCCCATGGAGCTTTAATTAAGCCAGTCTCCTTATCAGCTAAATTAAGTCAGCATACAGCCTTAAGAATCCCAAGCAAACAAAACTAACACAAACCTAGAGGATTCTCTTGCCAACTGGCAGTAGGACCGAAGAATGGTCCTCAACGACAATGGGTAGCCCTTGTTCTTGAGGTGCTCGCAGCTGGAAGGCAGTCGTAATTCGCATTTTCTCTTCCACTACCTCTCGAATGGCTGCCGTTATCTTCGAAGGTCTCTCGCTACCACATTGCCAGGCTAAGTCCTGCCTGACATGGTTGGTGCCTTCAATTTAAGATTCTGTTTCTTGTACACCATCCTTCGCTAAAAATCACGAATGACTGCCACGTGTAACTCCCGACGATCCATTCCGGCCAAAAATAATAAATGTTTCGTGCATCTAAACGTTTAGTGTGGCTAAACTTTCATGCATTTAAACGTTTCATGCGTCTGAACATTTCGTGCGTTCTTTTTAGCCGGTTGGAAAATGCATGCGGCTAGACGTTGAACCAACACTGGGTTTAAACGCAACACCAAGTTTATTTTGGCGCCTACTGTAATACTTACGAAGGCCCAGCTACTAGTTGAAAAGAGGTCTTGACTTTATATCACAATCAAACAGAATCTACTCACTGTTTTTTACCACCGGTTTCAGGATATCTTTTCAGCAACTTATGTTGGTAGAACAGGAGCTGTAAAAAAGATGATCTATCCTTTCTAAAGCTCGAAGCAAAGAAGAGTCGCAGCAGCTAAAAACAACAACTTGCCACCCTGCCCAAATCCAACCTTTCTACCAGTAGCAAGTCAGCTGCTGTATAAGTGCCACAGCTAGCAGGAGGATCAAGTTATGTCGATGCCCAGACTAACAGAAATGTTTGAGATTCTTAATAGGAACTGCGATTAGTATTCACTTCCTCCAATCTACCTGCGATTACTATTGGAAGGCAGTTACAATTAGAAAGGTGCAGTTACTATTGATTGAGTTGTGAAGGAGTTCAAGTTCCTATTTGGAGGACTTCTAATCGTTTCTGTGCCTGTGGCTCAAAGTTGAGTTACTTACCCGAAAAGCAGAAATCAAGAGTTCAAGCCCCTCTGGAACCCTGAAGTCTCCCCACCCCCAACCCGACTTTATAAGTGTAATGAGCAATAATTTGGGCATGTCTTCGTGTCCTATTGCTATTTGCCTCCATGTTATAATTGGAGGGGGCGGTTCATAATAGAGGACATGCATGTGGGGTCAA
Organism: Cladorhizidae sp. MBARI D1340-BT2; assembly: GCA_028752905.1. Taxonomy (NCBI): domain Eukaryota; kingdom Metazoa; phylum Porifera; class Demospongiae; order Poecilosclerida; family Cladorhizidae; species Cladorhizidae sp. MBARI D1340-BT2. The sequence continues at coordinate 3,841,610 of JAQNBH010000015.1, forward strand.
AGTGAAGCACTGACATAGCACCTGTAAGCTGGGCTCCGATATTACTGGCTGTAGTCACTAGTCAGCTGAGCTCCCTGCAGACCTGGGCCTAGGTATTAACAACATGGACTCCTATAGCATCAAGGCAGGAGGAATAGGGTCAGGGTTCTGTTGAACTCATATATGAATAAAAAACCTATAGTCTTTGTATAATTACTTCAGGTGTCCTGAGAAGTTGGCAACAAGAAAGCAGAGTAATCTAGTAGATCATCACTGGCATGGCTGCTCCTGTAGTTACCCTAACCCTTTCCTCATCCCCATTGTAATAGGTCACTATGAGATGTGGCAGCATTCCTTGACCAGAATGCTTGCATCCATGCCAGATGTGTTATTTACAAGGAGAGTGTATTAGCAAACCAAATCCACTACTAATACAATATATCAAAGTGCACTTACTATTAACTTCATGAACTGCCCAGCCAAGTGCCTACTTGAGGGCACGCTCAATTATTTCAGCATACCATGCAGGGACATAATAGCTGAACTTGATAAGAGTTTGTGCTGCACAAGCTATTTAATTAAGTATTGTAGTTGTCATGTACTCCAGGATGGACAGGACTTGCTACAGAACAGGAGAACTTTCAAATGTGCTAAATTTCAAATTATTTACAGAAACATTTTTTGTGTAAAAATTAAAATTTCTAAAAATAGCTAGTGATTGGTATAGGGTGTGGCCTCGGGAGACTAAGCTAGAGAGATAGAGATTGAACAGAGACCATGGCTAGTAAATCCTTGTACAGTTACTTTCAACCTGTGTAAGATCTTCCTAGCCCAAGTGGGCTGCTATCAGAACCTGCTAGTTCATCAGAATATGGCAGAGATTACTCAGTAAGCCTTGTTGAAGGGCAATATGGCAGCCATTTCTCACTACTTGAAGGAGCTAGAGGTCATGCACCCGCGTGCATGCATAATTAGGTGGTGAGGTTACATATTTTTTGTTTGAAAATTTTATACTTTCATAATTTATTCTGAAGTTTGTTTTTGCTTTGATGTGAATATTATAAACCTTCAAAACTCTGTCTGCATAATAATATACTGTGAAATGACATTACAAACTGTTACAGGAGAAATTTCTGTTATTTTATATAGAGCACCAAGAGGATCCGGAGGACCTCCAGTTTGGACAGCTTCATCAGCCAGGTCAGAGTTTTGATAGAGCTATTGTTGTCTTTACATTGTTAAATGTAGCCAGTGCTATAGAGTGTATACCTGAACTACCAATGAACTAATGGCCTCAAACTGTTTTTACATCATTCTCCAAACCTTTCATGTTTTTAGTTTCTTATTTTATGGCCAGTGCCCAGTGTGCATGGACAAGTCAACAAAAATGGGAAGTCTTTCTATATACTTAATAAAAAATTTCATGGGAACTGTTTTGATTTCAGTGCCAGAATTGATTAGGAGTTGGGTTTTGTTTGTTTTTTGGGCGGTTAGCGTTTGACTTATTTCTGTTGTTCTTCTTTATTTTTTGGGGCTGGTTGTTGTGGGAGGGGTGGGGGTGGGAGGGGCTTTATTGATTTGCTTCAAATGGTCTACCATTCTGAAAGTTAAGCTGCCAACTAGGTGAGCTGCATAGCTTGATACGTCTACTTCCTTGTTGGCCAAGTTCCGGGTATAGGAGACAAAAAAAGTTCCGGTTCTGTACCCGTTCCAATGCTAATGTTACGATGTCAAAAGAGCAATCTGAAATGCGGTATATCAACGCATAATGCAAAACAAATGGCGTTAAGTTTACGTTTTTAATCTTGCACTTTTTTTAATAAATGCGTGCCGCACGTGTTCATGCTCACAATGGGTGGGCCAGTTGTTGAGTGTTTTTGCTCCACTTTGTTTCCTTCTTGCCAGATGTCATTTTGCCCATCAAGAAGTTTATTGCTGACTGAAGTAGGTATTAGTTATTTCTCTTCCTAGCCTTTTGCCTGTGCCCACTAGTGTCTGTCCTTCAGGTCTAGCTCTCAACTTAGCTTTGCCTTCTAGCTACACTGTATAGCTAGGATGAGTTAGGCTTGCTGTATAGTTTTGTAGAGGTTAGGTTTGCTAAGCATAGTGTTAGGCAAAGCCTGGGCTTGTAAAACAAGTCCCTTTTTAAAGCCCTCACAGAACCTCTAGTAGCTAGCAAGCCTAGCCTTAGAGACTTCACAGAGTAGATTTGCAAGCCTTTTCTTAGAAAAGTTGAAGATTTTACATAGCTGGAATTGCCTTAGAAAACTTAGAAACCCCTAGCTAATGTAACAAGCCATGTCTAATATTAGGCCTCACATCAACCATGTATAGACCAAGAGCTGATATATTTACACATAGACCAATGGTGAACGTGCCCCTTAGTATGGTGGAGGATGGTCATGTGTTTGGTGATAGGTGTACTGTAAGAGTGGAAAAGATCTGTCAGGAGTATAAAATTTTGGCAATGCATTACTGAATGTCTCTGTTGTACATGCAACAGGACCTCAGACTTCTATGGTTTAGTTGCATGTACTAGTCTACATCTCCCCTGCATTTGCTGGTTCCAACTACTGTACTTACCTCCATGAATTTGAGCTTGTTGTATGGAGTCGATCCAGCAACCACAACTATTTATGCTTGCAAAATAACTATGACATGGAAAATATTAGTTTTGTAAATGACTGTCATCTTTTATTATACGAGGATGTCTTTTAATAAACTACTACAAGGCAAGTTCATCTGCTTCTCAAAAAAATGTTCAAAAGTCAGAGAAATAGTGACACACTGAGACACACCACACATGGTTGTAGCTTTACCGTGCTTCATGTGTCCTGCCAATTGGGTAGTCTTGGTAGCGAAAGCCAACATGATACGGTGTTAATTGTCATTAAAGTTCACTGATGATAGTTATGCGTGCTCAACGATTATGGTAACCTTACTACCAGTGAACAAGCTATTTTGTATTTATGCAAGAACTACCAGTGAATAAGTACAACAACATTCAATAGCCAGTAGCTGCTCCCTGTAGTTCAATAATCCAAGAATTGAGTGCAGTCTATGGATCTCGAGTTTCATCAGTCCATAAAACATCCTCTATGCGATAAATCACCTCCCCAAGAAAATGCCAGATTCACTCCAATCTTTTCATCTGTAAAGGCAGGGAAGGGAAGATATATTATTGTAATATTACCTTGCTTTTAAGATTTGGAAATCAAATGTTTCACTGACTCGAGCTAAGCTTGCTAAGAAGTAAGTTTAAATTGTCAAAAAATTATCGATGTCTTAAGGGGGTCCTCCACACAAGACTGGCTAAAAACGTTGTTGACTTTTGACTGCCCATAACCTTTTTTATAATTGTTTTGTGTAGATAATTTTATTCTCAAATTGTTGCTTGTTCTATGTGCTTTCCAATGATATATAAAATATCTCTAGAGGCATGTTTTGTCAGAAGATGCATGCAGAAACATCCAAGGCAGGACCCTCCTCCGTTTGGCACAGCCCCCACAACTCATTAAAAAAAATCAAAAGCTGTAAATTGGTTTGTAGCTTGTCAAAGCTAACAGCTGTGATTGGAGTGAAACCATAATTATTGCAATAACTAATGTGGTTGTTGAATGGCAACATGCCGTATTTGCCTCCAATATTGGCTTGGTCTTCGGATGGTGGTGGAGGAGGGGATTCAATGCCCCATATGTCAGGCTACTGCTGACCCTTTTGGCTACCACCAGGTCGGCTGTGGAGGCAATGGGGATAGGATACTCCGTCACGACTCTCTCAGGGATCCACTCTTCTCGGCAGCCCAGTCCGCTGCTTTGGCGCCCAGGAAAGAAGTGCCAGCCCTAAAATTCCTGGGTCCTCTGCCGACGTCTTTCTCCCCACTTGGAAGAGGGGCCAACCGGCGGCCCTTGATATCACAGTGATTTCGCCACTCCAGCAGTTGACCATCACTGGAGCTGCCACCTCTCAAGGGCATGCCCTAACAGTTGCCAGTAAAAGGAAGTTGGCTGCCCACTGCCACTCAGTGGGGGTCAACTTTATCCCTGTGGCAATGGAGGCATTGGGGGGCTGGAGTGAGGTAGGTGTGGAGACCATCAGGGCAATTGGGCGGCTTCAGGGACAGCGCCTTGGAATTCCTCCAGCTGATGCTACATGCCATCTATTCCAGCAACTAGCAATTTGCCTTTGGCATGGAAACGCCAGCATGTGGCTCCGTCGCCTCCCTTCATGCTCCCCTGTGATAGACGGGCTGGCTTGAATTTTTGTTAGGTCTCTTTTGTTTATATATATATATGTTAGGTTTATCTATGGAGAGTGACTTTATTGTGTAGTGTATATATTGTATAGTGTTTAATAAGCTGTATGCATTTTAGTCTTTACACTTTTTTTTTATTGAATTTTTTTTTATTGATTACGCGATTTTTAGCGCGTAATCAAATACCGCATGTTGCCATTCAACAACCACTTCAGTTATTGCAATATGGTTTCACTCCAATCACACTGTTAGCTACAAACCAATTTACAGCTTTTGATTTTTTTTAATGAGTTGTGGTGGGTTGCCATGTGGGATGGTCCTGCCTTGGATGTTTCTGCATGCATCTTCTGACAAAACATGCCTCTAGAGATATTTTATGTATCATTGGAAAGCACATAGAACAAGCAACAATTTGAGCAAAAAATTATCTACACAAAACAATTATAAAACAAGTTACGGGCAGTCAAATGTCAACAACGTTTTTAGCCAGTCTTGCGTCCCCCCCCCCTTAAAAAGTCTTAGCCTACATTAAGCTGGTCCTTCAATGCCCCAAGTTACAGCCCAGTCAAAGCTGTCCTCTTGACCTTACCTTTCAAATTGAAAACAAGCTCATCATTCAAGCTTCCTTAGCTAATCCAAACCATCTTATACACTTTAAGCTTAAACCAGTTTGTTAGCTAAACTAAGCTTAGCAAGCTTTAGAAATGACAGACAGCTTTCGCGAGTCTGACAAGCTGATAGTAGAGCTTCCTGGAAGGTCTATTCTAGAGCGGACCTGCACAGCAGAATGGTGCGCAGTGAAATGCTGTAGCTCTTGTTGGGTCTATAGCAGATGCTGGAGCTAGTCGACAGACGTTTCGTCGGTCAGCTTCTTCTGCTCCTCTATTTCTTCGAAGGTGGCATTAAAATCGAGGGCCTTTTACTCTGAAGAACGACATTATAAATGGTACAAGAAGTGAGAGGACAAACAAACTAGAAGCTGCTGGAGCATGATGAAACACGAGGTTCGCACGAACGAGGACGAATATATTGAACTGCGAATGATTTGAAGCGTAGACAAAAGATTCTTGGCTATTGGAACGAGGCCTTTATTAAACAGTGTTGGAACGACGTTGGAACGATTTGCCAATGGAATATTAATGAAATGGAACTGGAACTTTTTTGTCACAATGAACTAGTTGACTTCAAACTGTTTTTACATCATTCTCCAAACCTTTCATGTTTTTAGTTTCTTTGTTGCTTTTTTATGGCCAGTGTAAATGTGGTCCACTGTGAACGAACAACTCTACTATAATTGGAAGTCTTTAAAAAAATCATGGGACTGTTTTGGTTTGTGCCAGAATTGATTAGGGATTGGGTTTTGTTTGTTTTTTGGGTCGTTAGGGTTTGACTTGTTTCATTCTTTTTATTTTTTTTGTTGGGGAGGGGGGGGGGGGGCTTTATTGTTTTGCTTCAGATGGTCATGTAACTATGCCATTCTGAAGGTTACCTGCCAACTAAGTGAGCTGCATAGCTTGATACGTCTACTTCCGTATGGCATATTATTGGCAGTTCCGGGTATGAGGTCAGTCAGCTCCTACACCAGAGTATGCTAGCACTCTCTCCATTCATATACTCCAGAATGCCACCCCCATGTGAATCAAGAAGAATAAGAGCAGACCCTGAGCTCAGTGGGCCACCCATGTGAATCAAGAAGAATAAGAGCAGACCCTGAGCTCAGTTGGCCACCCATGTGAATCAAGAAGAATAAGAGCAGACCCTGAGCTCAGTGGGCCACCCATGTGATCAAGAAGAATAAGAGTAGACCATGAGCTCAGTGGCCCACCCGTGTGAATCAAGAAGAATAAAAGTAGACCCTGAGCTAGTGGGCCACCCATGTGAATCAAGAAGAATAAGAGTAGACCCTGAGCTCAGTGGCCCACCCATGTGAATCAAGAAGAATAAGAGCAGACCCTGAGCTCAGTGGCCCACCCATGTGAATCAAGAAGAATAAGAGTAGACCCTGAGCTCAGTGGGCCACCCATATGAATCAAGAAGAATAAGAGTACACCCTGAGCTAGTGGGCCACCCATGTGAATCAAGAAGAATAAGAGCAGACCCTGAGCACAGTGGACCACTCATGTCAATCAAGAATAAGAGTAGACCCTGAGCTCAGTGGGCCACTCATGTGAATCAAGAATAAGAGCAGACCCTGAGCTCAGTGGGCCACCCATGTGAATCAAGAAGAATAAGAGTAGACCCTGAACTCAGTGGGTCAACCATGAATAAGAAAAAAGACCTTGAGCTCAGTGGGCCACCCATGTGATTCTAGAAGAATAAGAGTAGACACTGAGCTCAGTGGGCCACCCATGTGAATCAAGAAGAATAAGGGCAGACCCTGAACTCAGTGGGTCACCCATGTGAATCAAGAAGAATAAGAGCAGACCCTGAGCTCAGTGGAACACTCATGTGAATCAAGAATAAGAGCAGACCCTAAGCTCAGTGGGCCACCCATGTCAAACAAGAAGAATAAGAGTAGACCCTGAACTCAGTGGGTCACCCATGTGATTCAAGAATAAGAAAAGACCCTCAGCTCAGTGGGCCACCCATGTTGGACTCTCACTGTTGGACTACACGCATGTCTACAAATTTCAACTCTCACTGTTGGAGTGCATGCATGTCTACAAAGTTCAACTCTCACTGTTACACTACATGCATGTCTATAAAGTTCAACTCTCACTGTTGGACTACATGCATGCCTACAAAGTTCAACTTCACTGTTGGACTACATGCATGTCTACAAAGTTCAACTCTCACTGTTGGACTACATGCATGTCTACAAAGTTCAACTCTCACTGTTGGAGTGCATGCATGTCTACAAAATTCATCTCTCACATATGGACTACATGCATGTCTACAAAGTTCAACTCTCACTGTTGGATACATACATGCCTACAAAGTTCAACTCTCACTGTTGGACTACATGCATGTCTACAAAGTTCAACTTTCACTGTTGGACTACATGCATGTCTAGAATTTTTAACTCTCAACAGTTGAACTACATGCATGTTCACAAAGTTCAACTCTCACTGCTGGACTACATGCATGTCTACAAAGGTCAACTCTCACTGTTGGACTACATGCATGTCTACAAAGTTCAACTCTCACTGTTGGACTATATGCATGCCTACAAAGTTCAACTCTTATTCTTGGACTACATGCACGTCTATAAAGTTCAACTCTCACTGTTGGACTACATGCATGTCTACAAAGTTCAACTCTCACTGTTTGACTACATGCATGTCTACAAAGTTCAACTCTCACTGTTGGACTACATGCATGTCTATAAAGTTCAACTCTCACTGTTGGACTACATGTATGTCTACAAAGTTGAACTCTCACTGTTGGACTACATGCATGTCTACAAAGTTCAACTCTAACTGTTGGAATACATGCATGTCTACAAAGTTCAACTCTCACTGTTGGATACATACATGCCTACAAAGTTCAACTCTCACTGTTGGACTACATGCATGTCTACAAAGTTCAACTCTCACTGTTGGACTACATGCATGTCTAGAATTTTTAACTCTCAACAGTTGAACTGCATGCATGTTCACAAAGTTCAACTCTCACTGCTGGACTACATGCATGTCTACAAAGGTCAACTCTCACTGTTGGACTACATGCATGTCTACAAAGTTCAACTCTCACTGTTGGACTATATGCATGCCTACAAAGTTCAACTCTTATTCTTGGACTACATGCACGTCTATAAAGTTCAACTCTCACTGTTGGATTACATGCATGTCTACAAAGTTCAACTCTCACTGTTGGACTACATGCATGTCTACAAAATTCAACTCTCACTGTTGGACCACATGCATGTCTAAAAAGTTCAACTCACACTGTTGGATTACATGCATGCCTACAAAGTTCAACTCTTACTGATCGACTACATGCATGTCTACAAAGTTCAACTCTCACTGTTGGACTACATGTCTACAAAGTTCACCTCTCAGTGTTGGACTACATGCATGTCTACAAAGTTCAACTCTCACTGTTAGACTACATGCATGTCTACAAATTCAACTCTCATTGTTGACTACATGCATGCCTACAAAGTTCAACTCTAACTGTTTGGACTACATGAATGTCTACAAAGTTCAACTCTCACTGTTGGACTACATGCATGTCTACAAAGTTCAACTCTCACTGTTGGGACTACATGAATGTCTACAAAGTTCAAATCTTACTGTTGGACTACATGCATGTCTACAAAGTTCAACTCTCACTGTTGGACTACATGCATGTCTACAAAGTTTAACTCTCACTGTTGGGACTACATGAATATCTACAAAGTTCAACTCTCACTGTTGGACTACATGCATGTCTACAAAGTTCAACTCTTACTGTTGAAATACATGCATGTCTACAAAGTTCAACTCTCACTGTTGGACTACATGCATGCCTACAAAGTTCAACTCTCACTGTTGGACTACATGCATGTCTACAAAGTTCAACTCTCACTGTTTGACTACATGCATGTCTACAAAGTTCAACTCTCACTGTTGGACTACATGCATGTCTATAAAGTTCAACTCTCACTGTTGGACTACATGTATGTCTACAAAGTTGAACTCTCACTGTTGGACTACATGCATGTCTACAAAGTTCAACTCTAACTGTTGGAATACATGCATGTCTACAAAGTTCAACTCTCACTGTTGGACTACATGCATGCCTACAAAGTTCAACCCTCACTGTTGGACTACATGCATATCTACAATGTTCAACTGTAACTGTTGGACTACTTGCATGCCTACAAAGTTCAACTCTCACTGTTGGACTACATGCATGCCTACAAAGTTCAACTCACACTGTTGGACTACATGCCTGTCTATAAAGTTCAACTCTCACAGTTGGACTACATGCATGTCTACAAAGTTCATCTCTCAATGTTGGACTACATGCATGCCTACAAAGTTCAACTCACACTGTTGGACTACATGCATGTCCATAAAGTTCAACCATCACAGTTCGACTGCATGCAGTCTACCCACGTTCAACTCTAACTGTTGGACTACATGCATGCCTACAAAGTTCAACTCACACTGTTGGACTACATGCATGTCTATAAAGTTCAACTCTCACAATTGGACTGCATGCAGTCTACCCACGTTCAACTCTCACTACATGCATGTCTACAAAGTTCAACTCTCACTGTTGGCCTACATGCATGTCTACAAAGTTCAACACTCACTGTTGGACTACATGCATGTCTACAAAGTTCAACTCTGACTGTTGGACTACATGGCATGTCTACAAAGTTCAACTCTCACTGTTGGACTACGTACATGTCTACAAAGTTAAACTCTCACTGTTGGACTACATGCATGTCTACAAAGTTCAACTCTCACTGTTGGACTGTGCATGTCTACAAAGTTCAACTCTCACTGTTGGACTACATGCATGTCTTCAAAGTTCAACTCTCACTGTTGGACTACATGCATGTCTACAAATTTCAACTCTCACTGTTGGACGACATGCATTCTATAGAGGTAAGCTCTCAGAAGAGGCCCTGAAGAGGTGGCTCTAAGTTCTTTGACATGGAGATGATTGGTGAGTAACTTGTCCAGGATTTGGTTTGCCTCTGCTATATTCCGAGTGAGAAAGTACCAATCATGATCTTCAGCTCTCCTTGGCTTGTGCTGGCACTCCAACCCACTGCCTTCTGTGTCGGACAATTTCTGGCTGCTTCCTCGCATCACAAGAATGTAACCAAATTCCTGATGACATCACCAGCACTGCACTGCTCATGCTCACTGTATTATGTTGGCAGGAAAAGTTTTGGCGGCTAGTGCAGCCAGTCTCACAATGCTCTGATGATGTCATCATGATGTAACACTAGGTCAGCCATTCATTTTAGCTAATGTCCTGAGCAAAGTATCCATGCAGTGCGGCTAAAGATAGACATGTGCTGTACACCTTATGGGTTATAAATAGTGCCACGCCTCTGCTAAATAGACTCAGTGTGTGAAGGAGTGTAATACATGTCTGGTGAGTTTGCATTATTCACCTTGTACCATTGTTACTATCAATCTTGTTCTGTTGTCATCATTTGCCTTGGAGACAACACATGACATGGAAAATATTTGTTTACCCCTTCACTACTCAACAAGAGATGGTGGGACTCAAAGGACACCTGCCAACACCTCCTCCTTCACTACTCAACATGAGATGGTGGGACTCCAAGGACACCTGCCAACACCTCCTCCTTCACTACTCAACAAGAGATGGTGGGACTCCAAGACATCTGCCAACACCTCCTCCTTCACTACTCAACAAGAGATGGTGGGACTCCAAGACATCTGCCAATACCTCCTCCTTCACTACTCAACAAGAGATGGTGGGACTCCAAGGACACCTGCCAACACTTTCACCTTCACTACTCAACAAGAGGTGGTGGGACTCCAAGGACACCAAGGACACCTGCCCCACCTGCTCCTTCACTACTCAACAAGAGATGGTGGGACTCGAAGGACACCTGCCAACACTTTCACCTTCACTACTCAACAAGAGGTGGTGGGACTCCAAGGACACCTGCCAACACCTCCTCCTTCACTACTCAACAAGAGATGGTGGGACTCCAAGGACACCTGCCTACACTTTCACCTTCACTACTCAACAAGAGATGGTGGGACTCCAAGGACACCTGCCAACACTTTCACCTTCACTATCCATCCAGGGATGTGAAACAGCTTTTGTTTAGGCAGTCCTGCCAACTACTGTCATAAAAACACTTTGTGAAGGACACCATCTTGAGCACACCTTGTACATGTAGCTATATAACATGGCAACTATTAATAGGGTAAGTATGAGCTAATTATTTTGTAATGAGTCTTAGCACAAACATAGTGAAGAGTTGCATAGCGAAAATAAATTTAGATTGACTACAATAAATCCACGTTCATGGTGGACTGCGAGCAACACGGCTGTCCCCGTGCTACTCCACACATGTTCCTTCCTCTTCATCTCTACTCACTCTGTCCTGATTCAGACAATGATCACCTACTGCATGTTCTCTCCCCTCGTCATCTCACTCTGCTCTTTGGTAGAACACCCAGTCACAGGGCAATGTTGCTCTAGTTGGTGGACACAGGAAATCTTAGTTTACTTGCACTAGAAATTTATACAGTTAGTAAAGATAGCCAATGCCATCACCCTCCATGTCAGCAAGTAGCCACTAGGCTGGTAGTTGCCATCTAGCTCTAGACTGGCAGACTTAGCAGGTGCCATGGCCCACTTAATAGTGCACATACATATGATGGTCAAGATGCATAGTTAGTAGGCGTAGGTGCTGGCATTACGTACCATCACTAGATATGCCATGCAGTGCACACCTGTGTGTCCAGTATTGATGGTTATAGATGATGTCATGCAGTGCATACCTGTGTGTCCAGTATTGATGGTAGTAGATGATGTCATGCAGTACACACCTCTGTGTCCAGTATTGATGGTATAGATGATGTCATGCAGTGCACACCTGTGTGTTCAGTATTTATGGTACATGTATAGATGATGTTATGCAGTGCATACCTGTGTGTCCAGTATTGATGGTACATGTATAGATGATGTCATGCAGTGCACACCTGTGTGTCCAGTATTGATGGTAATAGATGATGTCATGCAGTGCATACCTGTGTGTCCAGTATTGAAGGTAGTACAGGATGTCATGCAGTGCATACCTGTGTTTCCAGTATTGATGGTAGTAGACGATGTCATGCAGTGCACACCTGTGTGTTCAGTATTGATCGTATAGATGATGTAATGCAGTGCATACCCGTGTGTCCAGTATTGATGGTTTAGATGATGTCATGCAGTGCACACCTGTGTGTCCAGTATTGATGGTATAGATGATGTCATGCAGTGCACACCTGTGTGTCCAGTATTGATGGTTAGTAGATGATGTCATACAGTGCACACCTGTGTGTCCAGTATTGATGGTAGTAGATGATGTCATGCAGTGCACACCTGTGTGTCCAGTATTGATGGTATAGATGATGTCATGCAGTGCATACCTGTGTGTTCAGTATTGATGGTATAGATGATGTCATGCAGTGCATACCTGTGTGTCCAGTATATTTATGGTATAGATGATGTCATGCAGTGCACACCTGTGTGTCCAGTATTGATGGTATAGATGATGTCATACAGTGCACACCTGTGTGTCCAGTATTGATGGTATAGATGATGTCATCCAGTGCACACCTGTGTGTCCAGTATTGATGGTAGTAGATGATGTCATGTAGTGCACACCTGTGTGTCCAGTATTGAGTGTAGTAGATGATGTCATGCAGTGCACACCTGTATGTCCAGTATTGATGGTATAGATGATGTCATGCAGTGCACACTTGTGTGTCCAGTATTGATGGTAGTAGATGATGTCATGCAGTGCACACCTCTGTGTCCAGTATTGATGGTATAGATGATGTCACGCAGTGCACACCTGTGTGTCCACTATTGATGGTAGTAGATGATGTCATGCAGTGCACACCTGTGTGTCCAGTATTGATGGTATAGATGATGTCAAGCAGTACACACCTGTGTGTCCAGTATTGATGGTATAGATGATGTCATGCAGTGCACACCTGTGTGTCCAGTATTGATGGTAGTAGATGATGTCATGCAGTGCACACCTGTGTGTCCATTATTGATGGTAGTAGATGATGCCATGCAGTGCACACCTGTGTGTCCAGTATTGATGGTAGTAGATGATGTCATGCAGTGCATACCTGTGTGTCCAGTATTGATGGTAGTAGATGATGTCATGCAGTGCACACCTGTGTGTTCATCTTCACTGTCATCCTCGTTGTCTGAATAACTTTGGTCCTCATCAATAACCCAGCCTGTGTGTGTGTATATATAACATGTATTAGGTGGAGATCACTTTCCATCAGCCACTTCTCATCAGACAGTACAAATACGAGCATCACTCATTCAGGAGGCACCCACATAAATGACCCTATCTACAGGAAGATCAAGTGTATTCATAGAGAAATGCCCTTCCCACAAACTTATAAGTCACGTGACAGTTGCCATAGTTTTCTGGACATGCGATTGTTGGTGTTCCACTTGTGTTGTAGTTCTTGCTGCGAGTGAAATGGGAAAGTTTGAGATCTTGTTTGACTACAACTTAGAAATGCTTTACAATAATGAAAACTTCATTTTATCATCTGCAGATCGAGCGTAGTTCATCAGGGGGGTCAGCAAGTTCATCTAGTAATGAGGATGAATATCAGCAGCTGATGAGAAAGAAGAAAGCAAGCTACCGTTTTGGACTCCATGTCTGTAAATCTACACATGATTAAGTGTTTCTGTTCTATGTAGTGGATGTAGTGGAGGTAAAACCAGTTTATATTCTCACTCTCCATGTGTTTATAGTTTACTGTTTGAGGCATTTGTTTGTTGTTATTATTGCAGTTTAGTATTGTTTTTATTATTGTTGTTATCATTAGTTAGTTGTGGTCGTGTTAACTTTGTATTTACATTGAAACTATAATGATGCAGAGTTTCCAAACTCACCGATTGCATAAATTCTCGTTCTATTATTGCTGGTCTAAGTCACCAATTACTTTACTTGTCTTTGGGGTTGGGAAAGACATCATTGCCTACATTTCAAAAATGGTGGACAACCTTTTGCATTTCTGAGAGAGCAGCGTGATTGGGGAGGGCTATGAAGGTGCGGGAGTGTTCATCTTCTAGTTGTTACGCATACTGCATAGTCAGAAATGTTGGTGATCAAAAATCGACTGTTCTGACATTGAATGACATTTGACATGATAAACCTGGAAGTGATGATGTCATGCCTGAGCAGTTGGCAGGCATGCTTTATATTGGTGGTTATGCACTTTCAGCTCCAATGAATTGTCAACATTTCCAGCCATATGGAAAGGTATATTGTCCTGACAACACTTTATTCATTCAACATCTTCTCCAGACAGGCCATGAATATACTTAAAAACTGTTTGGGGGCAGCAGCTTCTAATTACTTTGAGGGGGGGTTAAATAGCTGGTGTGTGGGCTTGTCAGCACATTCTCAGAATTCCCAACTTTTGTGTGATGTGAGAACTGCTGTAGTCCCACATCACAAGATGTAGCAATAGACCTCTGTAGCTTTACCACTAACCACCCAAAAGCATTAACAACTTCCACAAGCATTGCTTGACAATGACGATAAAAATTCCAAGCGTACTGTCCACCATGCAGTAGCTGCTGGTGGACAGTCCATGTTGGTTACCAAGGATATGGAAAGTGATCTGTTTATTTAGCTTTGAACTGTCCCTAAGAGAGAATTGTTATTTTAAAGTGAAGATAGATTTTAATGAAGATAGAAAGTAGCAAGTCTTGCTAATTCTGCCTGAAGTCTTACTCTAAACATACATTATTCATAAGTACCGTACAGTAATAATACACAGAGTAATATAAACCTCATCATTCATAAGTACCATACAGTAGAGTAATATAAACCTCATCATTCATAAGTACCATACAGTAATACACAGAGTAAGATAAACCTCATCATTCATAAGTACCATACAGTAATACACAGAGTAAGATAAACCTGATCATTCATAAGTACCATACAGTAATAATACACAGAGTAATATAGACCTGATCATTCATAAGTACCATACAGTAATACACAGAGTAATATAAACCTGATCATTAATAAGTACCATACATAATACACAGAGTATAAGTACCATACAATAAGTACCATACAGTAATACACAGAGTAATATAAACCTGATCATTCATAAGTATATACCATACAGTAATACACAGAGTAATATCATTCATAAGTAGCATACAGTAATACACAGAGTAATATAAAACTGATCATTCATATTACCATACAGTACCATACAGTAATACACAGTAATATAAACCTGATCATTCATAAGTACCATACATAATACACAGAGTAATCTAAACCTGCCCCTATCATTAGTGACAGACTGAAAAATATTTTGGTGGTGTGGATTTGAAGGTGGTCTCACAAAGGGTCACTCTGTGCTGACTGCAATACCCACTCACCACATCCACAACATGCCAACTATGTGTAGTGGCTGGAATAAATTATTATGAATGAATCTTCTTAGCACAACACAGTGAAGAGTTCCCCAATGGGTGAAAGTTAGTTTATATGGGCTGCAATAAGCCAGGTTCAAGGTTGATTGGGAGCCCCACCCCATGGCAGGCACTGTGCTCCTCATCCACTCGTTCCTCTTCATCTCTACTCACTCAGTCTCGATTCAAACAAGATCACCTACTGCATGTTCTCTTCCCTCATCAACTGCTCTCTGCTCTTTGTCCTTCACATATTCATAGGTCCACTTTGCTCTAGTGGTTAGAAATAGGAATCTTATAGCAAGTGTCTTGCACAGGAAATATAGACATCAGGCAGTAAGGTAGTGCACCACATGCTGTTATATAGACCATCAAGCAGTAAGGTAGTGCACCACATGCTGTTATATAGACCACCAAGCAGTAAGGTAGTGCCCCACATGCTGTTATATAGACCATAAGGCAGTACCGTAGTGCACCACATGCTTTTGTATAGACCACGAAGTAGTAAGGTAGTGCACCACATGCTGTTATATAGACCACCAAGCAGTAAGGTAGTGCACCACATGCTGTTATATAGACCACCAAGCAGTAAGGTAGTGCACCACATGCTGTTATATAGACCACCAAGCAGTATGGTAGTGCACCACATGCTGTTATATAGACCACCAAGCAGTAAGGTAGTGTATCACATGCTGTTATATAGACCACCAAGCAGTACGGTAGTCACCACATGCTGTTATATAGACCACCAAGCAGTAAGGTAGTGCACCACATGCTGTTATATAGACCACCAAGCAGTAAGGTAGTGTACCACATGCTGTTATATAGACCATCAAGCAGTAAGGTAGTGCACCACATGCTGTTATATAGACCACCAAGCAGTAAGGTAGTGCACCACATGCTGTTATATAGACCACCAAGCAGTAAGGTAGTGCACCACATGCTGTTATATAGACCACCAAGCAGTAAGGTAGTGCACCACATGCTGTTATATAGACCACCAAGCAGTAAGGTAGTCACCACATGCTGTTATATAGACCACCAAGCAGTAAGGTAGTGCCCCACATGCTGTTATATAGACCACCAAGCAGTAAGGTAGTGCCCCACATGCTGTTATATAGACCACCAACCAGTAAGGTAGTCACCACATGCTGTTATATAGATCACCAAGCAGTAAGGTAGTGCACCACATGCTGTTATATAGACCACCAAGCAGTAAGGTAGTGCACCACATGCTGTTATATAGACCACCAAGCAGTAAGGTAGTGCACCACATGCTGTTATATAGACACCAAGCAGTAAGGTAGTGCACCACATGCTGTTATATAGACCACCAAGCAGTAAGGTAGTGCACCACATGCTGTTATATAGACCACCAAGCAGTAAGTTAGTGCCCCACATGCTGTTATATAGACCACCAAGCAGTAAGGTAGTGCACCACATGCTGTTATATAGACCACCAAGCAGTAAGGTAGTGCACCACATGCTGTTATATAGACCACCAAGCAGTAAGGTAGGCCACCTCTGGTTGGAGGTGATGTGCAGCAGTGGTGTGTGAGGAGAGGTTGCTGGTGACTCTGGCTTGCCACTGCAAGGACAACTACCAGAGGGAGCAGGAGAGAGGCAAGTTTACTTGTAAAGAGGTCAATAAACATTGAGGAGATGAGTGTAGGAGCCATACAAGGCAGACATCTTGTAGACACAGGATTAGAAGCAATTCAGTCACTTTACATGCACACAATGATGATATTGGGCCCTCCAGGAGCAGAGATGCTGACTCTTGTATATATGATCAAATCCAAAAGCTGTGGGAGTTGTTCATGCATGTACACTCTTAATGACCCTTTACCAAGGATAGTACACGTATGTGCCCACAAAACGACCCTTTACCAATGCACTCTACTATATTTTGGTGTCCTTTACCAAATATTATTACTTGCCTGAGGTGACCCCTTTACCAAATAGAAGTATCCAGATGACCATGTACCGACTATCAGTGCTGTTGGTGGTGACACACTTCACCTACAATATTTTAACCCTCTCTATACTTGGCACTGGAGTATCAGCGAGTAGTCTACAATGACTGGAGACAGGGAGACACATAATGAAGGTAGAGCTACCAGAACAGAACTGCAGATTCTCCTAACCTGACTCCAATGACTCACCCAGTGAGTGCCCAAGCAGCTACAAAGAGAGCTCAATCACAGTGCCACTCTGTACAGCATCTCCTACCTTTAGAGAGACTCACTGGGGAAGGAGCATCTGAGGAAGACAGTGAATCAAGTTATTTACATGCTGTTTGGTATGGAGCATGAAGCAGCTACAGCTCTCCTCTGCAAGAGACGTGAACCTGTGGACTGCTTTTTTAAATCTGCATAATGATTGGTAGATTTCATGTGGTAAAGGGTCATCTAACTGTTGTGGATTAGTCGTGTTTCCGTCCATTCCTACATCAATACTAAATAGTTGATTAAGAAACAACTTTTGTACAAGTACAACTTGCATGCAAGGCTAAGGCATGACTAGGGGGAGGATATTCACTCAAGAAACTGGTCGACAACTAGACGTTCAAAGTGAACCAGAGGACAAGAACAGTTACTAACTATGTATCTAAACCATCCACCTCACCATTCCTACAGAGAGCTAACTTGCTAGTTACATCATGATCACACGACAGATCATGTGAAAGTAAACATCACTTGGCATGTGTATCATGTGTATCTGGTTAATGAAGCAAGCACCAAGCCTTCTGATCTGGTGAGTGGCTGAGCTCTCACAGACACCATCTACACACTGTTGTATATGTATAGCACACAATTACACAAGAACCAAGCCTTCTGATCTGGTGAGTGGCTGAGCTCTCACAGACACCATCTACACACTGTTGTATATGTATAGCACACAATTACACAAGCACCAAGCCTTCTGATCTGGTGAGTGGCCGAGCTCTCACAGGCACCATCTACACACTGTTGTCAGGGGCGTATTTAGGGGGGGGGTTCCTGTTGCCCAGAACCCCCCCCCCCCTGAGTACAAGCCACACCCATAAGCCATTTGACAGCTGCAGCTAGCATCAATCCTTGCTAATCCTACATATAAATTTGTAGCCGACTGTAGTGTACTCTTGTATTGCAAATTTAAGCCTTTAGAGGCTCATAAATTTACTTCTACAAACCACAAAAGTTTTAGTACAGTTCTCAAGCAGCTGTTTTCTTGTAAAACTATTTACTTGGAACTGGCAAGCCTATAAATATTAGTGAGTTTGTGCTAATCTCTTATAGGATTACCTTAGCCCAGCCCCTATTCCAGGAGGGTGCACTGTATTTGAGATCGTAGTAAAGCTGTGACATGGCCAAGAGGCAAATATCCATTCTGTCATTCGGGGTGTCAGTGTCAAGCAGTGAGTTTGACAGTAGCACTGCTACTGATCCTAAGAAAGTCAGAGTTCAAGATCAAATGGAAGTAAGTCAGCCATGTACTACTCAGTCTCTATCACCTAATGATCTGGGAAATGTGTCAGGTCAAGGGTATGTATCAGCTGCTAGGATGCATGCATGTCCTCCTGGGGCTGACTTAGGAAACTATAAACTTGAGGACATCAGAATTCTTAGCAATGACCAGAAGCTTTGGCTTCTGAAGAATGCCTTTAGACCAGGGTGTGACTTCAAGTTCCCTACTAAAATTGAGTACTCAAAGTCTAGATCCTTCCAGAACTCCTGGTTGAAAGAGTACTCTTGGTTGAGCTACTCTGTTTCGTGCAATGGTGGCTTCTGTGTGAGCTGTTTACTCTTCACCAAGAATCGATATATTCTTGGACAGCTTGTCACCGTTACAATGACTAATTTGACTCGAGCAAAGCAAACACTCAACTTGCAGAAATCACACAGAGCAGCTATGGATGATACTGTTACATTTACTGGGCAAATGGAAGGAGGCCAGCTTTCCATACAACAGTTACATAGTCCAGCATCTGCTAAAGTTCAGAAGAATCGGGAAGTTCTTAAGGCTATTCTCAAGACGATTATTTTTTGTGGTAAACAAAACATAGCTTTTCGTGGCCACCGAGAGGCTCTTTGGAGTGATGCAAATCCTGGAATTTTTTTAGCCTTGTTTCAATTTCGTGTTGAAGCAGGTGATAGGTTCTGACAGACCACATTGCATCTGCAGCCAGAAATGCCAAATATCATGCCCCAATCATTCAAAATGAACTGATTGCAGCCATTGGTGAATGGATAAGAGAGAAAATTGTACCGGAGGTTAGGCTAGCAAAGTACTTTTCTGTGTGTGCTGACGAGGCTGCTGATGCATCTAATAAAAAGCAGCTTTCTCTAGTCCTGCGATATGTTGACTCAGAAAATGTGGCGACAGACGAGTTTGTTGAATTTAATCTTTGAAAAGATGACACCACTGGAGTAGCTGTTTCTAAAACCATCCTAAATGCAATACGCAAATAATTTATGTGCGCAGGGCTATGATGCCAGCAACATGGCTGGCAAGTATCATGGGGTTGCTGCTCTAATCGAGAAACAATATCCAAAAGCAGTCTATGTTCACTGTGTGGCTCATACACTGAACTTTGTGTTGTGGCAGCATGTAACATCCAAGCTATTCGAAATATGCAAGGAACTCTTGTGGATCTATGACTTTTCTTTAGGTTTTCTCCCAAGAGGAAAGCAGAACTAGAAAAATGGATCAGTGAACTTCCACTGGGAACAACTAACAGACAGAAACTGGTTAGCCTTTGCAAGACCCATTGGGTAGCTAGAATAGAGGCCTATGAAGTATTTTCGAAGATGGTACCAGCGGTTATTAGTACCTTGGAGACAATCGGTACTGAAGATTACGTGGAACAGAGTCTGCTCAGAAAGCTGCATCAATTTTAATAGCTACAACTCAGTTTGAGTTTCTTATGGCATTTGAGGTGGTGTAGCATGGCCTAGGCTACATAAAAGGCTTAACAGTGTCTCTACAGAGCCGTTTGCAAGATATTTGCAATGCTTATACCGAGGTAAATTTAGTCGAGACTACTTTACATGAAGTTCGTGACAGCATTGATTCTCATCACAAGAAAGGTTTGATTCTGCAGTCACTCTAGCACAAAAAATCAATGCATCACAGCCATCTCTACCATGTCGATGTGCAAGGCAAACAAGTAGAAGCAATGTACCTGCCGACTCTGCTGAAGATTATTACAGAAGATCTATTTCTGTTTCATTTCTGGATGAGATGATATCACATATTCACACTCGTTTTTCTGAACAAAAGAAAGCAGTATGAGCTTTGAGCATAGTTCCATCTGTATTCATGGCCAATGCAGTGAGTCTAATTTGATAAAAGAACTTTTGGATTTCTATGAAGAAGATATGCCAAGTCCTTCATCTTTTGAAGAGGAACTCCATTTGTGGAGATCTAAATGGAGGAGTTTCTCATCAGAATGCACAAAACTCCATGCCAGGCCTTGAACTGTGCGAATGAGAGCATGTTTCCGAATAGTTACTGCTTACTCTGTATTGTTTGTACTCTACCCATAACCAGCTGTGAGAATGTGAACGTAGTGTCAGTGTACTTAGAAGACTCAAAACCTACTTGCGTACTACTATAAAGGTTATCAGGACTGGCACTTGATGCACATCCACTACGGCCTTAAAGTTTGACCTAGATGCTATTCTTAACATATTTGCTCGTCAACACCCTCAAAGATTGTTACTCCAGGACATTTTGAGTCATTAACGCAACAATAATTATCTTTTCTGTAATTGTATCTTCTATAAACTATTGTGGGGCACAGTCAGATAAAAGTGGTTGTGGCCAGGTGATTTTTTTTTACAAGCTACACATGCATGAGATGGAAACCCCCCTTTAAATTCCTAGATACGCCCCTGCTTGTATATGTATAGCATACAACTACACAAGCACCAAACCTTCTGATCTGGTGAGTGGCTGGGCTCTCACAGACACCATCTACACACTGTTGTATATATATGTATAGCACACAACTACACAAGCACCAAGCCTTCTGATCTAGTGAGTGGCTGACCTCTCACAGACACCATCTACACACTGTTGTATATGTATAGGACACAATTACCCAAGCACCAAGCCTTCTGATCTGGTACGTGGCTGAGCTCTCACAGACACCATCTACACACTGTTGTATATGTATAGCACACAATTACCCAAACACCAAGCCTTCTGATCTGCTGAGTGGCCGAGCTCTCACAGGCACCATCTACACACTGTTGTATATGTATAGCACACAATTACCCAAACACCAAGCCTTCTGATCTGGTGAGTGGCTGGGCTCTCACAGGCACCATCTACACACTGTTGTATATGTATAGCACACAATTACCCAAGCACCAAGCCTTCTGATCTGGTGAGTGGCTGAGCTCTCACAGGCACCATCTTCACACTGTTGTATATGTATAGCACACAATTACACAAGCACCAAGCCTTCTGATCTGGTGAGTGGCTGAGCTCTCACAGGCACCATCTACACACTGTTGTATATGTATAGGACACAATTACCCAAGCACCAAGCCTTCTGATCTGGTGAGTGGCTGAGCTCTCACAGGCACCATCTACACACTGTTATATATGTATAGCACACAATTACCCAAGCACCAAGCCTTCTGATCTGGTGAGTGGCTGAGCTCTCACAGGCACCATCCTCACACTGTTGTATATGTATAGCACACAATTACACAAGCACCAAGCCTTCTGATCTGGTGAGTGGCTGAGCTCTCACAGGCACCATCTACACACTGTTGTATATGTATAGGACACAATTACCCAAGCACCAAGCCTTCTGATCTGGTGAGTGGCTGAGCTCTCACAGGCACCATCTACACACTGTTATAATATATGTATAGCACACAACTACACAAGCACCAAGCCTTCTGATCTGGTGAGTGGCTGAGCTCTCACAGACATCATCTACACACTGTTGTATATGTATAGCACACAACTACACAAGCACCAAGCCTTCTGATCTGGTGAGTGGCTGGGCTCTCACAGGCACCATCTACACACTGTTGTATATGTATAGGACACAATTACACAAGCACCAAGTCTTCTGATCTGGTAAGTAAACTGAGCTCTCATCTACACATGTTGTATGTATAGCACACTGTATGTATATTTGTCACAGAGCAGCAGCACTAAAGCCATCACTGCAGCAGCACTAAATGAGTCTACACTATACAATGATCCTTTACCTATTTTTAGCATTGACATGCCATTCTCCTCCCGGTCAAATCCCGGCAAGCCCCCTTACTGGCTCCTTTATTGATCTCTGTCCCCATGGCTCATATCAGTGTCCCAACCCCTGCGTGCACGCATTCACACACACACACACACACACAATATATAAACATACCAGACTGTGTCAAGTTAGCTCCCACTATGCTATTACGCTGAGTATACATAAAATCAAGCACCAGATTACACATAGATATAGTTAATATTGTTCGGGACCAACCAATCCCATGCGAGGAGGAGAAAGTTTTTGTCAAAAGCAATTCGCTTCATTGGTGACCCCAACCACCAAAACGTTCTTTTGGAGAACAATGGTAGAAACCAATGCTGTCAGTCTTAAGCTGCCAACCTTCTGGACCTCCCAACCTCAGATGTGGTTCCAGCAAGCAGAGGCCCAGTTCAAGATCCGTAACACCAAATACGCCTAAACTGTAGCTGCTCTCGACCAGGACACGGTTGGCTGCCTTCTTGACTTATTACGTGCTCCTCCAGCAGAAAATAAGTACAAAGCTATAAAGACCCGCCTCATGAAGACTTTTGGCCTCACCCGCAGAGTTCGGGCCAGTAGACTTCTCCAAATGGGCGACCTCGGAGACAGGATGCCCTCTGTCCTCATGGATGAGATGCTCTCTCTGCTAGATGGTCATCAACCCTGCATGCTCTTCGAGCAACTCTTCCTTAACCGGATGTCCGATGCCATCCACCTTCTGCTAGCCGACGCTGATTTCACCGACCACCGCAGAGTTGCGGAGCACGCTGATGAGCTGTGGCAGTCCATGAGCCTCAATAGCTATTCCACCATCCAAAAGGTGTGGTTTCCCCGTCGTCAAGAACGAGCAAAGCAGGCAGGCCAAGGTAAAGTGACAGACAACAATAATGTGGACTGGTGCTTCTATCACAACAAGTTTGGTGACAAAGCAAGGAAATGCATAAAAACCTGTAAGTTTGCGGAAAACTCCCAGGCCGGCTGTCAATAGCGATGGCGGTCGGCCATAACAAAACTCGCTTTCTCTACGCTTGGGATCATCACTCCGGTCACCGTTTTCTAGTTGACACAGGGGCTGAAGTAAGCGTTTTTCCTGCCACCAGACTGGACAGGAGCTCTTGTGCCCAAGGAACCAAGCTAACTGCTGCCAATGGAAGTAACATATGCATCTATAGGGGTTCATACAGGATTTACAGTTTGGGGGGGAAACTGAAAACGTTTGGCGTTTACGTGATGGGCGTACGTAAGCAAGCCCCAAGTAGGTGGGTCTGCGGCATGCCCCCCCCCCCCCCCCCCCCGAATTTTTTTGGAAAATTGATGCCTCATTGATTTTGAGGGGACTTTATTTTTAGGGTACTTTCCTATAGTAAAAGTACTAGCACATGGACAGAACATTCTAGATTATGACACAATTGCATCTTGCCACAGAATATTTTTATAGCAAGATGCAATTGTGTTATAATCAGAATGTTCTGTCCATGTGCTATTATTCTGTGGTTAGCTTTCCTAATTGTAAGTGTAGATTAAATCTACACTACAATTAGGAAAGCTAACCACAGAATAATAGCACATGGACAGAACATTCCAGATTAACACATGATTGAACTGTGACACAGAATATTCTAGATTTATTCACAATTCTGTATATAAAGAGAAAATGCTTCAGCTAGTAGCATTCTGCAACTAAATACGACCCAGACAAATGCAAACCTACACAAATGGACCTCAGGAACATTTTTACCAGAAAGTGAGTGCATGCTGGGTCTAGTACAGATTCTGAGGACGACGAAGATGTAGTCCCAACTACATCGACTAGTGATGCCTTGACTTCCACCAATTCCGAAGCATCAGTAGGTAGATCAGTGTGTTCCAAAGCGCAGAAGAGGAAACTCTACAAAGCCAGGCTCAGCTACAAGAAGGAGTGGGAGCAGAAATATCCTTGGGTGTACTGCGATGATCCTAAGCAGGGCATATTCTGCAAGCTCTACCAGAAGCGAGGAAATGCACCTTCTACATCCAGGGGTGTATGGACCACTCGGGGAATTCAGGATTGGAATCACGCTACTGAACAACTCAAGGAACACAGCCAGTTAAAATGGCACAAAGATGCTATTATCCATGCTCGAATGGCAGAACAAGGAAAGGAGCAGAGTGTCCTACAACTGCAATGTTCAGCAGCTGCTAAGGAGGCTGAAGAAAGGAGAGCAAAGAACAGAAACATAGTGCTTAAGCTTTGGAGATCGATATATTTTCTTGCCAAAAATCGCCTTCCCCTTACAACCACATTCGATCCCCTGGTCCAGTTGCAAATTGCAAATGGAGATGAAGTTCTCCAGATGAACTTCTCCACCAACATGTCAAAGAGGGGCCACAAAATGCTCAGTACACATCCAAATTTTCTGCCATGATGCTTTTAGAGGCCATCAATAGCTGGGTAGCTATAGAAAGCTAATTGAGAGCTTAAAATCAAGCCCATACTTCTCTGTGTTAGCTGATGAGTGTGTAGATATTAGTACTACAGAAGAGCTGTCCATCTGTTGTCGGTGGATTGTAAATGGAAAACCAGAAGAGCACTTCCTTACAGTGCTCTACATATGTGCCCAAGATGCTGCTACCATTTCAAATGCAATCAGCTCCTTCCTTGAGTCGAAGAACCTGGACTATCATAAACTAATAGGCCAAGGTTATGATGGCATCCACCTTTGCCGGAGAATGCAATGGAGTTCCAAAAAGGATGCGAACTCTAGCTGCACATTCCTTTTACATCCACTGTGCCTGCCACAGGCTTCAACTAGCAAGCATGCAAGCTGCTAACAGTGTTCCAGAGATCCAAGGAACTATGGGAAATATATGGAAGCTCTTCTTCTACTCTCCCAAGAAAGCAGAATCTCTCAAATCAGTCCAGTCTGTCCTCAAGCTACCTGAGCTTAAGATTGTGAAGCCTAGTGATACCAGATGGCTCTCACACGAACGCTGTGTACAGGCTATTTACCGAGAGCTTCCTGCCCTTATCGTCACCCTACAACAGCTGTATGAGACATCAGGTGATGATACGGTATTGGTCCTCTCCTTGCTACTTACACTGGAGTTGCCAGTATCGTGTTCCTGTCAGAAGTTCTGGATATCCTGGCAAGGATGAATGTTTCTATGCAAAGAAAGATACTCGATTTGAGCAGGTTACCGGTACTTCTGAAAATCACGACAGATCAACTCGAGAATCTAAAGGACGAAAGAAGTGAGTGGTTGGGTTCAGTGGGGTCTGAAATATCTCTGTTGAAGGAAAAACCCGATATAACACTCGGCACACATGGATCTGCACGAGGCCGTTGGTCTTCTTTCACAACCACAGCCGAGTATCGAACTCTAGTG
Source organism: Cladorhizidae sp. MBARI D1340-BT2 (assembly GCA_028752905.1). Taxonomy (NCBI): domain Eukaryota; kingdom Metazoa; phylum Porifera; class Demospongiae; order Poecilosclerida; family Cladorhizidae; species Cladorhizidae sp. MBARI D1340-BT2. The sequence continues at coordinate 3,867,568 of JAQNBH010000015.1, forward strand.
CAATTCTCTAGTGCAATTCCATACGTTGATTCCCTTCTTCTAAATATTAAGAGTCGATTTACTGATAAAGCCGTGAAGATTGTTACTGCCATGCCCATATTCAAACCCTCCTTACTACCCGCTGAAGCATCCTTACCATCATACGGCAGTGAGCAAATCAAGATTCTTGCCCAGTTCTATGGAAAAGAAGCAGAGGTTGAGTATGTGGGGACTACTTACACCTCACCTCCATTGCTTGATGGCGATGAGCTTCTTTCAGAGTGGAATAGACGGGCTCTGCTAGTGGACAAAACGGCAATAATGGAACATAAAAAAGAGTCAGTATCTCCTAGCATGCAAGAAATCCTGGAAGGGATGAACAAGTCACATACGTAGGGAAGAATTTCCCCTGAGCTATTGAACATTAAAATGGCACTTCCTGTTGGCACAGCAACAGTAGAACGTTCCTTTAGTCAAATGAAGTTGATTAAAACTCGCCTTCATAGTCGTCTATCTGTCTCGAACCTAGAACATTTAGTATAGAGGGTCCTCGATTGACCGATGTGGACTTTCATGCAATTCTCGAAAAAAAATTAGTACTACTGAAATCACTGTATTGTAATTTTCACCATACATTAGTGTATATCTTCATTATTGTATATCTTCGCTTATATATTATAATAAATTGTTCATTATAATTTTATTACTGTTGATCATCTTTGACTTTGTTATTGCTTCTACGTTCCCTTCTCTGTGCTGCTCTTTTTTTCCTGTTACTGTAATGTATTACATAATAAATTTCATTAGCATGTACAAACATTCAGCTGTAAAGAAAGTTCCACATGTACATCTCGTACTAATTATAACTATTTTCATCATATTTTTCTTTGTTACATGTAGATAGAGGCACAGAAAAACTCAAGAAAGTCATGGAAATTAAAAAAACAGATCAGGCAATTGCTAAAACTTGTAAAAGAACATATTTTGTCAAGTTATTTCACTGCTAACTTATAAATTTTTATTGTGAAAATTCTTGAGGGGGAGAAATCGTGTGTGTGTTTATTTTTTTGGGGGGGGGGGATATCCCAGGGCTCCCCCCCCCTCCCCCTGTATGAAACCCTGATCTATGGAAAATGCACCATCCCACTCAAATTCAACAATAGACATTTTCAGTGGACCTTCACCATTGCCCAAGTCTTTCAGCCATTGCTTGGGGCTGACTTTCTCCATGCCCACTCACTCCTTGTGGATAGAGTCAACGCCTACTAATTGATCCTTTCGATTTTACCTCCATTGCCCTGTGCAGTATCATTGCAACAGCACCTCACCTAGGATCCATCGCTTCATCAGACGATGAATTCGCCAAGTTGCAGGCTGACTTCCCAGAGGTCACCACACCCTCCTTTTCCAACCCCTCTCCTAAGCATGGAGTGGAGCTATTTATTCCACAAATGGGCCACCCCTCCATGCATTAGCATCACGGCTTCCACCTGATAAGTTGCGATTAGCCAAGGACGAATTAAGGAAAATGGAGGAGCTGGGCATCATTCGTCACTCTGATAGTCAGTGGTCCTCACCTCTCCACATGATACCCAAATCATCAGTTGGTTGGAGGCTATGTGGAGACTTCAGACGCTTAAATGATGCCACTACACCTGATCGCTACCCAGTGCCACAAATACAGGACTTCACAGCCGACCTGGCAGGTGCAAAGATCTTCTCAAAGATTGATCTTGTTCGTGGCTACCACCAGATCCCTGTGCACACAGCACAGAAGACATCCCCAAGACAGCCGTCATCCACCATTTGGTTTGTGGGAGTTCCTCCACATGCCTTTTGGCCTTAAGAACTCAGCACAAACTTTTCAAAGGCTCATGGATACGGTTCTCCGGGGCCTGGATTTCACTTTTGTTTACCGCGATGATATTCTAGTTGCCAGCCACTCCAAATCTGAACACAGAGCACAGATACGAGAGGTGATAGAATGCCTACAGCAGCAAGGCCTCATCATCAATTTGGCCAAGTGACAATTCGGCAGGAAGGAGATAGATTTCATTGGTCATCACATCACTAAACAAGGAGCAACACCACTGCCCTCCAAAGTAGCTGCCATCAGAGAGTTTGTTAGGCCATCGACAGTCAAGGTCTCCAGGAGTTCATCGGCATGGTGAATTTCTATCATCGCTTCGTGCTAGCAAGCATCATGCAACCTTGTACCATGCTGCATTTGTTGTTTGAAGTTGTGTTAATATGAAGTTGTGATATATTTTTTTTGGTTAGTATAACGCTATGAATACTGAAGTAGTTGTTATTTACTTCAAGTATCCTTTCTCGATGCCTTCTGAATGCTCCATTGTAGCGCGCGAGTTTTAGCTCGAGCGTTTAAGGGGGGAATAATGTCAAAATGCTAACTTTCACTTTTTTTAAACAACTATTTTAAATGATGTATCTGCTCATATAGAAGTCATATTCCAAGTTTCAGAACATTTGAAGATTCTATGATGCAGTTACGACAGCTTTTGCACTCACTATTTTCATTAGAAACCCAGCAAGTGTGAAATCGCGTCGCATTAGATTAGAAGAATTTCCACATATTTCCACAAATTTTTCCCTCATTTCTCACCCAAACTCCATAATTGATATATCACCAGAATGTGCTCTTTAACCTAAATTATTTTATTTTCACTGTTATGACAATGTGTTTGGTATAGACCAGCATATCTGCATGAGGTTTGTATGGGATTTTTCCCCACTCTCCTGTGGTGCATTATCATACCAATTCAAATAGTTTAGGTAAAACTACTACATGTACTCTTACCCATAAACCACCTAGCAGCCACTTAGCTTTATTAATGGATTTTTTATTTGTGGACTGGATTTCCTGGCTGACACTTTGGCTTAAAAAATATCTATGACAAAAGTTACATTAAATAGCTTATCTTCTAAGCTACATTTTGGTACAAAAATTATGTTGATAGAGGGTAGTGGGTGGAAGTTATGATTGTTATAGTCGAGGTGTATTTGTTTGACATTATTCCCCCCTTAATTAAGATAAGCAGAGAAAATTGCGTTTTAAAATATATACCGCGAAAATTCATTGATGCGCACTGATTTTTCGACTGCGGAGTCTAGCAAACTACTCTCATTGCAACTAGTTGGGAAGGATGATAACGCGTACATGCTAACAAACTCTAAAAGATGCACTTACCAACAGTGCTTTCTCATTCCATCCGCAATTATAAGTAGAAACTTTGGGAATATCAACCTCAAGACCGAGTTAGCAAACGAATTCAGCTCCTCAGTGTCCATCTCCAGTTACCCACGCATAGATTCCATAGCGCTACATAGAAGAGTAGTTTTCTGAGAAGACACTTGACTGAATTCCTAGGCCAGTCTTCCTTGTAGGCCAGACTTCCTTTACCGAATAGTAAAGGTCGTTGAATTTGCGGGAGGACGCTATCTGGTAAAGGGTTTCAATGGGGCCAAGGGGGCTGGGAGGAGTTGTAACGTTAAGAATGATACAATGCTAGCGTGCACACGTTCATATTGTGGTGTGATACATTAGTGTATCTTAAATAGTTATTGCTACTATTATAATACTAACAAACAACAAAACAAACCAATTAAGCTAATAGAAACAAATAATTTTTTAATTGGTTGTGAACAGTCCTGGGTGCTATATAGCTGAAACCAGCAAAGCTGCAACAAGCTATGGCCAGGATAGAATTCACTTTTATCATAATTAAATTCTAGATATATCAAACCAGCAATGTGACCTTTTGCTGACTGTGCAAAGTGACCCGTGCAAGTTTGACAACACTCCCTTTTTCCATGCCTGCATGCACTGTGAGAGTCTGGCTAGTCATTGTCAATTGGGAAGGAAGTTAGTGTCAACAATGAATTTTTTATGATTGCTAACGATGAGCATGACAAACTACACGATGATTTATGATGCTCCAGATCAATCATCTGAAGAAACAGAGAGAGAGAGAAAGCGGATCTAATGGAAGGTGGATGTGAGTTCCAAAGTGTGATGGTAAAAGAAGACTGCATTGCTGAGGTGAGAAAGAAAGGAATTAAGATGTTAGATGGATGGTATTGGCATTAGTGCATGGGCAGAGTGGGAACTGATTGGATGAAGTCTGGAGGAAAGTGGATAGTGGTTATCTTATAGTGTAGAAGGAGCTTGGCATGAGAGCACATCTTTTAGAGAGAGGAGGCAGTTGAAGAGTGGAAAGGAGGGAGGCATAATCAGAACTGCACTGGTGAGTGGAGAGACTTAAGGGGGGAATAATGTCCAAAAAATACACCTCGACAATAGCAATCATATTTTCCACCCACTACCCTCTATCAACATAATTTTTGTACCAAAATGTAGCTTAGAAGATAAGCTATTTAATGATGTATTTAACTTTTGTCATATATATTTTTTATGCCAAAGTGTCAGCCAGGAAATCCAGTCCACAAATGAAAAATCCATTAATAATGCTAAGTGGCTGCTAGGTGGTTTATTGGTAAGAGTACATGTAGTAGTTTCACCTAAACTATTTGAATAAGTATGATAATGCACCACAGGAGAGGGGGGAAAATCCCATACAAACCACATGCAGATATATATGGTGGTCTATACCCAACACATTCTCATAACAGTGAAAATAAAATAGTTAAAGAGCACACAATAAGCATTCTGGTGATATATAAATTATGGAGTTTGGGTGAGAAATGAGGGAGAAATTTGTGGAAATATGTGGAAATTCTTCTAATCTAATGCGACGCGATTCTTCTTCACACTTGCTGGGTTTCTAATGAAAATAGTGAGTGCAAAAGCTGTCGTAACTGCATCATAGAATCTTCAAATGTTCTAAAACTTGGAATATGACTTCTATATGAGCAGAGACACCATTTAAAATAGTTGTTAAAAAAAAGTGAAAGTTAGCATTTTGACATTATTCCCCCCTTAACAAAGTGCTGGATACATTCAAGACATGGGTCTTTCACTTGAAGTTGAAGCCTGATGACTTATATCATTGCTCATTTACTGATGAACTATTAGATGTTATCCCAATGTGTATGCTATTCTGCAGGCAGCTGATGATGTTTCCATTAGGGTTGGTTTATCAGGTTGAATGCCACAATATGTATTACCGAATATCCAAGGTTACTGGTCAAGAAACTCTAAGCTATAAATTTCATTGTACTCATCAGTAATGGGTCAAATATAGTTTTGGCAATTATATGCTTTTCTGACAATGGTATAATAGTTTTATGAGGGAATGATCCATCCTGCGATAGATTGAACATTGTTATTATGCAAAGCTGCAAGGAACTGCATACAGCAGGTTATAATGTGAAAGTTGATGCAAGCATGACTGACACTCGTGAAAGGCTCTTATGTTTGCAATACATAGATAAAGTTTTGGGGATGCTCAGAATCAAAATCTAGACATATTTATGAGTTTGACGTTTACATTGGGCAAGGTAGAGATCAGTGAGAACAATCTCTCAAATGGAGTACTGATGCATATGGCTGCTTGTGACTGGATGAGTAGACACTTCTGCACAACTCTATATCTTCAAAGAATGTATGCTTCTAGAACTTGTCATTCTAATCACAACATTTTCCTCGTGGTTTCTAGTTAGTACAGTAAGCTTCAAAGGAGATTCAGCATATTTTTATCATGGTCCACTCACTGCTGGAAAGTGGCGCGATAAAAGTTTTGTCTTCACTGCATAGGGGAGAACTATTACTAGACATCCTCAAGGGGGAATACTGAAACTATTCACAATTCTTGCTTACTATAACCACGTATCAGGTGTGAATATTTCATGATTAATTAGGCCTGTGGTCGCAGTCCCCTCAAATTCCACAAGCAAATTTTCTGGAGACTTTGTGCAGACCCCTTCCACTAACTAGAGAAAGGACACAAGAACAAAGATATTGTCCTAAATGTAATTACACCTCTGACCAGTAAATGCTTTGACAGATACCACACTCTTATCAAGTACGGACTTAACATGTTTGTAGCCTCATTGATTTGTGTGGCCACCTATACTTATAATTATGCAATTAATTACAAAGTTAAATGGTTTACTGTTGCTATGGTAATCACAATGTCCCAGTTCATATTATTTATATCAAGTTATATGTATGTATTACCTATAGTTAATCTCTGATACTCTCTAAGGTACAGTCATCTTAAGGGGTGCAGTAAAGGTGAATATTTAGCAATGAGTATAAAATTAATATACACATTTATGAAAGTAAATTTATTTCTTGGACGGCCGTGGTGGAGGTATTGGCTCTTTTGAAACCATTACAGGTGTTCTTTTAGGAGGACGAGCTGGTAGAGCTGGAACTATCCTACACACATATATATAGTAAAGGTACGGAATCTCAAAATAATACAGTATAGATATATGCAACAATAGCAATGTAAATGGTGAGAAATAATACAATATTAAAAACAATGTCCAATAAACAGAATAACAAACAAACATTAAAACAATATATATTAATAGACTACTTATAAAAAATAATCGTCATTACAACTAAAGCTGGTGCCCAGCACAGCTGCAGTATTACCTCGCTGAACGGCTACTGCAATCCGCTGGGAAAGGAAAAAGGAGGAGTGGCGATCATCCGTTTCCTGTTTGAGATGGTTACCCAAATCCGAAAAGAATTGACCTGCAGACTTGCCAAATGAACCAGCCGTCTCGATCCTGATTGGCACAAAAAAATGGGAGACAGCCAAAGAGGAGTATTTAATCCTCTTACGGTATTCGGCATTGCTTGCCACCGAGCCAGGGCCATCAGAAGACAAGGAGGTGTGATGTGGCATCCCATACCAAAATACGCCCATTCTTCCAGGGAATGACGGAAGCCCCATCCGGACGCTTACCATCAGAACGTGACAAGCCCGGAGGCTCCAGGTGCGAGGGAACCTTGATGGCTGCCAAGGACGGCCGGTTTATCTCATTCACTTCCCCGTGTCTGGAGTGACGCCCTTGGCTATACCTAAAACTGAGGCCATGTGTGCCGTACTTCTCAACATTAAGACCACACAAATGACATGAGTGAGGGTGACAGATGAGTAACCCTAGGCGTAAACCCATAGCAACCTTGATGACATCGTCACCCATACGAAGCCCCAGTGAGGACATGGGAAGGGCGTGAATCCATGCTCCAGACTCCTTGCAAGCTGCAGCCTGAAGCCTCGCACGAGATGTTAAATCCAGTGCTGAATCTAAAAGGGAAGCATACGCCATCTTCACGTGAGGATTGTCCCAAGCCTTTTGTTGCGAACAGCTAGTGTTATCGGGAGGAAGGTTATTGTGACCAAGGCTCCAAACTTCCAAAGCTGAGTCACAATCACTGTAATTAAAATGAAGACTAGGAGGAAAGATCTGATGAATAAGATCGAAAGCACCGTTTTCTGATGCCAAAAAGGCAGAAGAAGCAAGCATAACGGCACTTCTGATCCCAAGACCACCAAAACTGGCTGGGAGAGAAGCCTGAGCCCAAGCTGGGTCATTGACATCAAGAGGAATGTTGGAGATCTAACTCAGGATGGAGCATTGCAATGAATCAAAATCATGGAGTGTGGGTGAAAGGAAACAAGGGGTGGTTCTCAAGGAATATAAGAGCTTTGGAATCGAGAAGTCATGGCGAAAGAGACAGAAGTCATCATGGGTGTGAAGGTGTGTGAGTCTGCTGCCCATAAACCTCAAGGAATCGATCTTGGCATTGATCATTGCTTCAATACCAGCATTACCACGGACCCCAAAAGAGTGGTCACCTCCGGATTGACTACCCTGAACCCTGGGACAGCACAAAGAGCCCCCCCCCCAATGTTGCTGGGTTGGGGCAAATGAGCTCACACTTGTCCCGGTTCAGTTGCAAACCCACCTCCTGAGCTGCAGACTCAACCACATCCAGATCCTGGAGCACTTCGCTCAAACTGCCTCCGAGAGTACCATCATCCACATAGAACATGTTAAACTCGGAGATCAACTGAAGTGTAATTCTGTGGATGGTGAGACAGTAAACGGGGGCCCCTGTTGAACTCCCTCAGAAGACAGGATGGACTCATTCCCAAAGAAGAGAGAAGAAGGAGAGGCATAGGCTGAATGGACAAATGGGAGTAAATATGGGGCCAATTCCTCCACTGCAGCTAACATTTTAAAAGCTAAAATGTAAATAAATTTAAAAAATGCATACATATATATATAAACACATATGCAAACATACATGGTCAGGCTATAGCAATAGCTAATTGGAGGTTGAAGAAGAATAACATCTTTCTTGATTGCTACTGCGTACCTGTCATCCAGAGTATCGGGTTCTCATTTACATGCTAGCTTGTCACCAATGCAGTAGTAAACATGATAGCCATGGTTATAGCAGCAGACACATCCATCTCTTAGACTCATACTCTGTTGAGATTGTCGATTTATTTAAAAATTGAGCGAGTTATTTTACTGAGTATCTTTTTGTGGAGGAAGATTTAGGAAGATTTAGGAAGATTTAGCATAATGCAAGTTATTTTCATGACAAATTTAGAAGTTGTATTTTCCAAACAATAGTAATGTTTTTCATTAAATACTGTTTAGATTATTTAACAGGTAAAGGGTCATCTGTTTTGATGGGTATGTGGGAATCTTCATGTCCCTTTTCTTTCTTTGTCAATACAATACAGTCTGCTTGTGCTTGTTTTTGTACAGAGAACTTTTGTCTTCTAAATAAAATAAAAATGTACTCCATGTACATCAATGTTTAGCCTTCACCTCAAATATCGGATGGTTAGACGCTTCCTACTGTATTCCAATCATTATATAAGTTTATGAAGCACTAAACAAGTGCATATCTCTTTCAAAGGTCACCTGCAGCTTCTTCATGTTGCATATCAAACAGCATGTAAAAGGATTTCCCTGCGGGCTTGTCCAAGTATTCTCTCTTCAGAGTGCTCTATTCATCGACCAAACCACTCCGCCTTATGGACTTTCCCAGTGGTGGTGGTGGGTCCACTTTCTCTATGACCATCTCCGTTTTCCACTCAGGTAGCTCTACATTCAACATGTGTCTCTCTGTCTCCAGTCATTGTGGACTCCAACTCACTGCTGGCTACAGTGTTGTGTCAAAATATTGTAGATGAAGGATCATCACACTGAGTGTGGCCAGGAGTGTCACATGTAGAAGAATTGTGTGTGCATTAATCTGCCATTGAAGTAAGTTGAAGATTGGAGAAGTGTTAAAGCCTTGTGGTCAGTTTCAACAGTGAAGGGCTTCCCCACAGGTAAATACCAAAGTGCTGGATGCTTCGTATTGTGGCGGTAGTGTCGCGAGCTGTGCTTGTTTGATTTACATTGTTAAGTCATCATGATTGCGGCACCAGAGAGATATCACGAGATGGTTGTTTTGGTGAATGTTAAAGTTGTGTAATAAAGTTTTTCCGTCTTTGCTAACCTCCACATTGGTGACCCCGACGGTCAAATCGCACATTTGACTACAAACAAAGCTAAACTATCGCAGAGAATGCAGTTCCAGTGAAATTGCCCACTTTCTGGACCTCCCAACCAGCAGTCTGTATTGCCCAAGCAGAAGCCCAGTTTGCGATTAGAAACATCGTAGCAGATGACAAAAAGTTATACTATGTGGTGGCAGCTTTGGATCAGGATATGGCCCAAAGAATTTTGGTCCTTCTTCAGAGCCCACCTGTTGAAAACAAGAATCAAGGCATCAATGAAAGACTTATGGCACATTTGGCCTGTCTCGCCATGAGAGAGCAGCAAGAATTTGGAACTTGGGTGGATTAGGTGACAGAAAGCCATCACGGCTAATGGACGAAATGATGGCACTTGCTAATGCCCACCATTCCTGCTTTCATTTCTAGAACAGCTACCGGAAGACCTTCGCATACAGTTAGCAAATGACAGGTTCGAGGATCCGAGGGCTCTGGCAAGGAAAGCTGATGCCCTTTGGGTGGCCAAGCAGCAGGCACATACATCTGTTACAACTATGCCTACAATCCATAAAGTTGTCCAGAAAGCAAGCAAACCTCCCCTCTGTTTCTACCACAAGAAATTTGGAAATAAGGCAAACAAGTGCAACCCCCCCATGTGCATATCAGGGAAACTGACAAGCCGGCCGACAGTAAACACTGCTTCAGCCGGCGATAAAAGCAACCTATATTTTCTCACTGAACAAAAATCAGGACAGCAGTATCTGGTGGACACCGGATCTCAAATAAGCGTAATCCTGGCATTGCATTTTGATCGCCTCAATCACACGCTAACTTACTTGCTTGTGGCTACCAATGGCACCAACATCAAAACTTATGGAACCCGCATGGTTCCTCTCAGCTTCAACCAAAGAAACTTTCAATTGAGTTTCACAATCGCGGATGTCGCTCACCCACTGCTGGGTGCAGATTTTCTCCAGGCTCACGGCCTGCTGGTGGATCTCAAGGGTAAGAGATTGGTGGATGCTGAGATGTTTTCAAGCATTCCACTGACCAGCTCGACGGTCACTGCACCTGAACTGGGATCAATTGTAACAAGCACCAACAAGTACCATAAACTTCTGGCGCAGATTTTCAGATCAGAATTTTCAACCCCCACGGTGAAACATGGTGTAGAGAATTGCATCCCTACACTAAGGGCCCACCCACTCACGCAAGGGCACATCATCTGGCACCAGACAAGCTCAGAATTGCAAAAGATGAGTTCTGAAAGATGGAGGATATGGGAATCGTCAGAAAGTCATCCAGCCCATGGTCTTCCCCATTACACATGGTCCCCAAAGCTCCAGCTGGCTGGAGACCTTGTGGTGACTACCATTGCCTCAATGATGCCACAACACCTGACAGATATCCGGTTCCATATATTCAGGATGTTTCGGCTCACCTCTCAGGTGCAAGATCTTTTCGAAAATAGACCTAGTGCTAGGATACAACCAAATACCTGTTTCGAAAGAGGACGTCCCCAAAACTACAGTCATCACACCATTCGGCCTTTATGAATTCCTCTATATGCCTTTTGGGTTAAAAAATACTGCTGCACAAGCATTTCAGCCCCTTATGGAAATGGCATGCAGAGGCCTCAATTTTCTCTTTGTATATTTGGATGATATCCTGGTGGCAAGTACGATGGAAAGAGAACATGTACAACACCTCACCCAGTTGTTTGGTCGTCTCTCGGAACATGGGCTTGCCATCAATGCCTCGAAATGTTTGTTCAGCCAAAAGCAATTGGACTTCCTTGGCCACAGGATCTCATCAACTGGTTCCGTACCACTTCCCATCAAAGTGGACGCCATTACCAACTTTGCTCAACCAACAACAGTCAAAGGGCTGCAAGAATTCATGGGAATGATAAATTTTTACAATTGTTTCATCCCGGCAGCTGTACAGATCATGCAACCCCTTTATCAAGCCTTGGTAGGTAAACCAAGAACTCTAACTTGGATGGCAGAGATGATCCAGGCTTTTCAGGGGGCAAAACATGCACTGGCAAGGGCTGTCCTCCTCCATCATCCCACAGAGAGGGTACCAGTGGCACTCACTGTTGATGCATCAGCCGTCACTGTATAGTAGGAGCAGCGTTGGAACAGTGGTAAGAAGGTACCTGGAAGACAATAACATTTTTCATTAAACAGTTGAGTGCACCTGAACTCAAATACAGTGCTTTTGACAGAGAGCTGCTAGCACTCTATTGGCCATTAGACATTTTCCTTACTTTCTTGAGGGAAGACCATTTGTTGCCTTTACTGACCACAATCCATTAACATTTGCTTTTGCCAAGGCCACAGATCCTTGATCTTCCAGGTCCTTGTGTTGAAGTGAATCTCTCCTGTGTTGAAGTGAGTCCCTCCTGTGTTGAAGTAAATCCCGCAGCAATGTCATCTGGCCTATATTTTAGAGTTTATGACAGATGTCAGACACATAGAAGGGAAACAAAACAAGGTTGCAGATGCACTTTCGAGGACTACTGTGACCTCCATCGATGCAGTACTACCTCTCATAGACTACTTCGAAATCTCTAAGGCACAAGCTCAGGACATTGAAACTAAAGAATACAGGACGGGCCTTAAACTAGAAGACATAGCTCTGGGATCATCAAAAATCACTCTGTTGTGTGATACGTCCACTGGCAAGGCATGGCCTATTATTCCCCAAGCCTGACGCAGAAAGATTTTTTAGCTGATCCATGGCCTCTCACACCCTTCTATACATACCACACGTTGCATCATCATGGACCGCTTTGTATGACATGGCATCAGTAAACAGATCGCATCCTGGGCAAGGTCTTGCATTGATTGTCAGGCTCCAAGAGATTCAACAGCATATACGATCACCTCTAGCAGATTTCAAAGTTCCAGATGACCACATCAATGTCGACATTGTCGGTCCCCTACCCTTTTCGCAAGGATACACATACCTGTTCACCATGGTAGGCATGACAACTAGGTGCAGAGGCGATCCCAATGGCTAATTCCACTGCTATAACCTGTGCTAGAGCTCTCATCTCTAATTGGATTGCAAGAATTGGATTACCAACTGACATTACATCGGATAGGGGCCCTCAGTTTACTTCAGAGCTGTGGTCAGCTATTGCACAACTATTTGGCACCCAAATTCATTGCACAACTGCATATCACCCGCAGGCCAATGGCCTAGTAGAAAGATTTCATAGACAGATGAAGTCATCTCTGAAGGCTAGACTTAGGGACCAAACTGGGTAGATGAACTACCATGGGTACTCCTGGGTATCAGAACGGCTCCCAATGAGGACCTGAATTGCTCCAGCGCTGAGTTAGTTTATGGTACTCCTCTCACATTGCCTGGATAGTTCATTATTCCATCTCAGACAAAGGCTTTCCCTAATGCTACAGCACATCAGAGACGTAGTACAGAAGCTGGTACATCGCCATGCTAAGATAAGACATCACTCAACAGACAGTCTGCATACCACATCTTGCCATGCTAAGATAACACATCACTTACCAGTCTGCAGTCAGCCAAGTTTGTTTTTGTCCGCAGGGATGCAGATCGTCCACCTTTGATTCGCCCTTATGAAGGACCCTACAAGGTGCTTGAAGCTGGTCCCAAGACATTTGTGTTGGACAAAAATGGCATGTGTCTATAGAGAGGCTGAAGCAAGCACATGTGGACTGTGAGCAGCCATTAGAGCTAAAGGTACCAAGGCCAGGAGGAGGACCAAAGAAGAAAAAGGATTTCTCTCCAATCTGAAAGACTCATAACCCTACTGCTAATGAGCCAAGAAGGATTACAACCAAAGGTCGTCTCATCAAGACTCCCCAAATGCTAATTTGTGATTAACTACATCCACAATTCTGGCGAGGTTATGTGGTGGTAGTGTCGCGAACTGTGTTTGTTTGATTTACAATGTGAACATCATCATGATTGCATCACCAGAGAGATATCACGAGATCGTTGTTTTGGTGATTGTTCAAGTATTGTAATAAAGTTTCTTCTGTCTTTGCTAACCTCCATAGTTTGATGGCCAAACATTTGATCTCCATGGCAGAGTACCTCATCTCTGCTGGATGCAGCTTCCTGGAGTTGAAACCCACTGGTAATTCTTCATCTTCCCCACTACACTCAGAACACCAGCATCCCCAATGGATGCGTCTGTCTGTAGGATAAATGTGTCTGTGGGAGTGTGGATGGTAAGGGAGAACACTCGGGAAAGGTTATGGCATAGATATCATTCTTAGAAGTAAACTAACATACCACATTAGCTGCGCTCTTCCGCGTCGCATTGGTGAGTTCTATGGACTTGTGGGGATAATTAATAATACCCTGTGTTACCCAGGAAGGATTGTACATCCTTGTTGGTTATAGGCCTCACATAGTTTCTCACCGCTTCCACCCTATGGTCTGGTGTGGACATTTTGCTCTTCCCATGGTGTGTCTAAGGAAGGTAAGAGTTGCAAAATACAAAAATACACAATATGTAAATAATATGCAAACACTATGCAAAATATCAAACAATATACACACAGAAACGCTGAATATGCGCTCTCACTTCCACGAGTCAACCAAGCAGAGCCGAGCACCAGATACAGCTCCAATTCTGCATTTAGCCAAAGACCAGCTGTCTTCTATAAGTTTCTGGGGAAAAAATAAGGTAAAGTAACACAATAGCTGTCTTACTAACCAGTCCACTTCGATGACAAGGTAAGAACCACTGCTTGCCAACAGATGTTAGAGTCTTCAACCACAAGAGCCCCAACAGATACCAACCTTGTAATTTGCTGCCACCAGAGCCTCTCCCTAACTTCTTCTAGTGAAACCCTAAGCTTGACAAAAAAAGTTTTAGATCTTAAGTAGCTTATATTAAAACAACAGTCGAGTAGCAGAATATGAAGATAGGATGAAACTGCCCAAGCCTGGACTGCAGAGGGGTTTAAATACCCTTGCAGCCAGGCTTTCACAGCTTATGGTGTTGATAACAGTGTGAGAGTAGTAGAATTACTGTAGTACCCTACAGGACTTATCTAAGAGTGTGAGATGATATCATGATTGTCCTATATGTTGATAGTCTAAGGTCATCAGTTCTAGCTATATTTATAAATTATATTTATAGTTTGATCTTTAGGGCTGCTCTGAGGCCTGACATATGTGATGTAAATCGAGATTTCTCACTATACTACATGGACACATAATACACAGACTAGTATACAGAGTAATGCATATGCTCCAACATGTACCACTAAGTTTAGTTTACATGAAACCTTGAATAAAGTTAGAAAAATGCATAAAACTATTGGAAAAGAGCGATGCATGCCTTGGAAACTGAGGAAGATAATAAGAAAAGAGAGAGGGTAGGAAATGAGAAGGATAGAGATAGGAAGACTGCCCCCAAAAGTGAAGCTTAATGTGCAAGTGTTCCGTTGTTGTAGCAAAGCAAAAGAAAGAATGATCGGCAATGTTGTCCCTCTTGCTGAGAAAGAAATTAATATTTTTTCTCTCAACCTCACTTTGGTTCACAAAACGATGCCCAGCGTTCTTTACTTGCAATATATAAACATTTTTTGTCTGCTCAATGAACTCTCAGTTGAAATTACAATGATCTTCTCATAATCAACCAGAAACAATTATTGTATTTTCTCGATGTTTCCACTAGATGCTCCAGCATTTCTGATGAAGGCTAGAGCATCTAGTGGAATCATTGCGAGAGTAAACTTTCAAGTTGATCATTGAAAATGTTATTGTAATTTTTTGCCTCATTTTTATATGTTATTTTTTTGTCTTTTTTAAATCCAAGCAGCCATCAACAAGAAGGACTCGGAATACTGGAACTAACCAATCATAGACGTTTCCCTTTGTCGTTTTTATTACTAAAGTGAACCATACATGTATCTATTATTATATTAATATAGACACATGCACCATAATAGTTGTATTACTCAAGTAGAGACACACATGCCTATATTACACATAGACATAATTATGCACCATAAGTGGTTGTATTACTCAAGTAGACACACGCGCCTATGTAGTCATATATACACATGCACCATAAGTGATTGTATTAATCAAGTAGACGCATGTGCCTATGTATTCATATGTACAAGTGGTTGTATTACTCAATTAGACACACATGCATATGTATTCATATATTACACTTAGACATATGCACCATAAGTGGTTGTATTACTGAAGTAGACACACATGCATATGTATTCACATAGATATATGCACCATAAGTAGATTTATTAATGAAATAGACACACGTGCGTATTATTCATAATGTATACATAGACACATGCACCATAAGTGGTTGTATTACTAAAGTAGACACACGTGCCTATGTTTCAAATAGACATGTTGAGCATAAGTAGTTGCCTGGTTTTGTTGGAGTTTGCTTCTAAGGAGACCAACTAATCACTTCTTTATCAACATGTGGCTGCTTGCTGACTCAGTTCAGCTAAACTGGATATTGCGCAAACACAAGCATGTCTATTTTATTGAACACCTTTACCCAACTTTTATGTTTGATAAACAGATTAGTCGTTGTAACGTATTAGACAATTCTGTGTCTTGTTGCATCCATCAACTTTTTGACTACTCAAAAATGTGCGAACATAAGGTGCATTCATTATAGTATCACTACAATGCATGGACCTATTGTGCGCAAGATATGAGTGTACAAAGAGTGGATAGATGAGACAAGACATGAACCAAATATTGGGATGACCCATCAAAGAAGCATAGAAACAGGACTAGACACATCTATCCACAACATGGGATGACACTTTACCATTTGAAATCATATATGCCAATCATTATTCAAATTTTAAAAAGCAGTCAACAAGTTCATACCTCTTGCAGAGGGCACCTGCAGCTTCTTCATGCTCTATATTGAACATTATGTAAAAGACTTTCCTTGCAGGCACGTCCAAGTCTTCTCTCTTCAAAGTGCTCTATCCACTGACCAAACCCCTCCTCCTGCTCAAATGTTCCTCCCAGTTTATCTCTCTAAAGGTGGGGGATGCTGTACAGACAGGCATCCTGCTTGCACTACCTTTGTAATGCTCGAGCATTCACTGGGTGAGCCACCAGCATCAAGTTAGGAGAATCTGCAGTAGCTACTCCAGTGATTGTGGATGGAGGACTAGTGATGGGTTCATGATCATCTTCTCTTTCTACTGTTACTGGTAACTCTACCTTCAATATGGGTCTCTCTGTCTCCGGCCATTGTAGACTAGAACTGATTGATAGCTTCAGTGCCAATAGACAGAGGGTTAAAAAATTCAATTATAGGTACACTCACATCACAACTGATAGTACAGTTCAGGATCTTCATACAGGATATTACTCCTTGATAAATGGGTTACTACATGGAAGCATACTCCTTGGTAAAGGGTCTCTAACTATTTGGTGAAAGGTAGTTACATATAAGCACAATCCCTTGGTAAAAGGTCTTGTTGTTTCTCACCATCAATTTAGTCACAGAGGTATATATGCACATGCATGAACAACTCTCAGTTTTGGGATCAAGTTGTTCTGTGCACTGGACCACTAGCTAAAATTAGAGGGATGTTGCAGATAATCTAAAAAAACAACTGTTGATAATTTGGTGGAGTTCTGTGCAACTGTTACCAAAGTCCTTTAAGAAGACTTTGCCAGACACTGTACTAAGAAGCTGACTCTAATAATAATACAACAACAACTAGATGTGTACTTACCAGGGTTGAGAACAAGAAGTTGGGATGATGTTTATGTTGTAGTTACATTGCACTGCATCCTCTGTGCAGCTTAAGGCAGTCGTTTTTGTGATATTGTGAACCTGAAGTCTTGTCACTTTGCTTGAAATAAAACGTGATTTCAATTCTAGCTCTAGATGCGACGCATTAGTAAACACATGCTGGTGTGCTTTATTTGTTTCTTTGAAGCTTGTGATGTGTTATGAGCCTCATGACGTGATGTAAACCTTGTGATGTGATGTGAACCTTGTGACATGCTGTCATCCTCTTGACGTGTTATGAACCTCGCAATGTGATGTGAACCTTATGATGTTATGTGATCCTCATGACGTGTTGTGAACCTCGTTATGTGATGTGAACCTCATGACATGCTGTAAACCTCTTGCATGCTGTGAACTTCGTAATGTGATGTCAAATGTGCTGCGAACATTGTGATGTGCAGTGAACCTTGCGATGTATTGTCAAAGTTGTGATATGATGTGAACCGGACTTTTTGTCTTGCATCTGTTAATTATTGCCTTGATGGAACTGGACTTTAGCAACAATCTTTGTGTTTAGAAGTCGGAAGAGTTTTGCATTACATATGCCATGGATCACCTCCTAATGGTTTGTTTGGTTCTGTGCCTGATTCATATGATGGAACTCTCCAAACATCGCAGATCCTCAGGTCAACAGGTTCAAATCTCTTGCAGAGAGCGCAGCTGCAGCTTCTTCATGCTCTATATAAAATAGAATGTAAATGAGGTGTGTTCAAGTCCTCTTTCTTCAAAATGCTCCATCCATTGACAAAATCTTTCCTCCTCAGATTGTCCTTCCTCAGTTAATCACTGATATGCTGTATGCACTACAATTGCAATAAGATTAGGAGAGTCTGCAGTAACTACTCCATTGGTTGTGGATGGAGGACTGGTAGAGGGTCCACTTTCTCCACGGATATATTTTCTTTCCACTAATCTGGTAGCTCCACCTTCAATATGTGTCTCTCTGTATCCAGTCAATGTGGACTTTAACTCTCTGCTGGCTCCAGTGTCAAGTACAGAGAGTTAAAATATTATAGGTAAAGGGTCACACATATACACGTTGGAAAGGAGTCGGTCATCACACAGGAGTAGTTGCTGTACTGTAGTAGTTACACTACTGTAGCAGTTGCGGTCATCACACAGGAGTAGTTGCTGTACTGTAGTAGTTGCTGTATTGTAGCAGTTGCTGTCCTGTGGTAGTTGCTGTACTGTGGTAGTTGCTGTACTGTGGTAGTTGCTATGCTGTGGTAGTTGCTGTACTGTGGTAGTTGCTATGCTGTGGTAGTTGCTATGCTGTGGTAGTTGCTGTCCTGTGGTAGTTGCTATTCTGTGGTAGTTGCTATGCTGTGGTAGTTGCTATGCTGTGGTAGTTGCTGTACTGTGGTAGTTGCTATGCTATGGTAGTTGCTGTGCTGTGGTAGTTGCTATGCTGTGGTAGTTGCTGTGCTGTGGTAGTTGCTGTACTGTGGTAGTTGCTATGCTGTGGTAGTTGCTATGCTGTGGTAGTTGCTATGCTGTGGTAGTTGCTGTGCTGTGGTAGTTGCTGTACTGTGCTAGTTGCTGTACTGTGGTAGTTGCTGTGCTGTGGTAGTTGCTATGCTGTGGTAGTTGCTACGCTGTGGTAGTTGCTATGCTGTGGTAGTTGCTATGCTATGGTAGTTGCTGTACTGTGGTAGTTGCTATGCTGTGGTAATTGCTATGCTGTGGTAGTTGCTGTGCTGTGGTAGTTGCTATGCTGTGGTAGTTGCCTGTACTGTGGTAGTTGCTATGCTGTGGTAGTTGCTGTACTATGTGGTAGTTACTATGCTGTGGTAGTTACTATGCTGTGGTAGTTGCTATGCTGTGGTAGTTACTATGCTGTGGTATTTGCTGTGCTGTGGTAGTTGCCTGTACTGTGGTAGTTGCTATGCTGTGGTAGTTGCCTGTACTGTGGTAGTTGCTATGCTGTGGTAGTTGCTGTACTATGTGGTAGTTGCTATGCTGTGGTAGTTGCCTGTACTGTGGTAGTTGCTATGCTGTGGTAGTTGCTGTAGTATGTGGTAGTTGCTATGCTGTGGTAGTTGCCTGTACTGTGGTAGTTGCTATGCTGTGGTAGTTGCTATGCTGTGGTAGTTGCTGTAGTATGTGGTAGTTGCTATGCTGCGGTAGTTGCTGTACTGTGGTAGTTGCTGTACTGTGGTAGTTACTATGCTGTGGTAGTTGCTGTAGTATGTGGTAGTTGCTATGCTGTGGTAGTTGCCTGTACTGTGGTAGTTGCTATGCTGTGGTAGTTGCTGTCCTGTGGTAGTTGCTATGCTGTGGTAGTTGCTATGCTGTGGTAGTTGCTATGCTGTGGTAGTTGCTATGCTGTGGTAGTTGCTATGCTGTGGTAGTTGCTGTACTGTGGTAGGTGCTGTACTGTGGTAGTTGGTATGCTGTGGTAGTTGCTATGCTGTGGTAGTTGCTATGCTGTGGTAGTTGCTGTGCTGTGGTAGTTGCTGTGCTGTGGTAGTTGCTATGCTGTGGTAGTTGCTGTACTGTGGTAGTTGCTGTACTGTGGTAGTTGCTATGCTGTGGTAGTTGCTATGCTGTGGTAGTTCCTATGCTGTGGTAGTTGCTATGCTGTGGTAGTTGCTATGCTGTGGTAGTTGCTATGCTGTGGTAGTTGCTGTGCTGTGGTAGTTGCTGTACTGTGGTAGTTGCTATGCTGTGGTAGTTGCTATGCTGTGGTAGTTGCTATGCTGTGGTAGTTGCTATGCTGTGGTAGTTGCTATGCTGTGGTAGTTGCTGTACTGTGGTAGGTGCTATACTGTGGTAGTTGCTGTGCTGTGGTAGTTGCTGTGCTGTGGTAGTTGCTATGCTGTGGTAGTTGCCTGTACTGTGGTAGTTGCTATGCTGTGGTAGTTGCTATAGTATGTGGTAGTTGCTATGCTGTGGTAGTTGCTATAGTATGTGGTAGTTGCTGTGCTGTGGTAGTTGCTGTACTGTGGTAGTTGCTATGCTGTGGTAGTTGCTATGCTGTGGTAGTTGCTGTACTGTGGTAGTTGCTATGCTGTGGTAGTTGCTGTCCTGTGGTAGTTGCTATGCTGTGGTAGTTGCTGTACTGTGGTAGTTGCTATGCTGTGGTAGTTGCTATGCTGTGGTAGTTGCTGTACTGTGGTAGTTGCTATGCTGTGGTAGTTGCTGTCCTGTGGTAGTTGCTATGCTGTGGTAGTTGCTGTACTGTGGTAGTTGCTATGCTGTGGTAGTTGCTCTACTGTGGTAGTTGCTGTACTGTGGTAGTTGCTATGCTGTGGTAGTTACTATGCTGTGGTAGTTGCTATGCTGTGGTAGTTGCTATGCTGTGGTAGTTGCTATGCTGTGGTAGTTGCTGTACTGTGGTAGTTGCTATGCTGTGGTAGTTGCTATGCTGTGGTAGTTGCTATGCTGTGGTAGTTGCTATGCTGTGGTAGTTGCCTGTACTGTGGTAGTTGCTATGCTGTGGTAGTTGCTGTACTATGTGGTAGTTGCTATGCTGTGGCAGTTGCTGTACTGTGGTAGTTGCTATGCTGTGGTAGTTGCTGTAGTATGTGGTAGTTGCTATGCTGTGGTAGTTGCTGTAGTATGTGGTAGTTGCTATGCTGTGGTAGTTGCCTGTACAGTGGTAGGTGCTGTACTGTGGTAGTTGCTATGCTGTGGTAGTTGCTATGCTGTGGTAGTTGCTATGCTGTGGTAGTTGCTGTACTGTGGTAGTTGCTATGCTGTGGTAGTTGCTGTACTGTGGTAGTTGCTGTGCTGTGGTAGTTGCTGTACTGTGGTAGTTACTGTACTGTGGTAGTTGCTATGCTGTGGTAGTTGCTGTACTGTGGTAGTTGCTATGCTGTGGTAGTTGCTGTACTGTGGTAGTTGCTATGCTGTGGTAGTTGCTGTACTGTGGTAGTTGCTGTGCTGTGGTAGTTGCTGTACTGTGGTAGTTGCTATGCTGTGGTAGTTGCTGTACTGTGTGGTAGTTGCTGTGCTGAGGTAGTTGCTATGCTGTGGTAGTTACTATGCTGTGGTAGTTGCTATGCTGTGGTAGTTGCTGTAGTATGTGGTAGTTGCTATGCTGTGGTAGTTGCCTGTACTGTGGTAGTTGCTATGCTGTGGTAGTTGCTGTACTATGTGGTAGTTGCTCTACTGTGGTAGTTGCTGTGCTGTGGTAGTTGCTGTACTGTGGCAGTTAATATATAGCTCAAAAGATGAGCTCTCTTTTAATACTAAAGGTGATGCATAAGTATAACCATGCCAAAGTTACAGGCAGTTACATTTGGGGACCTCAAACTCCGCATTCCATATCTCTAGGGAAAGTGCTAGACAGTTGTAATTAATATCTGTGGCTAGAGGAAACACTACTCTATACAATGAATGTTTTTATCGGGCACTAAAACATGAGTATATAGTCTTGCACGTCTTTTTTTCTACTTTATGTGCTTGACTACGTACTTACACTTTAGCGCTTAATGACGTATGTGCACTATTAGGCGGGCCATGGCACCTGCTCAGTGTGCCAGCCTGATGCTAGATGACAGATACCAGCCTAGTGGCTGCTTGCATACATGGAGTTTGCTGAGTTAGCTTTGTACTTTACTACTAACTGTATATATTTCCAGTGCGCAAGAAAACTAAGATTTCCTATGTCTACCCACTAGAGCAAAGTTGTCTGTTCTAACTAAGAGCAGATTGAGATTACGAGGGGAGAGAATGTGCAGCAGGTGACGGGTCCAAACTAAAAAACACACAATTATTGTTTGAATCAGGACAGAGTGAGTAGAGAAGAAGATGAGCGAGCAGGTAAAGTGGAGCAAGGGGCCAGCTGTGGGGCTCCCAGTCTACCATGAACCTGGAGTTACTGCAGAGAATTTAAACTGACTTTCACCCATTTGGGAACTCTTCACTGTGTTTGTACTAAGACTCATTACACAATAATTACCTCATACTTACTTTATTACTAGTTACCATGTTGTGTAGCTACAAGCTGTGCAATGTCCTTGGAGTTCCCCCACCTCTTGTTGACTAGTGAAGGTGAAGGTGTTGTATTGCAAGTAAAGATGTCTAAACAAAATATTTTCGATGTCATGTGTTATCTTCAAGGTAAATGATGACAACAGAACAAGATTGGTAGTAAGAATAATGACATTATCACAAACTCACAATATTACATGCAATCCAACAGTGAGAGTTGAACTTAGTGCGCATGCATGTAGTCCAACAGTGAGAGTTGAACTTTGTAGACATGCATGTAGTCCAACAGTGAGAGTTTAACTTTGTAGACATGCATTCGGTCCAACAGTTAGAGTTGAACTTTGTAGACATGCATGTAGTCCAACATGTAGGCGTGCATGTTACATTTCTGTAGCTAACTGATAATGTTGTGTGGTTAGAAACTAATTTAGCAGTGTTAGTTTAAAATGCATGTTTTACTAATGAAATGTCTGAGCAATAAATGAAAGTTAAGTTTGTTTCCTATAGCATCCACAACTGTTGCTCAAGGGACAGTTCTCCCAAGTTTTCAAAGATCAGGACACTGCCTAATTATCATTTCCATCGATATTAAGATTTCAATTTCTAGGCACTACAAGAAGAGAAGGAACTTCAGGAAAGCTAACTGGCCTAAATTCACCAGTAGCCTGACAACTCTCCCTCCTGGCCCCTTGTTGAACATTACAGAGGCATAGTCAGACTTCTGCTTAAAGTAGCTGCAAAGCACTCCATCTCTAGAGGCAGGAAAAGCCCTTACATCTAATGTTGGAACTAAGTATGTGATATGCTCTACAAGGAGAGAGGTGAGAAAGGAGACCAACTTCTCGAGGTACTTGGTTGAATGAGATGCATAAAATAGAAAGAACAAGTAAGCAAAATAAACCTCACCCACTCCAGCCGCAAAGCTTCCACCGTCTCAGGCAGAAGTAGTCCAGCTAAACTGTGTCCGGTCTCACTCAATCACCTCTTTTATTCTCAGCAGTGGAAAGTGGAAAGATGACACTCCTGAGGCAAAAGCTCACACCTACCAAGTCAACACCGAGATAAAGGAACTAACATCATCAGTTCCTCAAACCAGCAACCTCTCTCAACCCTTTTCCCTTGAAGAAATTGTAACTGCCATCAAGGCCTTGAAGAAAGGCAAAGCATCTGGAAACATTCACAACCACACTGAGTTCCTGAAGAACATAAGCCATGCAGTGGCTGTGTACCTTCCTTCTAAACTGACGACACTCACAATACAACCCAGATGGAGGCAAGCCAGTCATTACCATCCTAAGAAACAAGCCAGTGACCCTAAAAGTCATTCTTGTCCAACATCTACAAGCTGCTGGCTGGAAACATTCACACACACATAAGCAGGATTCCTCAAGGCTATCCAAAAGATAAAGTTGTGCACCTAGCCAACGACATTGAATATGCTTTCCAAAGAAATGAGAAGTTTGGTTCTGTCTTCATTGATGTGATTGCTGCCTAGGTTACTGTATGGCACAGAGGACCTTACCTCAAGTTTCTAAGACCTTACCAGAGTCAGACTTGTGAAGTTTATATGCTGTTTATTCTTATGTGTTTTCCTCAACTCTACATGAGACTTGTCAGTGGTTTACTAAGAGTCACCCCTCATGACAACCTGCCCATTCTGTCTGGCATAGCCCCTGCAGTACTGCACCAGGACTTCATGAAGTTGAAACTTTCCATCCAGAGTTGCCGCTTACATATCCACAAGACCAGAGGATCTCCTGTAGGCACTTTGCAATTGACATGCCAGCATTATTAGCTCACCAACCCTCCTGGCTAAGTACCAACACTATTAGGTCACCATTCCTCCTGGGCAAACACTATTAGCTGAACATGGCCCTGGCTATTGTTTAAGGCCTGTCCATTCTGCCATAATGAATCCTCATTGCAAGCACTTTCAACCTGAATAACCTGAATTCCCATCAGTGCAGGTTCATCGCATTCTCACTATAAGCAATCGACCCAACAACAGCAACAATGATGGTGTGCTTCCCCTCCTTGATGTAAGTCACCTACTGACCTAAAGAAGACCCCAAAAGGATGTGGCTAAGGAAAGACAGGATTTTGGAAGAATGGGGCTCTATGAATCCCACAGAGGAAATAAGTCAGGAGGAATACTCTAGCCTTAACAATAGCTGCAGCATAATTAGTCGAGGTATTCATCAGTTGCTACATCGTAAGTTGGTCTAGATGTAGCTGGTTTATGCTATAACAACTTCAAGCTGATTAGCACTCTAGTGTCCTCCGAGCTCTGACCTGCAACCTTCACATGCAAAGTTTATTAATGCACACTTGACTAATTAATTTATTTCTCTGAATCAGCAATTTAAACCTTCTCTGCAGGTACATTGAATCTGATTCACATTGCAATGTAATCCCTAATTCTAATTCAGTATGCATGCAATGATGTACAAACTGAATGTGTAGTGAGGTCTTTGTTACATTATTTTACTACTACTACTACTAAAAATAATATGATGCCGTTGGTAAATTGGCGATGGTGTACTTCTGCTAATACCTACCACAAATACTTCTTTTGCTTTTTTTTGTTGTTAGAACAAATTAACATTCTCTACATATATAGCAGCTGTCAATGTGCTTACATTTCCTGATGAAGTGTGTTCTGGGGACACAGCCACTGACAGTTGCAGCAGAGATCTCGATTGATTGGTGTGGGAATATGATAGTCAATGTGTGGTTAGCTAGACTGACATGAACACTGGGTGCACTACCACATATATGGAGTTGACTTCTCAGTGACTCTGATATCCCAAAGCAACACTCTAACCTCATCCAACATTGGCTTCACTGCCACTCCAGCTGCAGATGGGAAGGTCTTGCTTGTCTTGGAATAGAAGCTTCAGCAGCAACCATACGTGTTGTAGCAGGTGGTGAGCTATTAACATGCAATTATGCTCTGTGTGCTTTATTAATACATTATTAGTCATGGGGAAAGGAGTGGAAAAGTTGGAAAATGTACCTTAATAATATGTTTTCATTAACTTGTGCTCTATATTTTCATGTTAATATAAGTGACTCCGAGTCTCTCTATTCTTTACTGGAATATCAGTTGCTAACAGGACTATATAATGTAAAAGACAAATATTGCCATGCCAAAAGATTATTATAAGTTGATGTTAATTCCCATGTACAAATAACTTTCAAAAGTGTGGAGACATGTTGACTGATTCTCATACACAATCTATTTTTTTTCTTCCTAAGTTTGTCATAGCCAAATTCTAAATTGTACATAATGGAAAATTTCTCTAGCATGACTTTTTTAAAACTTGCTCCGAGTTCCTCATCCTACTGTTGATGTAGGTCTGCTCAATTCATATTTGAATTCTAGGCCCTGATAATCAAACGAGCATTTGTAGTACATGCAATCCATTCTTTCCAGATCCTCCAACATTCCAACTGCATTTGTCTAGGTGTACACTGTCCAGCCTAATAATCACCACTCTAGAATGCCTTTTACCACAGAATAGAAAAAAATAGAAAATATTGTGGTTATGACTGAAGTACTCCATAAATTCTGACTATAATAATTATGTACTTGATATATAACTCAAAAGGTAGATCTCTCTGTGTGCTCTCATATAATAATGCATAGGTGTGTATAAATATGCCAAAGTTACCTGCAGCTAAAGTAGGGGTACCTCAAAATCTGAGTTCCTGACTTACTGCACATCGGTCTCTGTTAGAATTGTGTTCTAATGAGAGCCAATCCTAACTATCAAGACAAGTTCAATTATTCACAGGTCATAAGAATTTTAGACAACATACAACATTACAGGTCGATACAGAATATAATGACTACAGAATATAATGACGAGAGAATATAATGACGAGAGAGTGGAGTCCGTGACAGAATACTTGCAGTCTATATGGTGACCGACAGCCTGGGTCTTTTATAGACCCATGGTAGTCTCACAAGAATTACCATATAAGGGAAAACTAAAAACTGATAATAATAATTCAACCAATCAAAATAGAGTCATGTGCCTTTCCTAAACTATGTAATTAAAATGTGTGGTCAACTACCATATGACCTAATATGGAAATATCTACACTGCTTGTGTTGTAATTAAAATGTGTGGTCAATTACCATATGACCTAATATGGAAATATCTATACTGCGTGTGTGTATTAGTCAATAATGTGAAAGAGGGTTTGGTTGAGGGAGTGGTTTGTTGGGAGGTTCCTAACAGTCTCTCAGTTGGAAAGTGCAATGCAGCTGGAATTAGATATTGAGGTACCCCTATTTTAGCTGCAGGCAACATATGTGACTATGCAACATTTTTTAGCATCAAAAGAGTGTGAAGAATCTATATGGAGCTATAAGATTGTAAGAACAAGCTTTTCTTATTTTTTCTATTATGGTGTTAGGACTCCTTTGAAGGGTAGTTATTATAATTATTATTTATTGATATCTGGACAGTGCACACCTAGACAAATGCATGTATATAATGCAACATTAGAGGATCTAGAAAGAATGGATTGCATTCATTCCAAGCACTAAATATTAAATATTAGGCAATGGAATTCAGGAAATGAGCAAATCTGCAGTGTTCTCCCCAAGATATTTGTAAGGGATATTGGCATGTCATTGGTGGGGTAGCAGAACAATAAACCATGATGGTCTGTGATTTGGGTCTTGTAGTCATTATTGTATTTACAGGTTGCAGGAGGTACAGCATAATATTGTTACATGTATGAATCAATAGTCTATCCTGCAACAAGCAAAACATAATAAGATTGACATAGCCAAATTATACTGAAGCCTGAATGCTCATAATATTATAATAGTGAGTATAATTTCCTTGAGATATTTCATGGATGAAGTAATTGTTGTGTACTCTTTACAATGATGATTCTGGAAGAAACGGTTCTATAAACACCAAGAGAGGGCAAAGGGAGACCCTTTAGGTGAGAGCTAATCTACAATCTCCCCTGGGCAGCACTGCACCATCGCCCCAAATACAATCAGTCTACAATGATGTAGGACTCGCTCTTCGCATGCTTTAGCAAGCTCTGCCTTGTTAGAGTCGTGTGAGCAAGTTGATCCATATCATAATGGCAATAGCGACCTTTTGGCCTACGAACACACGACACTTGCCTATCTTCCAACTTTAACATCCAGGGAAACTTCAACTTCTATTTTTTTCATCAATGCCAGCTTTCCTGTGGTTGTTTGAGCTCTTCTAAGAACACAGTTGTCTGGATTTTATGCTTCGGTAAGTCTCACTCTCGAGACGGGAGCTACTGTGGAGCTAAAACTCTGCAAATTCATCAATCACACCCATAATATGTGTAGATTAAATTTTAGTTTTGATTAAATGAACTTTGAACTGTAATAGTGCAAAAGTAAGCTGTATCAATCGATGCATTTCCAATTTTAAAGGGATGTCAGACTGATTATCCTTAAACACTCTCGGGATAACACTGACCTGCATCAACACGGAACTCAAAGGAGGTGTAGAAAAACAGTGGTGGTTACAGGATGCATTACACTATACAGTGAGTGTTATCATTAACACCCAGTAGCAGAACAGTCCTAATGACCTCGTGAATAGACACTTGGCATGCTTGACCACTTTTTAAAACCTAATAAAAATACTCATTGTGTATAATTGTCACAATATATTGCTGGGCCTTGCATGTGATGCAACGAGTAATGACATTTTTATAATTTTGTGAACACTCAGAGACAACTTCTATGCATTATTATTGTGATGTGTCATAGCTTGCCGCTAGAATAGACTCGAGTTGTATTCCAGTGACAGTCCATGTATTTTTTGCAGAATCTATGTGACTCCAAAGTCGTAAGCACAAGTTTTAATTTTTGGTTCTGTGGTTAACAATCCTTTCAAACATAATATATATGTTTGTTTGAAGTATAAAATAGTGTTGGACATTGATCGAGAAGAGATAATTCTTGGTTTTCTGCATCAGATTAATCATTATGGCCATAGACATTTTATGTTTTCCAAATCTGGGTGTTCTAGAGAAGCTGTTTATTAAATATCATGAATATCCAGAGAATTAGGCAATAATGATGGCGATGTGTTAGATGAGGTTTCCTTGACTGGCTGATGGCAAGTCTCTGAGTTAAGCTTTTCACCTCACCCTTGCTTATTAAGCAGAAAATGTCTTCATATATGGTTTATGGAGATCTGAAGGTGCCAAAAGTTGACAGAACCACAAAGCTACCATTTTGTCCTAAAGAATTTCCCACTCCAAATACACCATACCCGACATTTATGCTTGAACCAAATATATCAGTAGGTTACAGAGTCTTTATGTTGCTCTTCAATGTCCCCAGTGTGTCTCTGCATGTTGAACACATGTAATAAAATACAAGAGGGAAAGCATTGTTCATGAATATTCATATTAAAAGTATCCTTTTCCACTTAATAACCCCACTTAATAACCCTTCATTCGATAGCTATATTAATTTCATGAGATATTGTAAACAAGCCTTCAGACTATGATACATGTAAATAATTATAGTTCCATGAAGTAGAGTATGACCTACAAAGATCATTAGCTTGGATATTGATTCTATAACTACCTTTCTGTCACTGCGGGATGAGGAGCCCTTAAGCCTAGACCCTCAGCAGTCTCCATGGATCTCTCTATAATATAATATTTATTTTGTTCTCTTGACAGTTCTACTCTCTGTATACTTTAGTCTAGAGAAGGACCCTAGCTTCTCTTCCATAGAGAGGGTAGAATATGGAGATGCTTCCATAGATTCCTACTATCACTCGATATGTGACAGATTACAGTCCCAGTCATAACTGTACTTAGCAAGACACTTGGATGGCATGTGGTGAGCATTCATTGAATTCTTCTACTTGTCCACCACACTGGGGGTGATAGGCTGATGTGTTGATCCTCATGGGGCCATCTTCAATGCTTCATCCACCAAAGTTGAGAGGAAATTGAGTTCCCCTATGCCCTCCCCTTCCAAAGGAAGTATATTTGCATGCCATTCACTTGTTGTTGTATATATGGTGGCATCTCCACAGATACATGAATATGCATCTAGTTATCTGAATGATGGAGTGACATTGGTGTGTACACATATGTACACTATAAGAAAACTACTAGATAATGTTAAGTGTGCTGGCCCTGGCTTGATCTTGCCGTGTTTCAACCACAGGCTTATCCCCACTGGTTTACTGTTCTGCTTGAGCCAGTTTTCCCCTGCCACACTTATAGCCAGCTGCTCCCACCATGTAGAACTTGTCTACTCTTGCTCACTTAGTCAGCTGGCTGTGGCTTGACCCTGCCTGCTTCCTTCTTGTTACTTGCTCATCACTTATGTAAACCAACTTTCACTCATTGTACTTAGTTGCCCTTTTATTTGTCCATAGTTTCCCCCTTGTCATACTTGCTCATTGTGTCTCACTAAGTAGATACCAGATGGCTGAACTATTGGTGTCCTTAATTTCCAGATTGCTGAAGTATTGGTGTCCTTAATTTCAAGATTGCTGAAGTATTGGTGTCCTTAATTTCCAGATTGCTGAAGTATTGGTGTCCTTGATTTCAAGATTGCTGAATTATTGGTGTCCTTAATTTCAAGATTGCTGAAGTATTGGTGTCCTTAATTTCCAGATTGCTGAAGTATTGGTGTCCTTAATTTCCAGATTGCTGAAGTATTGGTGTCCTTAATTTCCAGATTGCTGAAGTATTGGGGTCCTTAATTTCCAGATTGCTGAAGTATTGGTGTCCTTAATTTCCAGATTGCTGAAGTATTGGTGTCCTTAATTTTCCCCTCCCTCCTCCCCCTTCCCCACAATTGAAATATGTCACACCTACTTGGCAGAGTGGAATAGGGAAGAAGATATTAAGCATATGTTTTGCACTCCTGAAATTAACTAGATTGCTGGTCCACTATCTTCCCTCGCCATGTTGGCTGTCCCTTGAGTTTCATGCAATCTGATAATGTGCTGGCAATACTTGTCGTGAGGGTATTCTTGTCCTGTACTACCTGTTCTGTGGCTTCCTTGCTAGAGAGTCTACTGAGTTTCCTCCATGGGCTATAACTAAACAAAGAGATGAGTTTGCTGTCATTTCACCAAGTAGCTGCTGATCCTGGAGATAGATGATCTGGATTCGCTAGGTATATCCTGATAATGGTGACTACTAAATGGATCTTCTGATGCTGTGTCCCATTTGTCAATTATGCATGCCTGCAGATGATTCGCACCTTGCTTGAGTTTGGGGATAAGTGGGAAGATGGTTATGATACCTCGAATATCTACCATTTGTTTGACTCATAATTCCACTTAGCTTCCTGATAGTACTGGATATTCATGGATCCTTGTAAATTATCAGATTCCATAGTAGGACTTGCTACCATTTATTGATAATGGTTTGTAGTTACGTCTGGGTGGCAGTCAATGATGACTCAGCTTCCTGTTCATGTCACTTGCTATTAGTCTTTAGCTATGTAACGATGTTGTAATTGTTAGGATTCAGGCTGGCCTGGCAATATCAATTCATAATGTTGCAAAAGGTAAAAGTTGCTGAAGTATAACAAGCAATGCCCATGAGCAGACATTATCAATTTCTCATAGGTATGGACTGTCAAGTAGTCTAGCTAGAGGGATGGCGAACGAAAGTTGAACCCCAGCATTACTCTACAATGTGATCCATAACATTATTCTTCCAACCACTTTTATGGCCATCTATCTTGCTGTACTTAAAAATTAAAGAAATAAAAGTCGAACTAATTTAGTTGAAAGTTGAAAACTTAACTGCTCTTTTGTAAATCTTGCCATTTCAGCAACTCTGATGAGGTGTTTTATAATGGGCTAGGCTTGAAGCAGCCATGCTAGGAAACTGTTGCATTGGATGAGGTCTAGGACTTGGCTAGTGTAGTTTTGATGATAATATGTTACCATGCAATATTATTTGTGTGCTGTGGTTATGAACATGAAAAGTGCATGTGTGCAGGTATTTCCTAAATAGCACAACATTTCTGGGGACGTTAATTTCCAGTTAGTCTGGACATTAACGTTATAAAACACAACACAGCCTGTGTCTATCTCAATGTAAAAGTACACCTTCCTGAGTTTACAGCTTCAAAATCTTGGCCATGCATAGAGGGAGGACAGATACATTGACAGAGAGACACAGAGAGTTCCTTTTTTGGTAACTGTCAGTGTGGAGTTGGATGGAAAATTGGTTATCGCCACATGGCATGTCTATTTATCTATGTATGTATCTTTGTATTTAACATTTGTTAACATGAACAAATATGAATGGGTTACCCACCTTAAATAATGTGGATGTAAAGTGGTATATGTCCTCTTAGTGAAAAGATCGATCAACAAAAAGGCAGCAGATTAAAGAAAGAACATTTGCTGCACACAGACAAGTGAAAACAGTTTGCATGGTGAACAGCTGACGGGCTAGAGTTTCATTCTGACATTGCTCCTCAATTGATCATCATACTCTAGCTGTGGAGGTGTGTCTTAAATATATGCTAGACTGGAAATGATCGTCACTGTGAATCTGGGAAATATCCAAGTGGGATTTTGCCTCAAGTTTGGCACCTGATGACACACCATGTGCCATGCTGCATCTTCTCATGTGTCTTGCTGCAATAGACCTTCCATGAAACTAGATGTATGTATGGATGGATTTGGTAAAGGTTTGGTCAGGATTCAGGAGTGGTCCAAAGAGAAGACAGTATATACTCCACAAGTCCTTGGTCATCAGGGTTGGGTGGCTAAATAGGTGGGCTGCAGCTACGATTCACCTTCTTAATTTGTTATTGTATACTTTCCTAGTAAGCCCAGCCCATATTAAAATGATTGTGATCATCATCATGGATTCAGAGTTCACCCATTCTGAGAATTGTGTGGTTGCTATTTTCATGAACAATTTGATTCCTATTATAGCTAACTAGGTACCATTTGGTGTCAGATGTAGGATGTTAATGCTGATAAATTGGATATACCTGCACCAGAAATCACTGCAGAAAGTTTTGAGACTTTCAACCATGGATGTATGAGATTTTCCTTGGTAGCTGCTGCTAATGAGTGAGACACAGCAAAATGACTCCTCTGACTCTACATCAGGGAAAACTACTTGATTACTACATTGACCTTACAGTTGAGCACTGTTGCCGCCCCAATGATGAGCCTGGTCAGTAAGGAGGGCTCTAATTACCTACTTCACATGAATTTCATAACTTGGCTCAATGTTTAACTTAGAAGGTCGCATCTGAGCTTAAAAAGATGTTCAAACAAGCTTATTCAGAAGAGAATTTGACCTCAGCAGTACTGCTACAGAAAATTTTAAAGGGTCTTCTTCGAGCATCTACAAGTCGTCATATTCTCCACCGACTACACTTGATGAGGCAATTAAACAAGCTAGAGAAGTTTAGAATGCATTGAAGTTCTGTAGATAAGATACATCCCAGGAAGCAGAGGGTGTATATGCTCTGCAACCACCACATCACCCCTCAGTTCAACCGTCGGATAAAATGGTTGGATATATGTCCAAGTGACTTGACTCACTAGAATCACAACTGAGTCAATGCCATACAAAATCCGTGTCTCCATTTTCTTGAGCCCATTACATCCAATGGCAGCAAAATACATACACTGGTTGAAAGAGGGGACATAGATATGACAGTCGTACGTGTTCCAGATGTAGAGAACAAAGTCACTTACAAAATTGGTGTCCTTTAAACAACAACTAGCCGGCTTCAACATTGACCCATACCGGCAATCTCAAGATCACAAACATTGGCATTTACTTGATATTACAAGTAAAAGTCACATGCACACATGCCCTATCACATTCCTATTGTACTCGGATGTAGCAGTTTCAGATATCAAATCCGCAATATTACCAGAAGCTTATTGCGATAAAATACACAATAATGCAGCTGTTTCAATGGTGGGAGCCAATGGCCAGCCTTTGGACATTCGAGGGCAAGTGGAATTGCCAATTGCTGTGAGAAAATTTCAAGCTACACATAAGTTTACAATTGTGAATGAATTAACTTATTACGGGTCGACTTCCTAGTAACATAATGCTGTTATTGATTGCAACAATCAAAGCCTATGTCTAGGAAAATATGCTGTGTCAACTACCCCGATCATTACCAACAAGATCTCTGATGAGGTTGATATATTGGAATCATCCAGATTACAAAAACCGTGTGTATCCCAGGCTGTTCAATACCATTGCACCAAGGAACACTTAGTGACATGTGCTTTGACAGAGAAGTGTTGATAGAACCTATCAATGGAGTGTGCTACTCCTAATCAACTGTCTATTGCTTGTAGCTTGAGTTCTGTGTCCACTAGTGCTGTCGTAATACAAGTTATAAATACAGGACCAGAGCCAATGATATTCCACAAGTGGTCACTAATTGCATCATTTCTGCCTCAGCAAGAAATCATGATGATCAACGAACAGGTTGTCACCATCATCAATGACCTGGAATCAGCTCCAAATGGCAAAACCTCTCTGAACGTCAGAAGCATGATGTTCATCCCAAATTTCATGAACTATTTCCAGCACGTGACAAGCCACTTGGAAAAACTGAGGTTACCTAGTATTCGATTGTCACAAATGGAGCACCGATCAGGCAACCACTCTGTCGTCTACCAGTGTCATTATAGGCAGATTTTTATAAGGAAGTTGAAAGAATGCTGAAACAAGAGGTGATATGACCCAGCAACAGTCTCTGGTCCTATCCAATTGTAATGGTACATAAAAGGGATGAGTCTTGGAGGTTTTGCATTGATTTTTGTAAGGTCGACAATGTTACCAATAAAGATGCATACTCTTTATATCGAATTGATGCAACTATGGATTCGCTATGGGGGTCCATTTCACCACCATAGACTTAGCAAAGGGTATTGGCAAGTTCAGCTTGAGGAGTGGTCCAAAGAGAAGATAGTATATACTCTCTACTGCTAATGGACACTATGAGTCTAACACCATGCCATTTGGGCTTACATATGCACCTTCCACATTTTAGAGGTTAATGGAATGTGTATTATCAGGCCTGACCAACATGGAATGCTTGTTATACTTATTATCTATAGCCCAACCTTTGATATGCATTTGGTTTGACTTTTCAATCTGATGAGAAAGCTCAGAAATTCTGTTTTAAAAACTGAAACTGAATAAATGTCACTTTGTTCATCCAAAAGTGGAATATTTGGTGTTTATAATATCAGCTAACAGAGTTAAACCAAATCCTCCAAAAGTAAAAGCCATAATTATCCGGCTCCTACCAACATCAAACAACTACGAAACTTTTTGGTCCTGTCTAATTACTGCCGCCGTTTCATACGAGATTATGCCCACATAGCTGAGCCTCTCAATAAGCTAACGAGGAAGAATATAAATGGGTTTAAGTGGTGCTCTTCCTGCCTAGCAGCATTTGAATAACTTAAAATGCTTTTAATGTGCCCCCCAATTTTAGCATTTGAGTTTAGATACTCCTTTCATGGTCACTATATACTGATGCCTCAGGTGATGCTATGAGTGTGATGAGCCATGTTTAGTCAGAGCAAGAAGTCAAGATCACCTACTGGAGTCAATTCAACAAGGCAGAAAAAATTATTCCACAATTGAGAGAGAAGCACTTGCTGCTGCGGTGGCTTTGAATTTACTCTGGTTACTAACCACAATCCTTTAACTTATCTAAGGAAATCAAAGATGTATGTGGGAGGCTTGTGCGGTGGACACTCTTTCTACATCAATTTAATTTTGATGCCAAATACAAGCCCAGCACCAACAATGGCAATGCAGATGCATTATACCAAATGCCCCAGCCCTAACATGGGAAATGCCAGAAAACAACATCCTCTCAGTTCAACCTATCTTAGGTGGGGCATTGATATCAAGCAGGTCCACGAAAGTGATGAGTAACTGATCACTGTAATGACTTGTGAAGCAGGGAGTTTCCCTTCCTTGACGCACAATTACACGAGGGTGTTTTCTATAGGAAATTTAAGGAAACTCGTAATTCTTCTCCTCGATCACAAATCGTCATCCCCACAGACATTCAGCTGACTGTCCTGGAACAGCTCCATGACAAATAAGGACACTGTGGTGTCTTCAAAACAACTGAGAAGGTTAAAGAGTGATTTTATTGGCCAGGATATGAGTGAGACATTGAAAGCCATGTGCGTGCATATGGATCCTGCCAGCAAAGAACACAATCAAACCCAAAGTTGCTATAAGCATTTAATGCCGATTACCCTTTTCAGTGGATCTCTTTGGACATCACAGGCCCACTGCCAGAAACAGAGGGAGACAATCAGTATATTCTAGTAGCAACTGATCTATTCAGTAAGTGCGTAGAAGTTTTCCCAATGAAGAAAACGGACATTGAAACAGTAGCCACTATACTGGTTGATAAGATTCTTTGAAGATATGTTGCCCCTTCCCATCTCCATAGTAACCAGGGCACCAACTGTTGTAGTGAAGTAATTGACCAGCTCTGTAAAATTTTGGGTATTGCTCGCACTCAGTCATTTTCCTAGTGGAGAGAATGAATTGCACTTTGAAAGATCTTAGCCAAGACCCTCCAGGAAAATCAGAACAATGGGGATGTGGAATTTCAGAGGGCTCTATTTGCCTATCATGTATCAGTAAATGAATCTACCGGCTTTATCCCATTTTTGGAAGATCTCCATAATTACCTGTAGATGTAATATTGGTGAGAACCTCTCTGTTACAGACTCGAGCATACTAGCTAAATAGTATTCATATTATTACCTTGTAAGGGAATAACCTGACTCACACCTGGTAGCCTATTTAAAGGAGCCAGGCCTCTGAGTCAGGGGGCCCAAGAGTTCTTGATTGTGTTGTGAGTGTGCTGCATATTGTATCACTGAATTAATAATTTAAAGCCATATTCAGACAGTTTCATGGGAATCTACTAGCATACTAGCACAGAGAATAGATCCCTCACAATAATAATATTAAAACAAAAAATTATAAATAAAAAATATATAAATAAAATAAAATAAAGTACAACAACAACAACAACAACAACAAGAAGAAAAAGTGAGGGATGTTTTACCAGCTAATACGCACTCATGCATTGTGTACCACATCCCTTGCAGCTGTGGGAAATACTACATAGGGGAGACTATCAGAAGACTGGAGACCAGAGTGAAAGAACATCAAGATGCCTGTAGAGAGTATGCTAAAGGGAAATTTTCAATTGCTGAACATGGATGAGATAATGGACTCCTATTTTGTGGAAAGAAGCAGACCAGGATGGAAGACAGAAGTAACTGCTAGTGAAGGAGACGTTGCACATAGCTTTGCACCAAAATGCAAGCAGTTCAATCGAGATTGTGGAATGGACTTGCCTGGCTGCTGGTGAGCCACTCTCAAGAGCCTATTATATGATAACCATAATAATAATAATAATAATAATAATAATAATAATAATAATAATAATAATAATAATAATAATAATA
Organism: Cladorhizidae sp. MBARI D1340-BT2; assembly: GCA_028752905.1. Taxonomy (NCBI): domain Eukaryota; kingdom Metazoa; phylum Porifera; class Demospongiae; order Poecilosclerida; family Cladorhizidae; species Cladorhizidae sp. MBARI D1340-BT2. The sequence continues at coordinate 3,904,272 of JAQNBH010000015.1, forward strand.
ATAATTATTATTATTATTATTATTATTATTATTATTATTATTATTATTATTATTATTATTATTATTATTATTATTATTATTATTATTATTATTATTATTATTATTATTATTATTATTATTATTATTATTATTATTATTATTATTATTATTATTATTATTATTATTATTATTATTATTATTATTATTATTATTATTATTATTATTATTATTATTATTATTATTATTATTATTATTATTATTATTATTATTATTATTATTATTATTATTATTATTATTATTATTATTATTATTATTATTATTATTATTATTATTATTATTATTATTATTATTATTATTTATTATTATTATTATTATTATTATTATTATTATTATTATTATTATTATTATTAATTATTATTATTATTAGTAGTAGTAGTAGTAGAAGTAGTAGTAGAAGTATTAGTAGTAGTAGTAGTTTAATTATTTTATTGTTCTTTTTAATTTATTATATATTTATTTATTATTGTTATTTTTGTTGCTGTTATTTTATTGTTTTTAATTTATTATATCATATTTATTTATTATTGTTTGTTGCTTTGTTGTTATTATTATTATTTTATTATTTTACTTTTTATTATTTATTTGGTTAATTTGGTTATACTGTATATATATATTTTATTTTTTAATTATTATTGTTATGAATATATATATATAATTTGTTGTTGTTGTTGTCGTTGTTGTTGTTGTTGTTATTATTATTACTACTATAAAAGCTTCTACTATAATAGCTATATATTTTTTCCACATCTGGTTCAAGTGCTGGCCACATGTGCCAGGATGTGGTTTGTATTATGTGGAAAATAACTGGCTACCAGTATATGAGCTCACACAAGTCTCAGTATCTCATTATTCCTGATGGAGGCTAGAGCATCTAGTCGAAACGTCAAGAGAGTAAAAATTTAAGTTGATTATTGAGGTCATTGTGAGGTCATTGTAATGGAGAAAATTATATAGAAAGGATAGTTTGTATGTTGTTTTAGTCATGAGATCAATAGTTAAACTGATGGTTATAAAGTAGCTATATATAACGATTCCCATAATATACAATTGTTGAGCATTGTAAGTAAATGAAAGGCACAGAAAAAGGGTGGGGCAAAGTAAGTACAGGTTAAAAAAAAATTACTGAGTATTTAAAATGGGGATTTGATAGATTTTGAAATCCTTTGCTGCATATACTTGCTCTCATTCATATTACAGCTTTTAAGTGTCCTCTACCTTTTGGAGCATGTAAACTGCGCGTGGAAAGTGCTATCACATCATAATTCTAGTCGACATGAATATAACAAGTAACCTGTGCATGGGAACTACAATTGTAGAGTTTGAGGTGAGTACGAATCTTTTAATCATCGATTACTGTAGTTCTGCGAGCCAGATACTTAGGGCAGCTGCAAATAGAAGATGGATAGAACTGTCTTTGAAATTGGGTGGTAGGTTGTTTGGGTGAGAGAGCAGGTTTCTTGGTTGAGAGAGCAGGCTGTTAGGGTGAGAGAGCAGGTTTCTTGGTTGAGAGAGCAGGCTGTTAGGGTGAGAGAGCAGGTTTCTTGGTTGAGAGAGCAGGCTGTTAGGGTGAGAGAGCAGGTTTCTTGGTTGAGAGAGCAGGCTATTAGGGTGAGAGAGTAGGTTCCTTGTTTGAGAGAGGAGGTTGTTTGGGTGAGAAAGCAGATTGTTTGGGTGAGAGAACAGGTTGCTTTGTTGAGAGAGCAGGCTGTTAGGGTGAGAGAGCAGGTTGCTTGGTTGAGAGAGCAGGTTGCTTGGTTGAGAGAGCAGGTTGCTTGGTTGAGAGAGCAGGTTGCTTGGTTGAGAGAGCAGGTTGCTTGGTTGAGAGAGCAGGTTGCTTGGTTGAGAGAACAGGTTGCTTTGTTGAGAGAGTAGGTTGCTTTGTTGAGAGAGCAGGCTGTTAGGGTGAGAGAACAGGTTGCTTGGTTGAGAGAGCAGGTTTTTGGGGTGAGAGAACATCTTATCAGCTTATTTGCTTTAAATTTGTACTTTTCATTACCTCCAAATCTCAAAGTTCAAGGGATTTCCAATCCATCTTGTGCCAAGTCCGCAGAGTACTGTCTAACACCTGTGCAACGAATCACTCCACCTCGTTGTAAAAATAGAGAACTAGCTGAAAATATCTTTCTGAGAACGTGACAAACTATACATACAGACTTCAGCACCACCACAGCCCTGGTTTCAATCTCATGCAAGCGCTGTATTTTGCTTGCCTAAGGCAGCATCACAAATTTCAAATTTCCTTATAATTATTATAAGCATGGTAGCCTCATACCATAGCCTCAATGTACCAGATTTTTTCTACCTGCAATTATAAAAAGGGGCAGCTATCAAATGCACATGTGTAATTAGCAAGTTCATTATAAAACAACGACTCCTCTTGCTTGATTATTGAAATCCACAAAAAGATTGCCCATAGAAATTATCCACCATATTATGGTATGATGTAGTATAAGCAACAGTTCTTCGAGAGTAGTCATATATCTGAAAGTGTCCTCTGATAATTTGTCGTATAATATTACAGCTACAATACACACGTATACTAATCACATGTAACCACCATTCCTGCAGTAATAACATGTTACACTGTGCTCACAGTCATTTGCCATGAGGACACCACTTCTTATTGTTATCAGTTCCATTTACTAGCCCTTAGATCTAACCATTTACAGTAGCTTAGCTAGAAACACATGGAGAGCACATGTAAGTTATTTTAGAAATTGATAGTACTGATTCAGACAGCCAACTAAACTTTTCTCTCTTGACATGGATTACACACTAAACGCATTACCATATTTTTGGATTATTTAATTTTAGTTGGTGAAATTAAAAGAGAATAAATAATTCAACCAGAGGCTATTATATCTAGGCTAGAGTTACAAAATCGAAGCAAAAGCAGCTGCTACCGTCTATATGCTAGGTTCCACAACTACAGCCATACATGGTTAGCCTTAATTAAAAAAATTGAAATCATGTTATGTTGAAAGGAGGATCTAAACTTTGTACAGGATAAATCATGGTTCACTTATTACAAGACGCTAGACATATTTACAAATATGAGTGCCATATGCAACACAGTATCACATAATAAGTATACTATTACCTCGATATTTTTATAGTGATAATCAATAATATTCACAGAAGCTACATAACCGCAAGGCCAAATTTTAGGTTACATATATGACCAGATTATGACCAGTTTGGGGAAAACTCTCCTAAATGCTGTTTTTATGGGGCTTAAATTGGCACCCATGATGCCCAAAGACCATATCCAGAAAATTGAAATTGTGCTACTTTTGAGTTATAATATGAAACAGCTATATACCCTCCAGCAATCACTCAAAAATTAATTATATAGGAGTAATTGCATTCCAAATGCTTTTGTTAGGGTGAGTGTTGATGTGAAGCCATAGACTACTAACTTACTCGAGTATGTGACCATCAGACCCTCCAACAATGTCTGGACCTATCTTGGCCCATTTGTTGAGAGGACTGGCTATTTCGTCTATACAATTCATCTCTGGGCAACAGAGAGTACAGTATCTGAAAAAAGGATGCCTAATGTATGCGCTCAAAGCGTGCACAACAAATGCACCGACATAGCTCAATGTGGTTTTGTCCTCTAGAATAAGCACCAGACCTTACAATGCACATATATGTGAAAGATAGTTCGAGCTGTGTAGTAGAATTTTCAAAAATTTATCATATTTTGGCATAAAATAATAAAACAGCTTATATATATATTTCAACAATTGTTCCACCATAATTTTATCACATATATATACTTGTATATCAAGGACCTGGGTTTCATTAAGAAGCAGCCATTACTATTATTTCTTGAAAGTTATTTCATAAAAAAACCTAAATAAAGTCAGTGGTCAATCAATTAAAGGGAGGGGGGAGAGTATTTGCAGCTTGAAACAGTGTCTTCCTCTCCCTTGGAACTTTACTATTTTTTGTATGGATTTTGCAAATTCTTTCAACAAGATAGTTTGGCTATATGAAAAATATTCTTAGCAAGATTAGCAACATGTAAAGGTGAATATAATCAACACATTGTAGGAAATAAATCCATAGATTGTGCAACAAGCAACTGCAGTGCTTACTGAGGTGAGAAATCTATTGATCTGGCAACACTAACTTATGATTTGAAGTGATAGATCTAGAAGGGGGTTGAAAGATGTTTAAATTTTGTTATAACATTTCAGTTTCCACCTCAGAGTCCTTAGCTAGAGGTAAAAAATTGCACAACATCCAACTTCTCCAGATTATATCGGAAATCTCAGAATACTTTAAATCTCAAATTTTCCAATCAACATTGCATAACCACTTTACTCATTTGCAACCCCTCATCACAGATTCTTATCCATTCAAAATGGTCACATATTCATCTGAGAACATACATTCATCTGAGAACATACTGTCTCACTAGTCATTATCAGAAAAAAATCTGATCAAATGTGATAGGACACGATTTGTCACAATTTTTGTGGCTAAAATATAAAATAGGAGCCTGTTTATTTGTCACTCTTTCATGATGAAATCAAGGATCACACATTAGTTACAGTTGGAATTCTCACTTGGCTATTGCATAATCACTTTACTATCCTTTGCAACCCCTCATCACAGTCTCTTATCCTCACGAAGAGAAAAAAATTCTGGTATTCAACACCTTCAACATATTCAACAAATATAATCCCGGCAATACTTGAGCTTTTCAACTACATACTTCAAAATAATAACAAACAACAGCCATGCCTTTAGAGTGCCATTTTCAGATGACTTCTGAACATTAACGCTTGATAACATATAGTAGCTGAATAGTGCTACATTCATTGGTTGACAGTAGACTACCAAAATAGCCATTACACAAACCATTCATCATATACGTACCTGACGCCAGTCGAACAACAAGCCAAAGGACAGACAAAAAGTACATTTTGAAGGAAAGAGTCTGGAGAACAACAACAGAACCTACCTGCGAACTATCCTTGGGTGGTTAGGAGGTGGGGTGAAGGGAGTAGTGCATTCCCACCCACCCTTCACACTCACACACATGCTACCCCAGTCTCCGGGATTGCGGCATCCCACATGACACTCAATCAGGTAACATAAACTGGTTGTATTACTCAAGTAGACACACATGCCTATATACATGCACCATAAGTGGTTATATTAGACACACGTGCCTATGTATTCATATATACACATAGACACATGCAACATAAGTAGTTGTATTACTCAAGTAGACACATGTGCTATGTATTCATATATACACATAGACACATGCAACATAAGTAGTTGTATTACTCAAGTAGACACACATGCCTATGTATTCATATATACACATAGACACATGCATCATAAGTAGTTGTATTACTCAAGTAGACACATGTGCTATGTATTCATATATACACATAGACACATTCATCATAAGTAGTTGTATTACTCAAGTAGACACACGTGCCTATGTATTCATATATACACATAGACACATGCACCATAAGTAGTTGTATTACTCAAGTAGACACACATGCCTATGTATTCATATATACACGTAGACACATGCATCATAAGTAGTTGTATTACATATGTATTCATATATACACATAGACACATGCATCATAAGTGGTTGTATTACTCAAGTAGACACACATGCCTATGTATTCATATATACACATAGACACATGCACCATAAGTAGTTGTATTACTCAAGTAGACACACGTGCCTATGTATTCATATATACACATAGACACATGCATCATAAGTAGTTGTATTACTCAAGTAAACACACGTGCCTATGTATTCATATATACACATAGACACATGCACCATAAGTAGTTGTATTACTCAAGTAGACACACATGCCTATGTATTCATATATACACATAGACACATGCACCATAAGTGGTTGTATTACTCAAGTAGACACACATGCCTATGTATTCATATATACACGTAGACACATGCATCATAAGTAGTTGTATTACATATGTATTCATATATACACATAGACACATGCATCATAAGTGGTTGTATTACTCAAGTAGACACATGTGCTATGTATTCATATATACACATAGACACATGCAACATAAGTAGTTGTATTACTCAAGTAGACACACATGCCTATGTATTCATATATACACATAGACACATGCATCATAAGTAGTTGTATTACTCAAGTAGACACATGTGCTATGTATTCATATATACACATAGACACATTCATCATAAGTAGTTGTATTACTCAAGTAGACACACGTGCCTATGTATTCATATATACACATAGACACATGCACCATAAGTAGTTGTATTACTCAAGTAGACACACATGCCTATGTATTCATATATACACGTAGACACATGCATCAAAAGTAGTTGTATTACATATGTATTCATATATACACATAGACACATGCATCATAAGTGGTTGTATTACTCAAGTAGACACACATGCCTATGTATTCATATATACACATAGACACATGCACCATAAGTAGTTGTATTACTCAAGTAGACACACGTGCCTATGTATTCATATATACACATAGACACATGCATCATAAGTAGTTGTATTACTCAAGTAAACACACGTCCCTATGTATTCATATATACACATAGACACATGCACCATAAGTAGTTGTATTACTCAAGTAGACACACATGCCTATGTATTCATATATACACATAGACACATGCACCATAAGTGGTTGTATTACTCAAGTAGACACACATGCCTATGTATTCATATATACACGTAGACACATGCATCATAAGTAGTTGTATTAATCAAGTAGACACACGTGCCTATGTATTCATATATACACATAGACACATGCATCATAAGTAGTTGTATTACTCAAGTAGACACACGTGCCTATGTTGCCTGCAGCATACATGTGCCTGCAGCATACATGTGCCTGCAGCATACATGTGCCTGTATTCATATATACACATAGACACATGCACCATAAGTAGTTGTATTACTCAAGTAGACACACGTGCCTATGTATTCATATATACACATAGACACATGCATCATAAGTAGTTGTATTACTCAAGTAGACACACGTGCCTATGTATTCATATATACACATAGACACATGCACCATAAGTAGTTGTATTACTCAAGTAGAGACACATGCACCATAAGTAGTTGTATTACTCAAGTAGACACACGTGCCTATGTATTCATATATACACATAGACACATGCAACATAAGTAGTTGTATTACTCAAGTAGACACACGTGCCTATGTATTCATATATACACATAGACACATGCATCATAAGTAGTTGTATTATTCAAGTAGACACACGTGCCTATGTATTCATATATACACATAGACACATGCACCATAAGTGGTTGTATTACTCAAGTAGACACACGTGCCTATGTATTCATATATACACATAGACACATGCACCATAATTACTCAAGTAGACACACATGCCTATGTATTCATATATACACATAGACACATGCACCATAAGTAGTTGTATTACTCAAGTAGACACACATGCCTATGTATTCATATATACACATAGACACATGCACCATAAGTGGTTGTATTACTCAAGTAGACACACATGCCTATGTATTCATATATACACATAGACACATGCACCATAAGTGGTTGTATTACTCAAGTAGACAAACTTCTTTTGGCTCAGGTAAAGCTTGTACACTCCATCTGTCCATGTTTCTATATAAGGTAAGGAGCACCACAAATGTATGTCATTAACTAAACCTTGAAGATTGCCTTTGAGATCTAGAAGTTTCAAGTGGAACTAAAGCAAGCCACAATATATAGAATGGAGTGCTGGAGCTAGCTATGAGAAAGCCATAGCTACAAACCTCATCTGTAGCTACAACTAATGCATTGTACTAGGCACAATGAAAAGTCATCATGGGAGAAGCAGAGCAGCCAACAATGGAGAAGCTTCCTTGGGCTCAGGTGAAGTTTCATTTTATGACTTAACCACTCTATTCATCGACACACTCGAGCTATGGACACATTTGCTAAAATGCAAATGATCACATGGACAAGTTCTAAAATGCAACTTATCGTTACGGTCAATATTGAGCTGATACTCCTTGAAAACTGTGTGGAACACACTACTCTTAGCTACTACTCCATATTACCATCCAATCTGATGACATCAATAATCTACAGATCAGTGTCTAGTGTTAGGCCAGCAGCTAAACTTGGATAGGACAATACTAGAGCAATGTGATATAAATTGATGTTTTTATTGCACCTTCATTCATTTATTGTAATACATGAATGAAAAATTATCCAGTTCCTCAGCAGATATTTCATACTTCACTGCATAGATAATGCTTGGCTATGCATGAGCTTGAGATATCTGAAAACATACTGGCAAGACCTATAATCATCAGATGTATATTCAACTAAATGTCTGACCTGTGAACTAGGGAAAAGAACAGGAGAGAGATACATAGACCTGATAACAACAGACTATCAGCCAGTTTGCCTCCTCTGCAAAGTATTTAAGGTGGTTTTGGGGCTAACATCAAAACCACTGTTTTTAAGCTGCTGCCAAAGTGAGTTTTAGAGTAGTAGCAGGGCTGAACACTTATCAATGCCAAATAACTACAGCCACATCTATGTAGACACACCCATACAGTGTTTTCTAACTATCTTAATAGCAAGCATCTCCATTGACTGGTCAAACAGTTCATAGACACGAATACACCTTACCTGAGCCCATTCACATTTACAGTCCACAGATTCATATACATAGTTCTAGCTGCACTAGCAGAGGATGCATTCAGGTGGTATAGTTGTGTGCGAAGGGAACAGAGTAGAACTTAAGACAAATGGCCATAAAGACTTGTGAGGTTTATTGTTTGTCTGTAATGCTTGGCACACCATTTATTGAGGCACAAGCTAAATGGAAGCACATGGGGATCTCTGCGTGAATGCGTACTAAAGGTATATTAACCCAACCTTCCAATTGATGTCAACTCTAGTTGTTGTTTGATGTATAATTATATACTTCTCAAACTCATTATACAATGAGCTTCTGTTTGGTATAAAAACCAGCTCCATTGAATTGAGCAAACAAAAGTTATGCAAGCTCTACGTGGCTATACGTCTACAACAAAACTTACAGCAACTACCTAGCTGCCCCCATCTCCCCCCTTGCCCTGTCTTATTCATGCATGAAGGTGGGCCTAGCTACCTCCATCTCCCCCCTTGCCCTCCTGGCTTATTCCTGCATGAAGGTGGGCGTAGCTACCTCCATCTCCCCCCATGCTCTCCTGTCTTATTCCTGCATGAAGGTGGGCCTAGCTGCCTCCATCTCCTCCCTTGCCCTGTCTTATTCATGCATGAAGGTGGGCCTAGCTACCTCCATCTCCCCCCTTGCCCTGTCTTATTCATGCATGAAGGTGGGCCTAGCTGCCTCCATCTCCCCCCTTGCCCTCCTGTCTTATTCCTGCATGAAGGTGGGCCTAGCTGCCTCCATCTCCCCCTTGCCCTCCTGTCTTATTCATGCTTGAAGGTGGGCCTAGCTACCTCCATCTCCCCCCTTGCCCTCCTGTCTTATTCATGCATGAAGGTGGGCCTAGCTGCCTCCATCTCCCCCCTTGCCCTCCTGTCTTATTCCTGCATGAAGGTGGGCCTAGCTACCTCCATCTCCCCCCTTGCTCTCCTGTCTTATTCCTGCATGAAGGTGGGCCTAGCTGTCTCCATCTCCCCCCTTGCCCTCCTGTCTTATTCATGCATGAAGGTGGGCCTAGCTACCTCCATCTCCCCCCTTGCCCTGTCTTATTCATGCATGAAGGTGGGCCTAGCTGCCTCCATCTCCCCCCTTGCCCGCCTGTCTTATTCATGCATGAAGGTGGGCCTAGCTGCCTCCATCTCCCCCATTGTCCTCCTGTCTTATTCATGCATGAAGGTGGGCCTTTAGCTGGTGTTTATTAATGCACCATTATTAACACCACACTGCTGCATTAGCTTCCAATACCATTATTCATAGTATGCAAAGAATAATGTTTTCAACAAAACAAGCTCATGAACATGTCCAGATGTAAATTGATGCTAAGTGTGACACACTCCACATTGCACGTGCTATTTCCATATCTGCCATGCCCACAAGCCTCAGCTATTGATATCATATAATCCAAAATATTGTTGGTACACACCACACCCACATAAAACCAGGGTACACATAAGCATGCTGGTGGGTAGATGCATGATCTTTGTTAGGCGTTGGGAGGTTTGTTGATGATCTTTGTTATAAGAGCATCTCCTAAGCAACCAGCTTAGCCAGTAGCACAGTGGCGTAGGAAGAGGGGGGGCTCCAGGGGCTGGAGCCCCCCCATAAGTTCAGGTAATCTAAATTGGTTCTCATTAATGCAAAATGTGGTTGGCTATGCTATCTGGTCAATTCAAGACACTTTGTCATTGTAGCTATATAGTAGATTTTAGTTAGTCATTCAATCATATAAAATCTTAATAGCTAGTGTGTAGCTAGTGTGCAGATAGCTATAAATATACTCAATCTCACTCTCATTAGAGCAATCAACAAGGAATGATATCTGAGTTCATAATTATGACCCACAATCATTAATGAGATCAACCACTACCACAACCCATCTCAGTGTGATAATTAGCTATGTACCTATCAGGCTCAATTTGGAACCCATCTTGAAAGCTATAACCCAAGATTTCAACTTTCTTGGCTTAAAAAAGCAAGGATCATAGCTCTGGCTCTACTAGTGGTAAGTAGTCTACCTAGTAGTTAACTAGCTAACCACAGAATACTCTTGAATATAGATCCTTCTGATCCTCACCAATCTCCGTCATCAAGCCACAAGAAGTTCCAGTGATCAAGAATGTGGGCTCACTCATCTGTATTAGATACATGCTCTCAGTGTGAGTGTCCTTGCTGTAAAAGGCCCACCCAGTCAACCAGTTGATGTTGAGGAATCCTCTAGGCATGTTTATACGCATCACAGCCAGCAGCTGAACAAGAAGAAAACCTATAGTCGATCTCTACAAACAAGTTGGTATAAAAGGTACCCGTGGATTACAGTGTGTACCACAAGTTACACTGGAAGAAGTTGCAAAGGAAAGTGATGTATATGGTGCAAAGGGCAATGGATTGCTTCATCGTATGGCATATCTTCTTCGGATTAAAGTTGGCACATTTGATATTCAGTGCATCTGAACAATTCAGTACCAATCTCCAAGCAAAAGATACAACTCTACAAGAAGCCACACAAGGAGCAGATCTTCTTGTTGCTCATTATCGGTCACTGCGTACTGAGTCCAGATTTAACCTATTTTATGATGATGTTCTTGAGAAATCTTCTGGACTCACATATGAGCCCTCTCTGCCAAGGAATCGAAAAAGGCCAAAACGGCTGGATGATGGTGAAGAGCCATATCGCTATCATGAACTCAAGGAGAACTACAGACATATATATTTTTATGCATTAGAGCTTGTAAAAGAGGAAGTGGAGAGAAGATTTGATCAAGCTGATTTTCAAATGATTCAGAAGCTAGAGTCTCTATTGCTTGATGTAGCTAATGGAAAGACTTTACAGACAGACGAGTCTCTATTGCCTCGAAAAAGACATTTGCAGAGATCGATTCGTTTCCCAGTTGCCAATGGTAGCTGACATGGTAAAGAATGCATTTCAACATGCTCCAATGTTGTCGGTAACACAAGTGTAAGGTCAATTGCTATAGGCATGAATCATAGTAACATATATAAGATAATGCTTAGCGAAGTTGACATTGTTCTGAAAATATACTTCACGTTTCCAGTAACAACTACAACGGCTGAGCGATCCTTTTCCTCATTACGTAGGCTCAAAACTTATCTATGAAGCACCATGAGTCAATCTAGGTTTAACAATCTAATCATGTTGTATGTTCACCAGGACAAAACTGATGAATTGGACCTATCCTTTATAGCTAAAGAATTTGTATGCGTTAACCAACGTAGATGTAACTATTTTGGAAAATATTAATAAGATTTTTTTTGTGTATTCATAGAGTAATATATACAGGAAAATTTGGTGCCCCCCCCAATGTAAAACATCTTCCTACGCCCCTGTAGCATATTATTATAGTGCATGTACAGAGAATAGCATGTCACATGCACTATAGGTTATGCTAACATAAACTATTATTCTTATTGCATTGTGAAAGTACAACTAAAATACTGCCCACATGATTGTTGTATTAAAGACACATGCACGCACAGCACTTCACATGATGCCATGCACCATATATATAGGACCAGCAGGTAATACAATTAGTATACAAGTTATAGGGGAAGAATAATACTGGTAATTGGCATAATTATATGATTAAAGGTAAGGGATCATCAAACTGATTGTGATCAACATGAGCATAGTCTTGTTTGCTTTCTTTTTTTACAAAGAGTCCAACATACTAGTAGTAGTAGATAGAAGTAGTAGTAGTAGTAGTTGTTGTTGTTACAAAATAATTCTTGTTTTTGTTGGTGTTTTAGAGTTGCACTCTGAGGCAAGCAAACCTCAGCAAGGCAATGAGCCACTCCTAGTTAACACCTCATCTAACTTATTATTATTGTAGTGCAGTACAGAAGTGGCACTACACACCATACCTTGTTGCTTTGTTGTTAGAGTTAGCCAGGAAGAGGTGCAAGAGTTGCAGAGGAGAACTCCAGAACTAACCAAACAGCAGACGTTATTCTATGCCATGTTCATTGCTAATGTAGACACACATAATATATGCTTGTAAAGTGGCCTGCTTTTGCTTGTTCTTGTTTGAAGAAGATTATTCATCAGCAAATCAACTGACCACTCAGTTGACATTCAGCTGTACAGCATAGCATAACCCAAGTGTGATGGATGTCAACTCTGATTATAAAGAGAACTAGTTTGACTGCATCATTGATAAATACCACTACTTTTCAAAACTTTGCTAGAACTTGCAAAGACTGACTTGACTTGAAGGATCTTGAAGTATCTGGTGTACTATTGCTACTTTCTTGAGAGAAGGGCTACTCTTGTGTGCATCCTCCAGGTCAGCTGATAGAATAAGTAATTATATGTCCATTCAACTGACCAACTAGTAGTAAATGTTTCAGCAATTTATGGAAAATATGTTCCACAAGCTGCACAGACTAACACAAATAAGGTTCTCAATGTGTCTCTTTCCCCTCACAGTTCAGTGACTTGGAATAGCTATGCATCTGTTGTACTAGTCATTGTCCCTGCACTCCATTTATGCTTTAGCTAGCCAGGGCTGACAACCCACCCGGCAGGGAAGTGCTGTTGTTGTTTAGAACCAGAAGTGATAAGATTACACTATATTTAATTACACTATATTTAATTACACTATATTTAATAACAATATCAAACATAATTATAGAGGTGACTATAATATGAACACATTGAACTATATACTAATAAGATGAGCTTATTTCATGCAGACTCAAATGTTTACTATGTAGTAGCGTGGGCAAGCCATTAGCATACCATTACTAGTAGTCTCTCCATCTGTATAGGGTAGTAGCTAACATAACACTCCATGATACACCTATCAAGTTGTCTTATGTCAAACACTGCAACATAATTACTACCAGCTGATATTTCGTTCTTGGACATTAATTTTACTTGTAAATTTACAACGTATAACTACGTACCTGATACTGCTCCTAAGAGAGTGCACAGAATAGGAAAGCTGTTCATCTGTACACAAAAGAAGTGCCAAAACTCAGGGATGACAAGATCAAAATTCACGAGCACTTAGTTTCTAACCACCGATAACAACCGTACGCCTGACTAGAACTTAGCCCCCCCCCATGAAAACCACACCCCTGTACCTGGCGGAAATATCACATGACTGGAACCACACCTTTTTGTATAAACCATACCTCCGTACCTCAGATCGAGTGAATTTAGTGAATCCCATTACCCCCCACTTCCGCATTTTTTCCTTGCCGCATACGACCTTCCCCCGTAGCATAATTATACATAGTGGGCGGAGCTCACTAGCAACTACAATTGAGCTACTTGTCCTAATGTACACTTTTCCCAGATACATGCACGCTCTTCCCCGCCCCCACCACAAGATGTGGTAAGGTTTCCCCCACAATAACTTATAATTATTGTCTGGTTGGTGTTTGCTCTTATATTTTACATTTATTGCCCTTTCCAATGTTTGTACCTATTTTTCTCAATTATGTTGACTGACTGACACATCATAACACACATCATTACACACATCATTACATCTGATCGATATTGATTTCTGAAAAACCCAGATCTGACACTATAATTATTTTATAGAAATAACTTGACCTTGCAACCCTTGAATTCAAAGCATAGCTGGTAAACTATCAGCTGGAAATGTTGCACTTGCAATGTACTGAAGGAGCTCAGCATTATTACCTGGAAAGCTACTGTATTTTTTTCTAGCAGCAGGAGTCTTGATGCTCACAAGCACTTAGCTATTTCCGCCAAAACTATGGTAGCGATATCTGCCAAGGCCTACCACTATATATGGTTGTTGTATCAATACAAAAAGAATTGCTCACTTTGTAGGTTACAACATTATTCATACTCATTAACTATCTACTCACCACCATGAAACTCCACATGATTCTCTCCATGTAAGAGCTGATGAAGAGTAAAGAGGTAGGAACATAGAGATGTCCACCAAGATGAATTTGTCAACTATGAAAATAATGGTGATGAATGGCAAACTGCTGCATACAAACCTCGAGTCCCTACATGCTGGGACAGGGCTCAACTTTAAGGCTATATAATTGTATGTACACAGTACTGTAATATTACTAAACCCTTGTACTTCAGCTACCAAGTCAGATTGCACAAAAGCATCACATGACACATTTGCTAAATTGTGTGTGTTTGACCATACCAGGATGGTTAGATCCTGCAACCATTCCCTTCCAATGCATGCAAATAGTCACAGAATGTGTTTCAGACTTTTTAACATTTTGAATTTGTTTTCAAACTTCCAATTTTAACCTCTAAGTCTTTCAGTAAATAATCAGAAAATGTGTTGATTGGATGTAAAATTTGAACAAGTGATAACTATGTCATAAACTTGAAGCAAAAGTTAAGTCAGTTGCTAATTTGAGGGACAAGCTGTGAAGCACTTATATACTTGTGAGTTCAATGTGCAGTATGAGTGAGCATTATCTTCAATAAGCTCCAATATTTGATCATTTTGATGCATTTGCTAAGTACCTCCTGAAAGAGAAAAAGCTAAAATTGGTTGCTTTGACAGCAAACTGAGAACTGCCAAAATATTCTGTAGTAATCATACCTTATAAATGTGTATTAACAACCACAAATTTTAACAACCACAAATTTCCAAAATATAATTACCAATATAAATATAGTGATGTTTACAAATAATTATAAGCACACATTGTGTCTATATATAGAACCTCGGCTATGGTATCATGTCTCCACCTACTAGTTTATGATGAAGATACAAATATATTCAATTTGGGGGGGGGGGGGGGGGAAGGGGGAACATATGAAGCTTAAAAGATATCATCTAAACTGATTCGTGCGATTCCACCGACAACCTGTTTTGACAAAGAAATATGTACCGAAGACATACATAAACATACATCATTGACATTCCAAACTTTAAAATTTACTCACTTGACATTTCTGCTATATAGATGTTCTAGCATTCATAATGATGAAGGATATAGCATCTAGCCTTCATAATGATGAAGGATTGAGCATCTAGCCTTGAAGCATCTAGCCCTTCATGATGATGAAGGATAGAGCATCTAGCCCTTCATGATGATGAAGGATAGAGCATCTAGCCCTTCATGATGATGAAGGATAGAGCATCTAGCCTTCATAATGATGAAGGATAGAGCATCTAGCCTTCGTGATGATGAAGGATAGTACTGCATGTAATATAATTATAGCACCAGTGTTATATTAGATGGGGCCACAATTAACTGCAATTAGAGCAAGCTATACAAACCTCTGATCTGCTGGCAATGGAACTATTCACTCTCAGATAACAGCTACTCAATTAAATTTTCATCAATGGCTGCTGGATCAAGCCTGATCCAGTAATGTCTGCTTTAGCCTCCTAGCACCAGTGCTATTGAAACATGTTTGTAGGATCAAGTATCATCACTACCCATGAATAAGAACAGCAATACTAGAAAATGAAAAACACCAAACATATAACCCAAAGTCCCCCTCAAGAATCCATCCAACGACCACTTACGGGGGCAGAGTTCCCTCTTTGAATCACCACTGCCAGCCACTGCTTTTGAATAACTTCTCTCCTCCACAGATCTGTCATCAAGATACCATCTATAGCCTAAGGAAGCAAGCAGAGAGCTAGTGTTGGTTTATAGTCTTGCAATAAGTTTGTTGCTGAACTCATCCACTGTGGAACTCTTTATGTGCATCAAATCTCATGCAACATCTGGCTCATCTATTAGCTACTTGGCCACATGTATTATTATTCCTACTACTTCTGCAGGTCTTTTGTTAGTACCTACTCTAGAACTGTAGTCTTAGCTTATTTAAAACGTGTCCCAGCTATAGATAACGGAATTTTTCTAATTTCAGAAGCATCAGAACTCAACATGCTTTGGTGTTTACAAATTAATATTTATGTTGTAAACTTTTTTGGTTTAAAAGTGGGTGGCTTATTGTATTCTCACTAGATTGAAAATGTCCAAATTCCGTGGCCATCTTGCAGTGTTGGTTAGGGTTGCTATAAATTCAACTCTCACTGGTAAATGCTGAAGGAAATGTTAACTGCAAACATTCACAAAGACATTGCCACCCAAACCAACTGCATGGAAGTGGTCTGGGAAATATATTATGGATCTTTGAAAACAGCCAATTGTTTGACTCTTATCTCCCCGTATTATATTTGTTATCATAAGAATTTATGTGGAAGATGTGTGTGTAAATCTTCCCTACGTGATTTCTGCAGTGAGCTATTATTGCTCATGGAGTATTCAACATGAATACCATAGAGCTTATAGAATACAAAAAAGCATCAGCACATAATAATGGGACTTACTACGTTGACTACCGATAATTCTATAACCAATAGGAAAATGTATTGTTGTTCATGACTATCAATGACTTCGTGAGTATTGCACATCCTTTTACTGTATACATGGACCAAACTATAGGGTTGGAAAGCTCACAGTATATGCTACAATCTGGTATATTTTTCCATTCCCTCCTACCTACAGTTGAGGGATAGTAAAGAGTGGAAATTGAAGTGTTGTTAGATGCTTAGCTTACTTGTTTGCTTGCTACTAGTTACATTGTAAGAGGTTCACTGATTTTCTCAGAGAAGAAGGGAGCACCATTGAGTGGGAATGAGTCAAGTGTGCTACATGTAGTAAACTCAGGTGCTGATTGAAGTGGGAGATACTACGTACAACAGCTGGGAAGAAGTAGGATCTAGTGAATAAATGAGTAGACTCCCTCCCTCCATGGAGTGCACTAGGCTCACTCCCATTCAGTGAACTTTTTTATTCCTGAAAAAACAGTCGCCTTGCAATGCATTCTGAGAGAATTAGCAGCAAGCTCACAGGCAGGCTCAGTACTTACACCACTTTCACTTTCCTTCCTCAAACACACCTTGCACAGACAAAGTCATTGAAAATCTAGAAGAACCAGACATTTTCCTGTGCATAGCCACACTAGCCATCCCTTTTTGCTGCGATACAGAAATAGAATAGTTGCAGTTGTGTATTGCAACATAATTATGTAGTCTTCTGGTAGTAAAAACAGAGATAGAAAATATATCTTTTGGTGCTTCGATACTTGCCCAGTTTTAACATCTGCCAGTTCTAATCTTAGCAATACATATATACACGGCACACTAGAAGTCTTTTTGGACTTAATAGCAGCGAAAACATGAGAATGTGTCTTTGAGCAGCTCTGTTATTTTTGGGGGGTGGGGGTGGGTCCGGTGGTTGTCCACCATATTTAAAAAAACTGTGTCAAACTAATGTAGTGAGTGTTACTTCCTAACTGCATTCACATTAACTACACTCATGTAACAGATGTCTACTTCATCATAATACTCATGTCCTATATTTATTGGTCACATAAAATATTCTAGTTTTGGAATTTGGAAATTATTGAAGAGACAATCTTACCCTAGCAAATAACCATAAGGATAAGGTAACAGGAGGTCATTGGTGTTGAGCAAAAATCAAAAACAAAAAAGCTTCCTTGTGAAATCCCAGAATGGACTGATAAAGTATTTGAGAATGAACCTTCTATGCATACAAAGTGCTGAGCCTAGAAAGGTAAGCTTGAAGCATAACCACAAGGTGCCAGTGATTTAGCAATTCTGCATGTGGTACAGAGTCAAATGCTTTCTAATTATTAAAAAAATCACATCTGCAGAGCATTTCCCCCCCACTGATTGGTTATATAAGGTGGTAAGCTGTTGAAATTTTCAAACACTGTCGGACACTGTGATACCTCAATGCAGCTTAGATGATAAATGTGAGTTGGCATTTAATTTGCTGGTGTGCCTCTAAAGTTGGCCCTAGTGAATGTGGAGTTAAACAAGTTATTGAAGAACTCAGCACTCTTAATGGGATTACTTGTACTTAATGAAGGTGTCGAAGATTATAAATTATATATAGAAGAAGATTTACTGAGATGACTTATATAGTTTAGCTTGGTTTGAATGTTGAAGTGTCACTAGAGTCGCCTAAAACTGAAACTTAAACCTTCTTGTGTTAGCCTTGTGAGAGTTGATTCCATATAATATTATGCGAGTTTATGAAGTCTAGTAGAAGATGGTTTTCTCTCATATACAATAACCTTCTCAATAATCAACTTGAAATTGTATTCTCTTGATGTTTCGACTAGATGCTCTAGACTCTTCATCAGGAATAATGAGACTCTAAGACTCACATGAGCCTGCTATATACCAGTAGCTAGGTATTCACCATTTGGTAAGAAGTGTTGTACTATTTTTGTGCATGTGAGCATTTGAGTTACTTGAGATTTGAACGAAATTGGGTTACACTTTTTCTCAACTCTACAAACAGATCACGTGCATGCATAACCTTTCCCTTCAACATGGACCAATCTACTTCCACATTGTTAGTAGCAGTCAAAATTTAATGGAGTTTCCAGTAATAGGTCATCGGACTGACAAATCTGTCTTTACGAACTTGAAAACTTTGTTTGGGATGGACTTAACCATTTTTAAGCTTGTAACTACATTGAAGGTTATAACTTATAACTTGTTGATCTGAAAGGCTAGAGCAACTTGAACTATCAACAGTAAAGGGTACACAGAAAATTAGGAAAAATAGATCAGATCTAGAATATTATGAGGAGTAGCACTAATTAAGTGAATAACTATCAGTTGGACCTGACCAGTTGACATCCAGTGTGTTGAAATCACCCATTACTAGAAGATGGTCGTCTTCTGGTATATAACTGTTATAGCGGATCATAGAAGCAGGTCCAGGTTGGTGAGCCAGGTCACATCATCCATCACAAGTTGATTTCTTGATGCCTCCTGGAAATTTCATCTGTATCCCATCATCACAAAAGTCTGATCCGGGTGGAAAAATTCAGTTATCTTGGAAATTCTACCTTGTGAGATGATGTCTGTCCTGGCATGTAGGATGTACATCCTATTGATGGTAGTCCAATGTCACTTACTGAGGTTAAGTCATAGAGACATCGCAGCAGGATCCTGCATAAACTCCTTGTTGGTAAAATCCATGTTTCCCAGACGCTGACCCAAGCTCTCTCAGTCAATATGTGCTTCATTCAGTGACTCTGCAGAGACCCAGAATGGTTTCCATTATTTTAGTCACAGTCTGGGAAGATTCTCCAGATCATCATGAACAGGTAGGTCTTGGTTGGTTTGAATGCAGCCACATTCCCTCAGGGTCCTCGTCATTTGTCATACATCAGTTTGTGAGATATTGGAGACAGGACTGGGAGCCTCTGAAGTGGAGCAGATTTCAGTGGTACCACTCCCTATCCACATTGATGAGTTCAAGATAGTGTCAAGGCATTTGGTGTGGAGATTCACAGCCAACACAGGGAAGCAGTATTAAATACAAGAGCAGGGCTAGCTATGTATCTGAAGGATACATGCAATGGATCCCCTGTGAAAGAAGTTCTTTTTTATTCCTGTATCAATGATTGTGAAGGAAAGTCGTCCTTCTGCTGAAACAGACACTTTAACTGTTCAGTCAGATCCACACTTTCGTCCGACGCCTGGGACCTATTCCTAGCCACCTGCTAGAAATCTTATCCCAAGCCAAACTCAGTATCTCTCCCCGAGATACTGGCTACCCACTTGAAACAAGTATGTTATATATTAAATACAGATAGAGAATCACACATACACAGTGTCAATCAACACTATCAACAATCTCAATCAAATTTCTTACAACAGTTCTTAAGTTCAACATAATCAGGTATCAGTTCTTTTGGGCATAGACCATAGCTTGTTTCTATCTTATACATAGTCTCCTTTTATACTCTTTCTATCAGTTCAGTTTGACATCACTGGTCTCCTCGCCAACCTGTGGATTGGACCAATCATCTTCACTTGGGTCAACCCATGTCACAGGCTCCTCAGTCAGGTGAGAGTTCTTGCTTGTTGTGTGTGGTGTGGTTGTAGCTTGTTTGTTCACATGAGTGGCTTGTTTTTTCACATGTATATGTCCCTTTGTTAACCACAGATAGTGATGTTCTGCTGTCAACACCATCTGCCACTGTCAGGTGAGAGTATTTCCCTGACAATGGTAATTGTGGATATGTATGGATGTGGTTCATGGGTGTGAGACCCACTTCTGATCTTTCGGGGATTGTGATTGCATTTTTTAGAAGCACCAGGTGTCACTTGGCCTTTGATAGAAGATGGTTGTTGAGCTGTGCTAGTGTGTTAGGTTATGTTTGTACTGTCCCAGATGGAGATGCTATATATTTCATTGGTTGATTTCTTACAGTAATAGGGTAAGTTTCTCTCGCTGACTTGCTGGAATTAGACCGCTATAGTTTTGTAGATGAGATGTGTTTGCCATACAGTTAGAGCAGTCACTGTGGCTAGGGTAATGACAACCTTAAACAAACAGGAAAAATGTTCCATTTAAGAATAAACAACATTATTGGATTGATCTTTTAAAAGTGAAAGGAAACAAGAATCTACGCATGAGCACAGCCAATGAGATGACTCTTTACTATTTAAAATCATAGAGACCAACAGATTTTACAATGTTGGTGTAGGTGAAAGGGCATCTAACTGGTTGTAGTCTACATGAGAATATTGTGTGTTGTTATTAGCTAAATATGTTCTATTTGTTCTGATGTTTCTCATATCTTAGCTGAGCGGGGGAGAACTACAGCAAGTGTGAGCTTCAGGACCTCTACTGCTTTAACATGTTGTGATGTTGCACTACTCGTGCAAGCCACACCACATGCCATGTCTTCTTTTTATTGTTCACTGTACCCAAGTAGACCACACACAAAATTCAGCTCAAGATACCATGAAGCTATTGTTGATTGTAGCTATGTAGGATGAGCTACTGCCTCATTCAAGGACTTGGTAACAGGTTTCACAGGAGAATTCCACCTACTAATGCAGATGTTTTGGTAGACAATCTGCTACTGTCGCCTTTGCACTTGATACCAGCTTGCCAAGAGTGAGAACTCCACAAACCAAACAGCAGAACAGAGCACATGCCATTTGTTATGTTTATAATTGGTGGGTGAAGCAAGTCCTCGTGGATAGTTGGATGGAAAACTTGATATTGATGTACATGGAGCATGTATTGGGGGATGTAGTCACTCTCTATAATCATAGATTTCACCACCATTTTATAAAGGCGGATTTAAAAAAAGTTTACATCAAGTATATATCATAAATTTAAATACTCATTCAACAACAAAAAGCTAAGCATACCAAGGTTAGTGCAAAACTGGCAAAATCCTCGCAACTGTGTTTTGGGGGTTTAGGAGGGAATCTAGCCCCCCACTACTTATGCCAGAGGCTAAAACTCACTTTGGTTAGCACCTTAAGCGGTGTTTCAGTGGATTTTGACACCAAAAATACTTCGAGCATGCCTTGAATCCTCTGCAAAGATAGTAAGCTCACAGCCCCCAAACAGGACTGGGCATGGATGCTTATATTTGGAGCCAGTTTCATTATCTAAAAAAAGTAAGAGTCATGAGCCACTAAGTGAAACAATGCAACAGAAATATAAACATGACAAGATATTAAATAAGAAGAAAATCTGATAATTTACAAGTTTATAGGGCGATGCAATGAGCATTAACCAGATGTGTTCAGGAGAGACATGTTTGGTGGTCATTCTTATTGCGGCACATAAAAGGCTCTTTCACAGCTACAGTAGTTTCAGGGGACAGTGCCATTAGACCAGGATCAATTCAGGATAGCCTCGAAATTTAAAATTTAAGTAGATTGCAACAACTGTAATGATGGTAGATATCTTCCATAATCTGATAATGTCTGATCTTGAATTCACACTTACTTCTTGCTTACTTCTTGCTTAATCATTAGCAGACATCAAAACTATCGATGACAGTTTCCTCACAGAGAGAGCACTGCTAGATCTATGTACATGAAATGTAATCCATATGAAAGTATGTATATGATTTAGTCTGCACCATTGGCTTGGAGGCTATCAGAGTAGTACCCAATACTATGGTCGGCATTCAGTCCCTACTTATGTGTGTATTAATTATGGAAAATCAACTTTGAACTGTAGTCAATTACTACTTTGTAAGTTGTAGCAAAAATTGAAAACCACCATTGGTGCTGGAACACCCACTACTGGCAAAACCCTGCTTAATACTCTGAAATTGCATATTTTAGACCTTGCATTGGAGAGGCAGGGTTTGCATGCCATCTCACAGGGTGATCGGAGTGTTATATTCTCTCACATTTCTGTGCAGTCAACTCAAAATATCACGTCCCACAAGACCTACCAGCACTACTGGTATATTAGCAGCCTGATTGGATATCATAGACTTGGGCGTGGCTATCCAAGAACTGTCGTATTATCCATAAGGCTGACTAGGCTTCATAGGGGCCCACCAAGGGGCCCACCAAAAACAGGGGCCCATGCGCAACCTTTTTTTATCGTACCCGTTAATTAATTGAAAAGTAAACGTGAGGAGATTGGTGCGCGCATCTATTCCCAGAGACCTGTGTGTTTAACGGTGGGCAATAATTTTAGTTTCTCCTCATGTCCGAAGAACTGGAGATTTGATAGAGGAGTTCTAACTTGTAGGTGCTACTCCTCTCTAGGATTACTTACTGGTACTTCATTACTCAAATCTCAAAATGTTTTCAAGTAGGCTGATAATAATTAAAAAAAGTAAAGCAACTCTCGTTACCAAGGTGAGGAACTAACTTTACTTCAGCTAACCTAGTATTATCTTTTATGACTGTTAGATCAAGCTAAATAGTGTAGGAATAGTAAATAGTTTAGCTAGCGTAGCTAAATAGCTAGCGCTTCATGAAGCTAGCTAGCTAACGGACCCAAGTAGCTAACCAGCTTGGTACCCATATAGCTAGCTGGCTAAAGGACCCAAGTAGCTAGCAAGCTAGCGCACCCACATAGCTAGTTAGCAGTTAAATAGCTATCTAGCTTAGCTAAATAGCCTTTTCTTTCCTGAAAACACTGTGATGGTTTTGTTATATAGTCCTTACTCACATTCAGTTGTTCACTTATTAATATATATTACATATAGGATTGCAGCAACATCTGTGATGAAGCAACATCTGTCATGTAATAATAACCATGAGACTAGGATGAAGGTATACAATATAGATTCAGTTTTATACGTCCTCTGTGAGTGGTAGGTCTGGAAGCTGACGGCTAGCCATGGTAGATCTATACAGGGTGAGGTGTCTGGTGCCATCCAGCCATTGCAGAAAGCACAGTCACACCTCTGACTTCCTCACACTTGGTAATGGTCTCCCTTGCCTCTCAGCCAGGTTGGGCCCACTTCGGCAACCTATGCTCAGCATGTGCATTGGTCCTGCCAATGGTAAACTTTAGCGTGGTGGGTCCAAAGAATAGCGGAAAACAATCTTCTGCATTTGGCAGGATGGAGGAACATTAGGTCCTGGTTGAAGGATGAATGCGGTACTCTGTGGAGCAATGTCATCTAGAATTTGAAATCAAATAATAATGGTTTATATGTGAAGTTTGCTTGATATAAAAACATTTGTCTGTGAAGTAGCTAATAATATTAGTTGTTATTATTCTTATTGCAGGAATATCATACCTTCCCCAGCAGTTGTCCAGATATATTGGCTAGCATCCACACGGCTGGTTCCACTTACATCTGATCTTCCTCTCCTCTGCTATCCTCTTCCTGCAGCTCTTCCCTTCCTCTGCTGTCCTCTACCTGTAGCTCTTCCCTTCCTCTGCTGTCCTCTACCTGCAGCTCTTCCCCTATTACCACTACCTCCCATTGACATCTGCTGACTTAGACCTCTCACTGTATCTGTCCCCCTATTTCCACTTGCTCCAACATCCATACTTGCACTCTCATTCTTGATCTCTTCAAAATTGCTCCTCATATCTATTTCTCATCATCACTACAACTATTTGAGTCACAGTATATACAATCACCAATGCTAT
Source organism: Cladorhizidae sp. MBARI D1340-BT2 (assembly GCA_028752905.1). Taxonomy (NCBI): domain Eukaryota; kingdom Metazoa; phylum Porifera; class Demospongiae; order Poecilosclerida; family Cladorhizidae; species Cladorhizidae sp. MBARI D1340-BT2. Next base: position 3,928,984 of record JAQNBH010000015.1, read on the forward strand.
TATCATCAGATAACATCTCTAGTAGAGTCTGGTATCATAACCACAGGCCATTCATAGTAACAACCACGAACAGCGTAACTGAACGTAGGTAACTAACCGCAGTAAAATAATAATTATAACCGTCGAGGTCAAATTAAAGTGGCTGTCACGATATCGTGACAATGACAATTGCGTATATACAATGGTCTTATAAATACGCCTGCCCATATCACCAATTAGTGACAATGTCCATACTCTTGTGCAGTTTCGGGGTGGGGGGCCCCTAAGATATCGAAGCCTAGGGGCCCTGCCTTGGGCACTGGGTGCGGATTACCACCTCAAACCACTGAGTTTGCGATGGAATTAGATGTGGGGTTTTGCGAACAGATGGAGTGGACTGCGTATCCTACAACTGTAACAGTCAATACTTCGAATTTTTTTAAAAATTGTATTACAGTTATCTACTATCCTTCCTCTATCTCTGTGTGAAGTTTTGAGCCTTCTGCTTGCTTCCTTATATCCAAGCGTGGGGTTAGAAGATGGCTAGTAGCTACGTAAGACGGACTTACATTTGTTTGTAACGCGAGGGCAATTGAGAAAATACTGTGCGTATACGGAATAATGGGAAACCCCGTTAGAAAGGGGAAAGTCCCTCGTTAATGCGCGGTTAAAAAATAAATAATAAATAAATAAATCTATTGTCACACAGAAAGAACTGTGTGAATAATTGGCATCTCCACAGGAAGCTGCAAAAGCAATTCCCTCCCAGAGATCAGCAGTCTCTCCTGGAGGTTATTGGTGACTACTTCACATCAAAACAGAAGTTGTGACAGTGACTCAGACAGTGACTCTTGAGTATGAAGAAGCAGGTATACATGCAAACTGTAGTACTAATACATAATGAAAGGTATGAAAGGTACAAATAACCAAATAAGAAAAGTAGTATAATAGTAAAGTAGTAATGATGGATCCATGGTTACACTGGAGGGAGTGAAGATTGTAGTGATGAGCAACAGCATGATCCAGAGTTGACCAATGATGAACAGATACAGGAAGCAATGTCGCACTTGCTGGCAGTTAGAGAATCTGTCAAAATTGAGGTTCGGTATGTGGACACTCAAGAAAAAGAGCTGGTATACTAGTTCATGACCAGTGCTGTGGCAGCTCCCACTTCAATGGCAAGAAGTGCTCCACACAATTCGCCAATGACTATGTGTCACAAATACGAGATTGCTGTCTTGAGCTTTCAAATAATGAACTTGATATGGTCATTCTCGGGCAGTTGCAGGCATTTTGCATTGGTGATGATGATGTTCACTGTTGGACTTACCCTGCACAGGGACAAAAAAGAAGTATCAAAGCTTCAACTACATTCAGAGAGTCTGTTTTATGTTTGTGAATGCTATGGGTATGAAAAGGATGAAAAATTTAAGCAAACATTTCAAAGAAAGTGGAATAACCCCAAGCATACATGGCAACACACACAGATGCCCAAAGCATTCTCTTACCACTAAAGACATAGAGCTTGTAGTCAGGTTCCTCCTGAAGCAACATGGACTTCTCCTTCCAGGCAGGGTTCCAGGTTACAGTAGGAGTGACATCAAGCTCCTACCATCCAGTACATCTAAAAGGGGGATTTGGAAATCTTACAGAAGTGATGAAACATCACATAATCAGGCTGTAGCTTACAGTACTTTTTGTAGACTGTGGAGAGAGTTACTACCATAATCATTGTCATGAAGCCAATGTAGGGCTTGTGCTGGCAATGCCAGAAAAATTGCACCACCATTCACGAATGCCAGTGGTATTTGTGTTTGATCAAATCCGTCTTTTCTGCCCGGAGAATAATCAAAACATCACATGCCCAATGCCAACAGTGGCAAAAGCAATAAGCTGACAAGGAACCCCTGTACCTGTGGATGCTGTCACAGCTGCTAACAGTCCTCCACCAGCACATCCTCCACCAGCAAAGCACATGAGGGAGTGTCGTACTTGCAGACATGCTGGTCACAACAGCAGATCATGTCCAAACACAGAAACATAGCTAATTCCTCACACTTCATATTGCTCAGTTTATGCTTCATACTATTTATACTGAACTCGGGTAAAAAACTACAATTTAGCCTGTCATTCATTTTATATTGTGATTAAAGCAACACTCTAGCTAGTCTCCTTGTGTTTTCTTCCCCTTTTCATGCTGAAGTTATCATTAGCTAGCTAGCTTAACATTATCTGGCAACTAGCTGAGCATTAGCCATAGCTACTGGCTAAGCACTATGGCTACTGGCCTAGCACTATTAAATACGTTATTTGTGGAGGTTGTGTTTGTACTCTTACACGAGAGCTTGGCAGGTGTGTACTTGGACATGCTAACTTTCATAAATGCACACATCACTGAATCTGCCTCTAGGACATGGAGATTACAGTAAATCCCACTCATCATATGATATGATGGGCAGAGCAAACTTGGTTACTATTATGATTTACTCTGCAGGTGCTTCCAAACAGAATGACCTGATAATGCACTAGTGGTCATAATTGAATAATTCATCACTTAATGTTGTGTGCCATTAATTTCCTATATATAGTATTTAGATATTTGAGAAATCATCAGAATTGGAGTTGGAGCTTGTAAATGTCAGTAATAACTGCTGGTTGAAAGGCTTGACATTTGTTCCTCAATGGTTTAGCTATATAGATGCATGAACCTGTAACACATGATCCAGATCCCTTGACAAAGCAACTTACTTTCCTGACAAAATTGTGAAAATGGCAAAATGCCTGACTGTGTAGGTGGACGTTGAAGGGTTAGAGGTTAAGATGTAAGATTCATTTGCCTGGCCTTTATGTCCACCTATAAGAGGTGGACCATAATAGAGAATGACTTTAAAATTACTAAAATGCTTCTGGTTATTTAATGAATAACATGTGGGTGCATAAATATATTATATATATATATATATATATAATAACTATCAAGTCCTAACAAGTATTAATCTTAAAAAGTCTTAATTAATGGACATGTCCATAAGCTACATTATGTTGAAGGTCCACTTCATGTTTATTAGTAGTAGGTGGCTCTATGTCCTCATAGAGTGGAGCAGGAGGTGTGGTCTGGCTTGTGGGTGGGCGTGTCTCCCTGCTACACTTGCTGTAGATAATGACTGCACCCACTCCTGCAGCCACTCCAGACAAAAGACCCAGAAGGAAGATGCACACACCAGCAGCAACAACTACAGGTACACTAACTGCACATACACACACACACACACATTTAATATGCATACACACACACAGTCAAACGCTCATGGGCACTTAACCTTTTATCTCAATATTCTGATGGGTGGGCACTTGCTCCAGCAAACTTGCCTGCCAGTAAGCAAAGGGTTTAGTGTAGTACTCCATATAATGTACACTAAACTTTGTACTTGATTTGTCCATGGGTCCAGCACGTACATAAAAACTTAACTCGGCCTGAAATAATAGAGTTGTTGTGCCAGGCGGTGGATTGTTGGAAGCCACTCACCACCCTCATCACCAGATTCTTCCAAGCCCTCCATTTCATCAGCTTCTTCATCTTAAGGTTTGCAAGGGGATCTTTGTTGTCGTTGATCTCCACTTCAATCTCCTTTGGAAACTTTCCCTGGTATGTTTGTTCCTCTGAGCCCTGTATGCAGTTTAACCTCCCACATAGGATGGAGTGAACTCTGAAAAATAGCCCCACACTTTACACTGCCAGCTATGCACATTAGAGAAAGTCATCCATCCATTTTCAGTGACAATGACTTCAAGATTATCAAGCACATGAAGTTGTGCTGTGATGCGTGGGCCCAATGTTCCTTTTTGCTCCTTGAAGATGACAAGCACAGGGAGTCTGTATCCGTTCCCTGATGCTATTATGAAACCTCTCTTTCCAGCACCAGTGGTAACAATTCAACAGTTCACTCTCCACGACAGTTGTTTGTGGCAGAAGGTGCTGAATCAAAGCTTACCTGCACAATGCTTGACCCATATTGCCAATCTCACATTTTCTGTAGCCATGAAGCTCTCTTGGAAATGGTTATTGGTGAAGGGTGAGCTGCAGCTTATAGTCTTCTGGCTCCTTTTAAGATGTGTTTGCATGCCACCTATATCCCACATTCCATTGGTTGTTCCAGCCAGGCAGCCACATGGAAGTTACAGGAAGCCATGGATACCAATTCTCTCAACATTGTCTAAGACCTTCTGCAGGAGATCCATGTTACAAACTACCCTGCCTTAAGAGCACTCTAGCTCTAGGTAGTAAGACCTCTGAGTCAACTTGTTGGCTGAAAATGGGTGCTCCACCATGCAGTTTCCTCTTCTTCTTCCCACTGCCTACACTGAAAAGCATCATATTTTTTATTCCTTTCTCTCACTTTTTTTCCTGTCCACTACAAACTATTTTAGCAGTCAACGTCACGTTCTGCATCACTTGTGCCTGGACCACTCCACAACTTCTACTTTGAAAGAGTTGTGTGCTCGCTCATTTTGAATGGGTGTGGTTTCATATTATAACTCTCCAGCTAGCTTCAACAGGTCATTACTATGAACTGTTCAACTCTTCAGCTTTCTCCAGATCATCGTACACAACTGAAATCTTTGAATCAGCATAATCCAGGATATTCCTGGTGGTGTGCACTTAGGCCAGATCATAATAATCGAGGTAGTGGACTCTTACTACACACAATATATATTATATATGCATGAAATTAACTTTATATCCATGGAATTAAATCTTTTTCTTAATGATCATGTCCTAGATCCTAGTTTTATTCAGCATAACATGTTTAATATGAATGCACAATCTTTTCTTTAAGTGCAACATCATCTTTCAGGATTAAAGTACAGCACAAGGGAAAAAATTACAAGCAGTTAGGTTGCATATAAAAAGCTAAACAATGCATGCTGAAAAAAGCTAAACAATGCATGCTGTAAAAAGCAAAACAATGCATGCTGTAAAAAGCTACACAATGCATGCTGTAAAAAGCTACACAATGCATGCTGTAAAAAGTTAAACAGTGCATGCTATAAAAGCTAAACAATGCATGCTGTAAAAAGCTAAACAGTGCATGCTGTAAAAAGGTAAACAATGCATGCTGTAAAAGCTAAACAATGCATGCTGTAAAAAGCTACACAATGCATGCTGTAAAAGCTAAACAATGCATGCTGTAAAAAGCTAAACAATGCATGCTGTAAAATGTTAAACAATGCAAGCTGTAAAAAGCTACACAATGCATGTTGTAAAAAGCTAAACAATGCATGCTGTAAAAAACTACACAATGCATGCTGTAAAAAGCTACACAATGCATGCTGTAAAAAAGCTAAACAATGCATGCTGTAAAAAGCTAAACAGTATATGCTGTAAAAAGCTACACAATGCATGCTGTAAAAAGTTAAACAATGCATGCTGTAAAAAGCTAAACAATGCATGCTGTAAAACGCTACACAATGCATGCTGTAAAAAGCTAAACAATGCATGCTATAAAAGCTACACAATGCATGCTGTAAAAAGCATACTGTAAAAAGCTACACAATGCATGCTGTAAAACGCTAAACCAATGCATGCTGTAAAAAGCTAAACAGTGCATGCTATAAAAGCTAAACAATGCATGCTGTAAAAAGCTAAACAGTGCATGCTGTAAAAAGCTAAACAATGCATGCTGTAAAAGCTAAACAATGCATGCTGTAAAAAGCTAAACAATGCATGCTGTAAAAAGTTAAACAATGCATGCTGTAAAAAGCTACACAATGCATGCTGTAAAAAGCTAAACCAATGCATGCTGTAAAAAGCTAAACAGTGCATGCTGTAAAAAGCTAAACAATGCATGCTGTAAAAAGCTACACAAGGCATGCTGTAAAAAGCTAAACCAATGCATGCTGTAAAAAGCTAAACAGTGCATGCTATAAAAGCTGAACAATGCATGCTGTAAAATCTAAACAATGCATGCTGTAAAAAGCTAAACAATGCATGCTGTAAAAAGCTACACAAGGCATGCTGTAAAAAGCTACACAATGCATGCTGTAAAAAGCTAAACCAATGCATGCTGTAAAAAGCTAAACAGTGCATGCTATAAAAGCTGAACAATGCATGCTGTAAAATCTAAACAATGCATGCTGTAAAAAGCTAAACAATGCATGCTGTAAAAAGCTACACAAGGCATGCTGTAAAAAGCTAAACAATGCATTCTGTAAAAAGCTAAACAATGCATGCTGTAAAAGCTAAACAATGCATGCTGTAAATGGTTACAAGCAAACACTTCAAATGGAACTTGTACACATTTGTAGTGCATGTAATTTGAAAGGGGAAGAAAGTGCCGGAGCTAGCTAGTGAGCCCCAGGAGAGCATTTGAGCATACATCAAGTCATTCCAGAGCATTTTTTTGCTTCCATTTTTCCCTGAAGCATGTAGTCGAGTGTAGTCTTGGGTTCATGAAGCGATCCATTTGAATGAATTATAATTACTGCAGTGTGCGTCAGTCTCCCATCTTGAAGCTGTTTAATTCCACAGACAAGCATAAGTGTCTCATCCTCTTTTCTCTAACCTTGCTTGCTCTTATATTAGCACCCCTTGATAGGTGTGGTCTAGTAGCAGTGTTTTGGATCAGTCTATCAAGAATCAGTGTAATTACTAATCGGTGTAAGTCCCTGTGGCCCTTGCTTTCTGGAATAGTAGTGTCCCTTGCTTTCTTTAATGTTAGTACCCCTTGTGTAGGTTTCTGTTTCATTATTCTCATTCATCAGGTGTCCTATTTCTGTGTATCAGGGTGACAGAAACAAAAGATCCTGTGTTGTGTTTGATAATAGAATACATTGTGAGGTAAGGAATTCTATGCTCTGCTACAGCATAACTGGAGCTATTGTCAGGTGGGCAGACAGTGGATGACCTTCTATTGTGATGGCAGAGATTAAAAAATTGTGAATGAGCAGATGAAGCTGGATGATGAGACCACAGCAGCTTCACCATGTAATTGCAATCTAGAGACTACGCTATCTCTCTCCGCACAGTTCTCCTGTGTTGGACTACTCTTGGATGGATGTTTCGTGGCAGCTGTTAATGCCAACTTATCCAACATGCCAATAAGGTGTGCATAAATTATACTAACTGGGAGGTAAGGCTTACCTGAAGATCTAGTGTGGGCTGATGAGTGCACAACTTGGAACTTGCACGTGCTTCTGCTGCTGAAAAAGGGGTGACCTCCCCCTCCCTCAAAGATAAATCAAGATGCACTAATTAGGATGCCACATAATTAGGTGATTATTGATGTAATTACGGGCCAAACTCAGTGAAGGTTCATGTCTGGGCTGGGATAAGCCTGTGAGGTGCAAGCAAGAGTTGCAGTTAGAAGGCATCATGCGGGCCTGTTGCATGTAATATTTTTGGAAAAGACCTTACTACCTTCTTGCATGACATTGTCCCTGACTACAACCACTGGTTCATGCAGGACAATCTTCCTAAGCACACATCTCACTTGGCTAAGATCTTCATGGACCATAACTGTTTTAACTGATGGAGGACTGCACTGGAATTACCTGATGCCATGAAACTCTATGGCACAAACTAAAGGAATACATACAGAGGGATTGGTGAAGGGCACAGAAGAACTTTGAACTCTCAACTATGCTAAGTGCACCTAGTCATTAGACACTTATGAAAGGTCCTGCCAAAGATGATTGACCTGGTGCAGAGGCTACCAGCTACTGAGTTTTGCTAGTTGCTGTTTTCTGACTGTTGCTGTTTTGTCAGTTGTTTCTTGCAGTGTTAGATTATATAATTATTATTCTATTCTGTTGTACACAAAAACCATTTACAATGTTAACCCCCTGAATTGGGGGAAACAATGAAAGTATAGCAGCATCTTTTTAGAGAGAGCACCTACAAATGGAGGTGGTTGGAGCAAGAGGGCAGACCAACTTATATTACTGTGTGTACCACTGTACAGTAGCTATGAATGGTTGACTTGTGTGTACAAGGACTTGCCACTAAACCCCCAACTCTTTGAAAGCAAGCAAGTATAATTTTAAGAACCAATGGCTAACAGCAACTTGTTGATGTGCATGTATATTATATATTCACTCCTCGAGATATAAACTGCAAGATCCACTCACATTCTTATTTGTGTAAATAAAACATAATTATTTTATAAGTACACACAAAATACTTAAGCATCCAAAATATAAAACAACATTGCAGAGTCCATGTGCTCTATGAATGTGTCATAGAGCAATTGCATACCTTGACTAGATTTGGTTGCAGTAGTAGGTGGTGTTGCTTCAGTTGGACTGGAGCAGCTCAGCAATTGTGGGTCAGGCCTCCAACTTCCATCCATAGTGCATGTAGCAGTCATTACATCTGCAGGACTCAAGCCAGACAGACACTGAAAGTTCACCACATCTCCTTCCACATATGTACGGCAATCACAAGCTTGCATTGACCCATTCAGAGGAGATTGCGGGGCACTGCACACAACTAAAATATGTATGATGACTTTATTGATAATGACGTAAATTTTCTCACTTGAAGATGTTCTAGCCTTCATCAGGAATAATCTGATGAAGGCAAGAACATCAGCCTAAAACATCCAGTGAGTAAATATAAGTGGACTATTGAGATAGTCAGTGCACATATACTATGCCAAGTGAGAGTTTGTTGAGCACTAAATACATGTAGGCAATATAAAGTCAAGATTCAACCTACTTGAACAATCTAGTAGTGCTGGGTCAGGCATCCATACTCCATCAGTTCACTGCCCACTTGTGTGCACTGAGATGTCTGGTTAGTTTGGGGTAAGTACCCATCTGAACAGCTGTATGTAATAGTAGCTTCTTCAAGAGTGCTAGTGAAGGGCCACACTCTCACATCAGCAGCCACATTTGGAGTGAAGCAGTTCACTATAATTTAAGTATAGCATAGGAGAGGCTTCATTGCTATGTGCACGGAACATGATTTGATTGAGCACAGAACTATATTCATGCCACACACAGACAATGTATTTTTCTCATATATTATGAACAAGATAAAAGTCTTTCTTCCAATCTGACATGAATTTTTGTAATTACGTTTCACCATGACCAAGCTCCGAGATAGTCACATGACTACATATAAAGGTAGTCACATGACTACTTGTAAAGGTAGACACATGACTACTTGTAAAGGTACACATGGATCCGGATTTCCCATAATTATTATTTGTGAACAAACACACACACACACACACTCCATTGAGCCAGATTTAAGAGAAATGCCTGGCTTGTTCCCTGTGGATAGGAGGCAAAGTAATGATTACATATCCAGACCAACCACAGATCATACTCCCACACATATAAGTACTCCTGTATGTGTCTGCCTGCCAGTCTGTCTGCTGGTCTGTATGTGTCTGCCTGCCTGTCTGTTTGCTGGTCTGTATGTGTCTGCCTGCCAGTCTGTCTGCTGGTCTGTATGTGTCTGCCTGCCAGTCTGTCTGCTGGTCTGTATGTGTCTGCCTGCCAGTCTGTCTGCTGGTCTGTATGTGTCTGCCTGCCAGTCTGTCTGCTGGTCTGTATGTGTCTGCCTGCCAGTCTGTCTGCTGGTCTGTATGTGTGTGCCTGCCAGTCTGCCTGCTGGTCTGTATGTGTCTGCCTGCCAGTCTGTCTGCTGGTCTGTATGTGTCTGCCTGTCAGTCTGTCTGCTGGTCTGTATGTGTCTGCCTGCCAGTCTGTCTGCTGGTCTGTGTGTGTCTGCCTGCCAGTCTGTCTGCTGGTCTGTATGTGTCTGCCAGTCTGTCTGCTGGTCTGCATGTGTCTGCCTGCCAGTCTGTCTGCTGGTCTGTATGTGTCTGCCTGCCAGTCTGTCTGATGGTCTGTATGTGTCTGCCTGCCAGTCTGCCTGCTGGTCTGTATGTGTCTGCCAGTCTGTCTGCTGGTCTGCATGTGTCTGCCTGGCAGTCTGTCTGCTGGTCTGTATGTGTCTGCCAGTCTGTCTGCTGGTCTGTATGTGTCTGCCTGCCAGTCTGTCTGCTGGTCTGTATGTGTCTGCCTGCCAGTCTGTCTGCTGGTCTGTATGTGTCTGCCTGCCAGTCTGTCTGCTGGTCTGTATGTGTCTGCCAGTCTGTCTGCTGGTCTGTATGTGTCTGCCTGCCAGTCTGTCTGCTGGTCTGTATGTGTCTGCCAGTCTGTCTGCTGGTCTGTATGTGTCTGCCTGCCAGTCTGCCTGCTGGTCTGTATGTGTCTGCCTGCCAGTCTGTCTGCTGGTCTGTATGTGTCTGCCTGCCAGTCTGTCTGCTGGTCTGTATGTGTCTGCCAGTCTGTCTGCTGGTCTGTACGTGTCTACCTGCCAGTCTGTCTGCTGGTCTGTATGTGTCTGCCTGCCAGTCTGTCTGCTGGTCTGCATGTGTCTGCCTGCCAGTCTGTCTGCTGGTCTGTATGTGTCTGCCTGCCTGTCTGTCTGCTGGTCTGTATGTGTCTGCCTGCCAGTCTATCTGCTGGTCTGTATGTGTCTGCCTGGCAGTCTGTCTGCTGGTCTGTATGTGTCTGCCTGCCAGTCTGTCTGCTGGTCTGTATGTGTCTGCCTGCCAGTCTGTCTGCTGGTCTGTATGTGTCTGCCTGCCAGTCTGTCTGCTGGTCTGTATGTGTCTGCCTGCCAGTCTGTCTGCTGGTCTGTATGTGTCTGCCTGCCAGTCTGTCTGCTGGTCTGTATGTGTCTGCCTGCCAGTCTGTCTGCTGGTCTGTATGTGTCTGCCTGCCAGTCTGTCTGCTGGATTAGTCCTCATAGTTCATATCTAATAACAAACATTAAGTTTTAGCACCTAATGAAACAAGTCATTGCATAGAGTAGAGCTTCCTCTAGATATCTGTGTTTTTGAGGTAGTCTTCCAGTAACTTTGCTATAGTTATACCTATGAAAAATGTTTTGGTATCAAAACAGAGCACCCTATCTTTATGAAGTTTGCAGAATGTATGGACTATAAAGTGGTAACCACAAGTTTTTTAAACACTTTACAACAAAAATGGTTTCGTCCCCTTAACCCTTTCACCGCCCACTTTAGAAAGGGATATTGATGACTACAACATTTTATTCCGTATAAAATCAGTGGTTGAGAAAAGTACCTAGCAACCATATATCTCTAGATTGTCCATGAATAGACAAACATTTTGGTTAAATTTGGTTTCCTAGCAACTAAACTACAAATCGTGAATATGTTTATAATATGTTCTTTCTCTTATTACTTCAACATTGGATAAATAGTTATATAGATTAAGTAATAATTACATACCATACTAATAATTATAGCATACTAATAATTACATACCATACCAAGTTGTAGCCCATGCACTTTTGAATCTTTAGGTAAAATATGGTGACTCATAAATAAACTATACCTTTAATGGGGGACTGTATGTAAAAAATCCTTCTTTCAAACTGTTCTTGTACCTATCCTCTAGCAATTTAAACACTTTGAGAGGCATTGGAAGCTCCATTTTGAAGTTAAGTTGGTTTTTGTCCATGTTACAGATCAAGAAACTACAAAGAGAACACATCTTACATGATATCTGCCGTAACTTGGACTATATTTTTCTCATTTTTTCTTGTTTTTTTTGGCCATAAAGCTCATAACTTTCCTACACTTCACAAAAAATGATAATTTTTTATATCACTGGATAGCTCTTCTAATTAATATATGTAACAAATTTTTAATTACTATAAATGTTGGAAACTTTTCTGCAAGTTAGATCAACTTTTTAGGGATCTTGATGTATCTTCCGAGAAAAAATTTCTGCAGAGACGTTCAACATATCATTAGAAAGCATAAAGCATAAGGAACATAAAGGGGGAAAATTACCTGCATAGAGTGTATAGGAAAAAGGTTATGGCGATTTATAATACTTTGGTGGTGCTGACGTAGAGTCCCCCCTTAATAGCTAAAGATTTCATTATCTTTTTTGATGGACCAGGAGCAGTTGATGGACCAGTAGAATGAGATGATGGTCTGCGAGCATGACTGTAAGTGCTTATTGACAGGCTCTGTCCCCGTCAATGTCCTTGTCCACGACATTGTCTATGGAGCCGTCTGTCAGCTTTCCACTCTCTACTCAACTTCTTTAGCTTGAGTATTGGGAACAACTGCGACGCCCTAATATAACTATTAACTTACTGTCACAATTACTACTAGAGCCAAAATCAGACTACCCTTCCTGGTAGCCGTTTCCCCCTCCCTAGCCCAAAACTAGTAGGGAATAGCGCCTTGCTATTGAATGGGTTAAAGTTTATTAAGAAATGTAAAAATATCCAAGCTGCAATATCACATAAACTTACAACAACACTCAGTTGTACTATATCAGTTTTTTTTAAAAACAATCCCGCGTCTCTAACAACAACAATCGCCGTTAGCTGATGACGTCACTGTTCGTCATCAGTGGATTCGCCACTCCGTAAATAAACCCGTAAGGGCACCGTCTCGTAGCCCCCCGCTGGCCTTCCGTTGCGTTTGTGAGCTTTGTTGGCAACCACATGTCCTTTTGGAGAGCTTTCCTTTTGATAGCTTCGTTGTTGAGTATTTCTTTGTGGCTTTGTTAATTGCTCATTACTGTTCTTATTCGTTTGTAGGTGCTGTGCTGTCTCATACTTGTCTAGTGCTGGGCACTCTGTAGTCAGGGTTGAGATCCCTGACACTCCCTCAACCATAGTCAGAGACCCCTGGTCTCTTCATAACCCATCAGCATTGGCGTTCTTGCTGCCACTTCGGTGTACAATCGTAAAATCATATTGCTGTAATGATAGGGCCCACCTTGCCAACCTGCCATGACTGTCCTTCAGGTTGCCAAGGTGAGTTAATGGGTTGTGGTCTGTTTCGATTGTAAACTTTGATCCTTGCAGATAGGTACGAAAGTGTTTAACTCCTTTAACAATTGCCAGAGCCTCACGCTCTATGGCAGAGTAATTTCTTTCACTTTGTAACAACTTCTTTGAGGCGAAAGCGATCGGATGCTCTTCCCCTTTTTCATCTACCTGACTAAGGACATAACCCAATCCAAATGCTGACGCATCCGTCTGTAAAATAAATGGTTTGGTCCAATCTGGCATGACTAACACCGGTGCTCGGGTGAGTACTTCTTTTAGCTCAACGAAAGCTTTGTCGCATTTCTCATTCCATTTAACATGCTTAGGCATACTTTTCCTTGTAAGTTCGGAGAGGTGTGTGGCAATAGATGAAAAGTTAGGAATAAATTTCCGGTAGTAACCGCAAAGACCTAAGAAAGAACGGACGTCCTTTTTAGTCTGGGGCTGCTTAAAGGTCTTCACTGCCTCCACCTTACATTCCATAGGCTGCACCAAGCCACTCCCAACTACGTGTCCCAGATATACGCAACTACCACTTCCGAAAGTACACTTTCTCTCTTTTACTTTTAACCCAGCTTCTCTTAGCTTGTCGAACACAATTTCCAAATGACCTAGATGGTTCTCCCAGGTATCACTGTGGATAATAATATCATCCAGGTATGCAACAGTGAACTCATGCAATCCATTCAATAAACCATCCATTAACCTCTGGAAGGTAGATGGTGCTGAAATTAACCCAAAGGGCATCGTCAAAAACTCATACTTTCCGTATGGAGTCACAAATGCTGTCTTTTCTCTGTGTTGAGGATTTACGGGGACCTGATAATAACCTTTCGTTAAATCCAGGGTGGTTATAAACTTTGATGAGCCAATGTTAGCTATCAGGTCTTCAATATTTGGGAGTGGGTATGGGTCATTAATGGTCACCTTGTTAAGTTTCCTGTAATCTACACACATACGTTGTGTGCCGTCCTTTTTCTTTACCAATACAATAGGCGCTGCCCAAGGGCTTTTGGATGGTCTAATTATTCCCTGGTGAAGGAGTGTTCTTATCTCCTCTCTCAGTACCTCTTGAGAGTGGTGGGCCAACCGGTAAGGGGGAAATCTTATAGGCACAGCATCTCCTGTGCGTATCTCATGCTGCACAACTTGTGTCTTTCCCGGTACATCTTGCAATACATCTTTGTATTTTTCCTTGAACTTTTGAATGTCTAAGTGATGAGGGTCTAGCATGTGTGAGGTATGCACAACCTCATCATTCCCCAAATCTTCCTCCTCGTCGTCACGGGCTAAGAATGCCGCTGACTCAGGAGGAGTCCACAACTTCATGCAATTGACATGAAAGGTTCGATACTGTTTTAACTGGGTTCCAAAATCTACTTGGTAAGTTATTTTGGTGATTTTTTTCACAATGAAGGGTCCTTGCCATTGATTCTGTAGTTTGTTAGTTTTTCCCGGTCTAAATACTAACACGAAGTCGCCTACAGCAAAGGTTCTCTCTTTAGCCTTCATGTCATAGTAAAATTTCTGTTTCACTTTTTCATCTCTCTCTTTCTTATAGGCCAAGTCTCGTACTACTTGCATATTTGCTTTGAGTGTAGCTATATATTCACTCACACTACTTTCATCATTCTCCTCTTTGCCTTGCCAGTATCTGACCATTTGATCTAATGGCATTCTCATCTGTTTACCAAATAGCAATTGGTATGGGGAGAATCCTGTGGTTTTATGGATAGTTCCACGATAAGACCACAGTACATAAGGCAAGCATAGGTCCCATTCAACCTCAGGGTTCTGTGTTCGTTTTCTTAACAACTTTTTCAGGGTGGCATTAAAGCGCTCCACCATACCACCTGTCTGAGGATGGTATGGGGAGGTTTTGATCTGCTTAATACCAGTCATGCTACAATACTTCTTCATAATCTTAGATATAAAGTTAGATCCATTGTCAGTTAACAATTCTTGTGGTACCCCAATTCTAGCTGTTACTTCGATTAGACAGTTTACAATGGTTTCTGTAGTAACATTTCTTAATGCAAAGGCCTCCGGCCACTTTGTGGCATAATCCATCAACACTAGGATGTATTTTTTACCGGCCTTGGTTCTGTTCAATGGTCCAAACACATCCATTGCAATCCTGGTAAAGGGTTCCTTTATAACAGGTAAAGGATGCAAGGGTGCTCTCGCAATAATGGCAGGGCCAGCCTTCTGGCAGATAGGGCACGATGCACAAAGGTCCTTGACATCTTTAGCTACACCAGGCCAGTCCATACGAGTCCTTATGGTACTTAGGGTTCTCTCACTGGCGTAGTGACCAGATATGGGGGAGTTATGGGCCATTCTCAAAACTCGGCTTCTGGCTACTTTAGGCACCACGATTAAATCTTTTCCCAAGGTATTATATGGTTTTCTCATTAATATTCCTTTGTGCCAAAAGTAAGGTTCTTTATCAACACCTGCTTTGTCCCTTATATGTTTTAGTGTGTCATCACTCTGAGATTCACTCAACTCCTCTCTGGTGATGACTCCATTCAACACTTCATCAGACACTCCTCCGTCACAGTCCTCAGTGGGAGAGGTCATCTCATCCTCGGTCTCTGCTCCTAACTCCTTCATCTCACTTCCATCTTCGACCGGGTAGAGTGAAGATATGATGGGCCGGTCCCGCTCCTGTTGAAGACCCTCCTCCTCCTCGAGGTTGTCTTGCTGTATCTTCTGGGCACGGGTGACTACCAGGCCTGACTCGGTCGAGATGGAAGTCGATGTGGCGTTCTTTTCTTCAATTTCTGGCTCTTCGCTCAGAGCCTTCTTCAGATACTGCCTGAAATGGGGAATGTCTCTTCCCATCAGCATATCTTCGGTTATGTGCTTTGACACACCTACAGCAATGCAGGTAGACTTCCCTTCTACCTCCAGCATGACACTTGCTGCTGGGAAGTATGTTTTCATTTCTGAAGCTGTACTATATGGAATAGTCCATCCTAAGTAATCTTTCTCAGCTACACATCGAGGATGCACAATGGTCTTTGTGCATCCAGTATCATGTAATGCTGTTATTTCATGACCATTGATCCTAACTGTCTTGGTCCAGTCGGGCATCTTGGGTTTCTTTTGAGTGACAAGGCTGCATTTCGTATTTTCAACTTTAACCCGACAATCTCGCTGGTAATGACCACATTTAAAGCACTCAATCGTTCGCAGGTCACGGTAAGGAGGAGGTCCATCTCTACTCCTTGGTGAAGGTCCATCGTTCTTTCGAGAGTCTTGACTTGCCAAACGGTTGTATGTTCCTTTCGAAAATGGTTGATACTCTTTTTCCTTTTTAACCGATTAAACGCCGTAAGCGCCATATGGCGCGAGACCTTACATCCTTCGCCACACAAAAATATATAAAATGAACCGTTACGAGCTAACAGCCCCGGTTGGGTTCTGCACATGCCTAGTAGACTAGAGAACGTCACAAAAATGATTATTTCCGGTTGATGCATCGTGCAACAAAAATCCTGCGGTTGAACGCCATTTTTGTTGGTCGAGCTTTTTTTTTAAACTGCTCAAAGATGCTCTCCTGTGAGGACGTTATTTCTCAACTTTTAGCCGACGATTCTGGCGATTCTGGGTCAGATTCATTTGGGGAAGAAGGTGAAGACATCTATGCATACCGAGGAAACACTCTGGATCCAGTTGCTCTAAGAGAAGAGGCGCGCTTGGATGGACTTCTCGATTGTAAGTTTCTTCTAACCTTAGCGCTTCATAGCCTTTGTTTACCATAGTCAACTGAGAGTGTACAATTGCCAAATACTAGCTTATTCTGTTGGTATTCCAAATTCAGACAGGATAGTTATAGGAAAAAAGTTATAGCTAAGAGTGTAGGTTGGAGTTGTTGATGTTGATTTTCATTTGAATTTGAATTTTCAAATGTTGACCACAAACTTGATATATATATATATCTTGTTTTTCCAACCCTCCCCAATACTTTTCCTACAGCATCAGATGATGAGAGTGGAGATGAGGCATCTATGACTCCTTTTGTTACATTGGAGGATGAGGAAGCCTTGCCTGAAGTCTCTACAGGGCGTGGGAACACGACTGGTGCTGGAGTTGTGCGAGGGAGAGGCGGGCGAGGGAGTACTGTCCGAGGGAGAGGCGGGCGAGGGAGTACTGGCCAAGGGGGAAGCAGCTCAAGTGGTAGTGGAGTCGTAAGTGTTGCTAGTGGTCCTCCAAAAGGTACTGGTAGTAGGCGGGCCAGAGGTTATAGGCGTGTGCGAGCATCTGGCACTGGTTCTGTCCGAGCATCTGGCACTGGTTCTGCCCAAGCATCTGGCACTGGTTCTAGGCTAACTGAGGTCACAGGTAAGTGGGAAATAAAGGAGCCAACTCCTTTGAAATTGGACTATACAGCAACAGCTGGTCCAACTTCTTCATTGCTTGGTGCATCAAGTACATTTTTAGATGCATTTTACCTTTTTTTTACTCTTGAAGTGTGGGAACTCCTAGTAGCAGAGACGAACAGTTACGTTTCTAGGATGGCTAGTCTCTCCAGGCCATGGGTAGATACTAATATAGAGGAAATGAAAGCTTTTGTAGGAATGTTGATAATAATGGGAGTTTCCACACTTCCATACTTAGAATTGTACTGGTCCACTAGGGATTTGTCTGGATCTTTGGTTCGTAAAGTAATGCCTAGGACTCGGTTTTTGGAGCTAATGCGTTATGTACATGTAAATTCTATTGATGGTTTGTTGGTTACAAATTTGATAGAAGCTTGTTTATTGAATTCATTTATTTTGTTTTCTTCTGTCCGAGCTCCAATATCAGTAAGGAAGGGTAATTATCTAGAAGCTAGGATTGTTCTAGCTAAATCTTTGATTGGTTCTTTCTCTTCTCGGCAGCGTGCAGGTCAACGTTGTAGTCAGGCAAATAGTCAGCTAGATCGCCTCAATTTAAAACTAGGTCATTTCCCACAGTGCTGTGCAAAGAAGTGCTGTGTAGTTTGCATTAGTAAAGGTTACAGGCATGAGGCAAGGTCCCTGTGTTGTTTTTGTAAGGTTCTTTTGTGTGGTGGATCAACAGGCCGTGACTGTTTTCGTAATACCATACCTTGGTGGACTATCAGTAATGTTTATGCACCCCCTGCTCCTTTCTGTGCTTCTCTCTTGTTCCCTGCTCCTTCGTCTACTTCTCTCTTGTTCCCTGCTCCTTTGTCTACTTCTCTCGTTCCCTGTCCCTTCGTCTACTTCTCTCGTCTCTCCAGTTCAAGTGTTATTCTTATCCTGGTATCTCATGTTTGTGTAGAATAAAAACATGGTGAAATATCATGCCGGAGACCAAGCAAGCTATACCCAAGACTGAGCAAGTTCTACTCTACCCGTGACAGCAAGACCGGAGCTCTACCCAAGACACTCCCTTACATAATTGTGTTTTATATTATGGTTTTATTCTAGTATGTGTTAGCATTTTCACTCTCTTATAATTTGTTTTTTGTATTATTATGTGTTAGCATTTTGATGGGGAAAACAACCCACTGGCTTTGCAGCTGGTAGAGGGTTTGTAAATAGATGCTCCATCTTGTGTTGGCATTATAATGTGTGTATAATAGTGTGAAAATATGAAAATATTCACCCCCAAGAAGATGACAAGGTTTTATAATGCTGGTTAGTTCTGCCCAGTTGGTAAGGAAGGCTCGATTTTTTTTACAGGAAGTAGAGCTATCATGTGGCTGAATATGACCCAAGTTTCATGGGTGGAGTCCCTGCAGAACGGAAGATATAAAAATTATAAGTAAAATACCTCGCTAATTCATGAATAATTTGCCCGCGGGTACTAGGAATACGGCGTGCAATCGGTTAAATGGTAATCTCTCAGTTTTTGTCCTTTGGTTTCCCAAATGTCTCACAATGGATTCTGTCAGCTCAGCATAATTTTGGCAGTTTAAGTTCCTCATTTGGATTTCGAGCCACGGTGGTAATTTAGCCAGGACTAATTCCATCATTACTGCCTCTCTGGTAGGTACCTTTGTAGAATCCAACCATTGATGAAAATTTTGCCGGAAGTCCCGCAACCACTGATCAGGTTTGTTTGAATTAAAACACTGCTCAAACACTTTCTTACGATGTGATTCAGTAGACATTTGATACACTGACAAAAGTGTGCTCTTCACCATCTGGTAGTCGGCCTGTTGGACCGCCGAAAGTGCAGACACAGCCAACAGCCCGGCTCCAGACAGTGAGCCCCTCAGGTGGATTGACCATAATTCCACTGGCCATTCACTGGCATAGGCAGTGGCTTCAAACGTATCCAAATACGCTGACATGTTGTCTGTTTCCTCAATAAATTTCTGAAGGTGCAGATGTAGTACTGGTGTAGGTGGTGGAGTTCTTGCAAGAGCTCCCTGTACTCCTTCCATCAGTCTCTGAAGGTGCAGATGTAGTACTGGTGTAGGTGGTGGAGTTCTTGCTCGAGCTCCCTGTACTCCTTCCATCAGTCTCATGAAATGGTCCTGCTGGTCTGCTATTGCCTGACGGTCTAGTTCCCGCTGTTCAGCTGCTTGTGCCTTCTCCTTCTTACGGACACTAGCCTCTCTATCCAGACGTGTGGCTTCTCTATCAACACGGCTCTGTTCGATAGCCAACATTTGTTGCATAAAGTTTTCCATACTATCTTCCTGTTGCTGGTCGGTTGATATGTGACTTCTTAAGGTTCTCAAACGTCGTTCGTGTGACATATAACTATTAAGAAACAACTCAACAACAACTGTAATATTAGTGAACAACTTGCCTAGGCTCAGGGTTGGTTTGCAAGTTCCCTGGTTTACACCTGAACAGTGTCCCTGACTTAGCTAGCTAACGATTCACAACTCAATCACAACTGGCTAATCCTATTAGCTAGTTCTGGTAGTTCTGGGATACAGAATCCCACCGCTGCCACCAATGTCAGCTTTCCACTCTCTACTCAACTTCTTTAGCTTGAGTATTGGGAACAACTGCGACGCCCTAATATAAACTTACTGTCACAATTACTACATACTAGAGCCAAAATCAGACTACCCTTCCTGGTAGCTGTTTCCCCCTCCCTAGCCCGAAACTAGTAGGGAATAGCGCCTTGCTATTGAATGGGTTAAAGTTTATTAAGAAACTGGAAAAATATCCAAGCCTCTTTAACTGCAATATCACAAAAACTTACAACAACACTCAGTTGTACTATATCACCAGCTATGGGGGAGTTATGGGCCATTCTCAAAACTCGGCTTCTGGCTACTTTAGGCACCACCATTAAATCTTTTCCCAAGGTATTATATGGTTTTCTCATTAATATTCTGGTGGCAGCGGTGCCCTTACGGGTTTATTTACGGAGACAGTGACGTCATCAGCTAACGGCGATTATTCTCATCTGTTTACCAAATAGCAATTGTTGCGAGAGCACCCTTGCATCCTTTACCTGTTATAAAGGAACCCTTTACCAGGATTGCAATGGATGTGTTTGGACCATTGAACAGAACCAAGGCCGGACAATTACTACTAGAGCCAAAATCAGACTACCCTTCCTGGTAGCTTTTCCCCCTCCCTAGCCCGAAACTAGTAGGGAATAGCGCCTTGCTATTGAATGGGTTAAAGTTTATTAAGAAACTGGAAAAATATCCAAGCCTCTTTAACTGCAATATCTTACAACAACACTCAGTTGTACTATATCAGTTTTTTAAACTAAAACAATCAGCTTTCCTTTTGATAGCTTCGTTGTTGAGTATTTCTTTGTGGCTTTGTTAATTGCTCATTACTGTTCTTATTCGTTTGTAGGTGCTGTGCTGCCTCATACTTGTCTAGTGCTGGGCACTCTGTAGTCAGGGTTGAGATCCCTGACACCGTCCCCACGGCCACATCTTGGTATTGAATGCGAAGTTGGAATAGAGATTGGAAGAGTGGAAGGTAGTAGAGGAGGAGAGTACAATGGAGGAGAAGAAGCTGGTGGAGTTTGCGGAGAGTAAGCTACACCAGTTGGGCCTACAGTATTCAAGTCGGAGGCAGAACCTGTCACAGAGACAGACCATGTAATATTGCCATAGCCAGAAACTATAGCTAGTTAGCTAACAATAATATTTATCTAGCTTTAGAGCTAGGTATAATGTTGAAGCTATCAACCATGCTCAATTTTGTATATTCTTACTTAGCTATAGCTCCCGATGACATTTCTTCCAATGTTCTAGCTATCTATATCGACTGTACTTAGCTTCTGGATCACCATCGTCTACCTGGACAGAATCAACAGCTCTCCTGAGATCTGCCATGACCTCACAGAGCACAGCACCATCTCCGAGGTATACCTGCATCCCAATATCTTCTTCGTCACTGCTTTCACCGTCCAAGAGGGCGAAATCATCGTCGAATAGCAGCTCCAAAGCCTTGTCTCGGTCGAATCGTAATGACATTTCCCCCCAGTTTTGTAATTTGAACTTTGACCTCACATTTACCTAGCTACCTACAAGCTACCTACAAGCTATTCAATTGAAATGTTGCTTATTCGTAGAACAATCCTTTCCGCATATTTAGGCAAAATATTGAACAGAGTGAATGAACAGTCGATTTATTGGGTGAAGGTCCTCGGTTTTCCGCTTGTAAGCACTTAGGGCGGTGAGAGTGTTAATTAAGCCAGACCTCATTGTTAATACACAGTTTAGAGGCAAGGCACACTTCAGGACAAGTAATGTCTACTATTGTATGTCCCTTCCCCAAGTTTGCAATTATTTTACTGTTTTTCTCTGACACCTTTAGACACTTGTACTCTGAACTGTCAGGCATAATGATCCAGCCTCAGGCCGTGTCATTGGTGACAATGTCAGTGTTGCCATAATTTTTTGGGTAATTTCCAAATTACTCGCTTGTGTTATCCGCAACAAAAAATACA
This sequence comes from Cladorhizidae sp. MBARI D1340-BT2, assembly GCA_028752905.1. Lineage (NCBI taxonomy): Eukaryota > Metazoa > Porifera > Demospongiae > Poecilosclerida > Cladorhizidae > Cladorhizidae sp. MBARI D1340-BT2. Next base: position 3,950,693 of record JAQNBH010000015.1, read on the forward strand.
AACAAAATCCAAACAACAATTTCATGAGAAATAACGTACTAAAGTGTGTTCATAGCATTTACACATGTCTTTAATAGTTCAGTTTTCGGTTTAAATTCATAGCACTTTTGAGGAACATTGAATTGCACTGTTAAAAGTGAATTTAATGTAGACTGTTTCTGTGCTTCGTTTTGTTGAGACCAATGTGGCTGAATAAACGTTTGGTATCAGCATTGCCATGGGGTATAACTAGAAAGGCTTTTGCGAGTTTTGCCAATGTGGAGAAGTGATACTCAGTTTCCAAGCAGTCTTTGATTTGGCTGATTGCATGCCAATACTTACACCTCTGTGATGGCCGTGACTTTAGGAGGTAATGGCGATGTGCAGAAATCCATAAACTCCTCTTGAAGGCTGGGTTTGTCACCAACTTGAACTACCTGAGGAACACACTCTGCTGCAGCAAGCACACGACCAGCCATACTGTATCGTTGTAAGCCTGGTTGAAGCCATTTGAGATTGGAGAGTAACTTGTGACTCATAGGTAATCGTTTGACAGTTCACTTGGCTGCAGCAATCCACCAAGCTTGGATAGTCTCCCTAAATTTTCTCATATCTTCAGATAATAATCCATCCTTTTCTTCATTGTGTTGTGACCTACGAAAACTTCATGTAAAGGGAGATACTCTTCTGAGTTATCAATACACACTTGTTTTTCCAACAATCCTGGGGAATAACTTTCAACACAGCTGTTGCTTTACTACGACTGTACTTAAAGTCTTTAGCAATAGAAGAATCAGGAAACATCAACTTGAATAGTTTGGTACAATGATCTCCCAATTGAAAGGCAAGATGGTGATCTCCACGGAAATATGCGAAGAGTACTTCTGCACGGATTACAGACTCCTCTCTTATTGGCCCAAAGTAGGACTGTAGAGGCAGTACACCCACACCATCTTTTTCTGAGTGTTTGTGTAATTTCGTTTCCTGATGTCTCCTGAGATCTCTAGTACCACCTCTTGCAAGGTTTATATCACGAGAGCACTTCATACAGAAGGCAAAAGAAGATCTCTTTCTCAAAGTTGTGGCCCATGGGAAAGTCTTTGCATACTGTCTGCGATAGACACACCAATTGCTTTTTTGCAGACTTAGAAGACCTGACAGATGTAGAGATTTGAATGTCAATGTCAATTTGTGAAATCTCATTATCAGAGTCAGAATCCATATCTGAAGAATCTTCTTCTTGTAACCTTGAAGTACTGGGTTCTGAAGATGCCATAGCTAACTCTCTCTGACAGTCACTGTGAAAGATTCTAACTCTTGCACAAATCAGGCTTTAAATACCCAGCTCATGCATGAGCATGCACATAGATCAAAGGGTTCTGGTTCTGTAGGCATATTCCTGCACAGACCTGGGTGAACACAGGACAGAGGAATATTCTTGCACAGACCAGGTGACCACATAATAACACAGGACTGTGCAGGAATATTCCTGCCAGATCAAGTGATCACATGAATATTCCTGCACAGACCAGGTGACCACCAAATGACGCACTCAGCTAATACCACAGAGAGTGGTTCTGGAATAGGCTGTACATGATCTGCTATGCATGAAATGTCAAACAATTTTCTAATGATGAAAAATCCAAACATTTATTGATAAAATCCAAACAGAAAAATTAAGGGTCAAAAATCCAAACAGTTTGGATAAAATCCAACACTATGGCAACACTGCAATGTACCCCACAGTGCTGTACAGGAACTTGACCCACCAGAGCTAGTGCCTGGATACCAACACACAAAGTGTTCTGAGGCAGGGTATGGTGAGGGCCCACCTGTTGGCTGAATACCCTGTCATAGTCTAGCCAGACATTGCTGTGTGCTGCTGTGCCTCCTAAATACTCAGTCATGCACTATGCAAGCATGTCCCATACTCCTGGATCTGGTCACCTAATTACCACATATCAATGTATTCATAAAAAGTCTATGACATGACCTCATGCAACCTAGGCCTCAGTGCTCCTGGGAGCATAGCATAGTGGCCACCAAAGGTCTCCATCTGTTGAGTTAGATATCTGTGGAGAGTTCCCGCATCTCCATGGCATTAACAGAGCGGATTCTTCCCTCCAACATTGAGGGAAGGGCTTGATGGTTTAGTAACATACTAAATGCCATCCCAGGATCAGGGGTGTGGCTCATTCCTAACCAGATTGGGACGTTGTTGGGAAGTAGATGTAGTCATAGGCTGTTCCCTTATTGCTCCTGCCAGTCCTGCCATTTAGATCAGGTATTGCTCCTGCCAGTCCTGCCATTTAGATCAGGTGTTGCTCCTGCCAGTCCTACCATTTAGATCAGGTGTTGCTCCTGCCAGTCCTGCCATTTAGATCAGGTGTTGCTCCTGCCAGTCCTGCATTTAGATCAGGTGTTGCTCCTGCCAGTCCTGCCATTTAGATCAGGTGTTGCTCCTGCCAGTCCTGCCATTTAGATCAGGCGTTGCTCTTGCCAGTCCTGCCATTTAGATCAGGTGTTGCTCCTGCCAGTCCTGCCATTTAGATCAGGTGTTGCTCCTGCCAGTCCTGCCATTTAGATCAGGTGTTGCTTCTACCAGTTCTTCCATTTAGATCAGGTGTTGCTCCTGTCTGTCCTGCCATTTTGATCAGGTGATGCTCCTGCCAGTCCTGCCATTTAGATCAGGTATTGCTCCTGCCAGTCCTGCCATTTAGATCAGGTGTTGCTTCTACCAGTTCTTCCATTTAGATAAGTATGATAATGACCATGAGAGGCTCAAAGCCTGATCAGTGTGTAAGGGCAGTCCAGCCAGACAACTGGTCCTTAATGGTACCAATACACGAGCCAATGGTGAGGAAATTACAAAGGCTAACTTGGTAAGTATCAGTAACAGACTAAATATCATAATTGACTACTAACCAACAAAGCAACAAATAATACATATATATATATATTCCAGGCATACCTTCAGTACCATCCAACAGCAGTCCCTGTGAACAATGTCCAAATTGCAACTCATCCTTCTAATGCTCTTATATGGAGCATTATACGCAAATGCCAATCAAGCAGAAAGCCTGCCCCCCCCCCTCCCCAACCCCCCGCCACAGTTGTAGTCATGGCTCCTGACAGATGGTTCACCAATCCCTGATGGGTGGTCCAGGTATAAAATGGGTTGGGTTGCTAAGAACGGGAGCAGATGGTCCAGACCATCCAGCAGGTGGTCAGAGACACCAGTGCCCAGCTATAGTCCCACCCACCCTGGGTACACATCAATGTAAAAACTGGCCACAAAGTCTGCTCTACTACTGACTGACTAAGTACACACAATATAATATATGAACAATACAGAACCCAACCAGCTGAACATTTGCCTCCCACTCCCATTGTAGGAGCACTGGGCAAAGCACCTCTCACATCACAGCTTAACAAATTTATGCCTCTAACACACCTCACCTAGCAGCTTACTGTCTTATGCACCACAGAAAGGCCATGGTTGAATCATGGGTGGAACTAACACACCTCACCTAGCAGCTTAGTGTCTTATGCACCACTTAAAGGTCATGGTTGAATCATGGGTGGAACTAACACCGCCTCCCCAGTTCTCAGTTTATATATTCCCAAAGAGCAACTATTTGGGCATGTCTCACCTGCCACTGCACAAGTGGGAGGGTGTCACCTCAACAAAACGAGCCCGAGCTACAAGGCCACAACCACACCCACACCCAGAGGGGCAGTCCCCAACAAAGGACACATGTACATCTCTGTCCTCTCTAAGGTCACATGAACAATCATCATACTTGCCAACTTTCCATAAGTTATTTCCGGGACATTTACGGTGCAAATTTTTGACCTCACTCCCTAATTAGCGTGCGCCTTTCCCTTGACCACGCCATTAATTTCATATGCGATTTTTTCCGACCACATCACTTATTAGCATGTCACACCCACTAATTGATGATGTAATTGGTCCATATTTGAAACATGAACATAAAATTGAAGTTTATGAAGTAGAAGCAGAAGCAGCAGAAGAAGGACCAGCTGAAACATCTGAGACAGAATGGGGACTTGCTACATAACTCTTTGTAGCCTTCTTGCACTCTGAGAGCAGTTCAGGAGGGAGTTTGATGTCCAGACAGCAACTATCAATGTTGAACTTCATGGCGCAACAATGGAGGATTGGTCAAGATTTGATCTTTGATCAGACTGGATCTTCCTCAGTATGGAAAAACCTCGTTCAGAATCAGCATTAGAGACTGGGATGGACATCAGACATGATAATAATTTGTGAAGGAGATTGAATCTTGGCTGCCCTTCCAATGTGATCATTTTCCCAACTTCCAACCAGAAAAGCCCTGCCTTGGGTCTCATGACACCATCAGCTGCCTTGTACTCGACAAATGTTGGTTAATCATTGGGAGAAATCTTGAATCCTTGGAATTGCACCTTCAAATTCTGCAGAGATACAGCATCGTTGAGGCCAATCTGTGGAAAACATTTAGCTAGTGAAGTGATGGTGTTGAAAGAGTGTGTTCAGGCTGAATGACCCATAAATCTTTCATCAACGAATCTCCAAAAGGAAATTTGACGAGCATTTTCATTGTTGAAGACATATAAAAAGCTCTTATAGCTTCAAAGAATGGTGGTGTGTCATGAAGGTATTCAAGATGGGATACACTAGCCCACACCAATTCCCAAATCTTCATTGGAAACATGATTGGCCTCATCGTAGTCAAGATTCTTTAGGTTATCACTAGCAACTAGAATGGTGTCCTCAGAAAGAAAGTTTGAAGCATATAACCTAACTAACCGGTTCATCTCATCATACAGCTGTGAGGTAGTATTCTCTGTAGATTTCTGGAAGAGGCGGTTGAATTGATCCATTGAGGGCAAAATAAAAGAAAGAAAATGCAACAGAGGTTTAATCAGAGGATTCTCAAGCCTTGAAAGAATGCTACAGACCTTGGCTTCCTCACAAGACGAGAAGAATGACTTCAAACCATCATACTGCCTGAGGTAACGATTCACACACTTCAGCAAGCTGAGCCATCGTGTGGGGCAATGCTTCAAAATCACCCCTAGCTCAGAGGTGAAAAGTGAACACCATAGGTTGACAAATTGCTGCTTCCTCTTGCTGCTATGATGGAAATAATAGAATATTTCGAAGAGCTGGTCAATGTTCACTGGGAGTGCCTTCAAACCAGCTTTGACTGTTAAATCAGCCAAATGGCAGATGCAACCAACATCATACAAAGTTGGGATCTCATCCTTAATCAGCTTCTACACACCTGACCTCACTCCTTTCATAACATTGGTGGTATCAGACATGAAAGACACTGCATTGTCAAAGCTGAGCCCATTCTTAGTCAGTGCGGCTTGAAACAAGTTGGTAGCTGTACCAATGTTCACAACAGGCATATCCAAGAATCTCGTCCGTACTTCACCTATATGTGGATCAAGAAGCCTCACAAGAATTATGCAAGACTTATCCCTCTTGTCATTGGATTCATCAATCATCAAAGAGAATTGACCACTTGACATTGACTCCATAACTCTCTGTGTGAAGTAAGGAGCAAGAGCTTTCTTCATTATGGCGGTGGTTTTGGTGCGGGAACAGGATAATTTCTTTGCAATTTCAGAGACTGGCTGAAAAACTTGGTGGCATGGTCACTAGACAGAAAAGATATGTTGCGCTTAGCAACAAATATAGCCCACCTGACCTCTGCTTCGATTACTTGATTACTTCTCTGATGTTGGAATAGAGAGGTGATTGGAATAGTTGATAGCACAGCCTTTGACATATCCTTATGTTTCTTGCTCTTGAGGTGAGATGTGACATCATTACGACCACCATGGGTAACACCAAAGTCGATTGCACACAGAGTACATCGTGCATACATATGACCTAAGATTAAGGCTAGACTACTATTGCATTGAACACAAGCAGCACACTGTACCCATGATGTTATTATTTACCCTGTATTTATGCTAATTTACATTGTAAATCAATTTCATTATATTTGTTTTATTTATACCTTTTCTTGCCTATCCCCTGAAATTCTTTAATCCATTTATTTCAAAATGGCATTCTCTCTTCTGCTTCTCTGCTTCTTTGCTACACTAGCCATTTTGCTGAGATTGCAATGCAAAAGCAATTATCAAATAACTGGCTGGGAAGTTTCCAGTGAATGCCACACCTCCAATCGAAACACGGTAAAAGGTTGTTTGGCACACCGCTGGAGCCGTAATTGTTTATCTGAAGTTTTTCTCTGCTAAAAAGTGTCCTGTTTTTGTTGCTTTACGAGTGATAAAGGACTAACCTAAACATGCTTGAGCCTGCAGTGGCCATCTATGCGAGTGGAAGTGCAAGGTGCGCATAGCTATAAATTCCGGGACATTACCTGGACAAGGCCCAAAATTCTGGGACTGTCCCGGCCATTCCGGGATGGTTCACAACTCTGCTATCCTAGAACCATGCACTCAACTAACCACCTTCCAAGTGCCTGGTGCATGGCTCTACCTAGAACCATGCACTCAACTAACCACCTTCCAAGTGCCTGGTACATGACTCTACCTAGAACCATGCACTCAACTAACCAGCTTCCAAGTGCCTGGTGCATGGCTCTACCCTAGAACCATGCACTCAACTAACCACCTTCCAAGTGCCTGGTGCATGGCTCTACCCTAGAACCATGCACTCAACTAACCACCTTCCAAGTACCTGGTGCATGGCTCTACCCTAGAACCATGCACTCCACTAACAACCTTCCAAGTGCCTGGTGCATGGCTCTACCTAGAACCATGCATTCAACTAACCACCTTCCAAGTGCCTGGTGCATGGCTCTACCCTAGAACCATGCACTCAACTAACCACCTTCCAAGTACCTGGTGCATGGCTCTACCTAGAACAGGGGTGCCCAATAGGTCGATCGCGATCGACCGGTAGAACGTGCATGTAGTACGGGTAGATTGCGCGCCATTATTTTTTTATTATTAATTTTTTTTAAAATTTATATGCTAGCCTATCATCTATCCTCCCTTTGGCAGTTGTCACTTGATTGACGTACAGGGCGGCTAGTCTTGTGCTACTTAACTTCTAACACATGGGTCCCCACGTAGAAAACGTGCGAGCTACTGCAAAAGTACAACGAGATAGTGACCTGTAGTTAGCCTGCCAATTTATATCTAATAAAGAAGGGATATAAAAAATGAGTGGGGGAGCCCGACCAGGTAAGAAACCAAAAACTTACACTTCCATGCGGAATGGGAGGACTTTTTTCCCACCATGTCATATTCAGCTGACTCTATTCAGTGCAAGTCATCAGAGTAAGGTAGTGACCATAAATGTATTCAATTGTTTTGTGCCATAAGGGTTCATGCAGTGATTCAAGATACGCCAACATATATTATATTATATATATAAAGTATACTCAGTACATATATAATGTGGGCACCCCTGACCTAGAACCATGAACTAAACAAGTGCCTAGTGCATTGTTGGTCTGTGGCCATGACTGCCATGGTGGCTGCATCTGGTGCATCTCCTCCCACACATGTTTGCCTATGGCCTCCACCAACTACTCTATCATCAATGCTCAGACTGAGGCAAAAGTCAGAGGCAGAGGGACTTCATTAATGTGGCTGTAGCATGAGCTGAGTGTTGAATGATAAGCTCTGGTGACTCTCCACGAGTAGGTGACACTGGAAACACCCAGGTAGATCTAATGCTAGCACTGGCTAGTGACACTGGAAACACCCAGGTAGATCTAATGCTAGCACTGGCTGGTGACACTGGAAACACCCAGGTAGATCTAATTAATGCTAGCACTGGCTGGTGACACTGGAAACACCCAGGTAGATCTAATGCTATCACTGGCTGGTGACACTGGAAACACCCAGGTAGATCTAATGCTAGCACTGGCTGGTGACACTGGAAACACCCAGGTAGATCTAATGCTAGCACTGGCTGGTGACACTGGAAACATCCAGGTAGATCTAATGCTAGCACTGGCTGGTGACACTGGAAACACCCAGGTAGATCTAATGCTAGCACTGGCTGGTGACCCTGGAAGCACCCAGGTAGATCCAATGCTGGTAGTGGTTGTCAAGGCTCTAACTGTGCTGGTATCCTTTTTTGATGCCTTCTGAACGCTCCATCAAAATCAAAGGACTCGCTCTACATGGTGCGCGCATTTAAGATAAGCAGGGGAAAGTGCGTTTTAAAATATATACCGTGAAAAGAATTGTAGCGCATGGATTTTTCGACTTCTGGAGTCTTACTCTTTAATTACATGTCCCAATTACCTTGGGGTCCTCTTCACTCATGAGCTTCATCAGTTGCAACAGATTTCCATGACCACGATTGTCATGACCACGTATCCCACATCCCTGCCTTGCCAAAAACTTTAGACTGCTCAGAACCTTTAGAAGGCAGTGCCGATTTTTTGCTCTGTCTTGGGCCAAAGTACTAGAGAGCATCTCACCTACATCTCGTGTAGTTGTTGGTACTGTAATTAGCTTCTCAACTGCTATCTTGTGGCACTGACTTTTCTCATGCTGTCGGATACCTAGTGTGGCATCATTCAAGTTCGTCAATCCCCGAGATAACTACAATATAAAGCATTCTAAATAAGTGAAAATAAGTGAATAGTACTATAAACTTTAAAAGTTAAGTTAAAAAAGATCCATGATGAAGTCGCTAAACTTACAAAAGCAGCATCGGTAGCTCCTGGCTTCACTGTTATATGCTCAGCTTTGTGCAGCAGAGGTGGCAGTGCAGAGAATCTATGGCTTCACTATAATTTAGCCAACACCAGGTACGGAACCAGCTCGCTTGGCAACATCTCTCCACTACCTTCTTTTTCACGAAAGCTCTCTTCGGAAAGGTGAAGGATTCGGGTGGTTGACGGGGAACTTCAGGAAGGTTATCGATCACTTCAGATGCTACACCAAAACTCGAAGCCATGCCACAGCCAGACCGTCCACATGAAAATAATAGCTAGTCAATTGGGTAAGGGTCTGAATCGTGCATGTGCAGCATGTTGACCACAGCCATTTGCAATCTTAAAAAAGTGGTCTGGCCAAAACCGGAGTGGCCGGACCATTTTCGCCGCCGCCACTGCTGTATGCATGACTTTTATATATAGCTCAAGAGATGGGTCTTCCTGTGTGCTCTAAATCTGTGTGCCAGCGAGTGTGGCTTAGCTAATCAGCTAGAGAACATAATGTGGTTAAAAGAATCTCTACATACAATGTGTGTTTTCATAGTATACAGGAGCAGCACTTAGAGGGAAGTGGCTCATGAATATCAATTTTCTGTCACAGCATTTTCAGTGGCCATGCTTGACCACCTAGCCACTTACTGCTGCCTAGTACTTTCCAAGACACCAATTCAGGCACTCAGATATGAGGTGCCCCTAATTAGCATCAGGTAACTTTGGCATGGTTACACACATGCATAAAAGCAAAAGAGAGCACACAGAGAGATCTATATTTTGAGCTAATCATCCAATGAAGTGTGCAATATATATGCATGGGGTGGGGGCATGATTTTTTCTAAAGAATATTTTAGTAATCTCTCGGTCAATAAAACAAATAGAGTACTGCTGTGTCAGATCAGATCTTAACCTTTTACTTCGCAAAGCTGTTGCTAGTAGCAACAACAACTTCACCTAAATACACACCATGGGAAATCGAAAAATACCAAATAAAGGCTACAGACCTTGCTCTAAAATTAGTGAATTTTGTTTCAACATGCTGCCAAACTTTAGAAAGATAAGTTAATTAAAACATTTTCACATAACTTGTTGGCCGAACCTTAGACCTTTCAAAATATAATAATTTGTTCCATGATGCTTAAGCTGCCTACCAAGTTTGGTAGAGATCCACGCCATTTTGAGTTATTTTGTAAATACACACAGAGGCAAACAGACCAGAACAAAAACCATACCTGTCATGCATATTTGCTGGGAGGGTACACATAATCTGGTATGGTAGACCAGCAGGAGACTACTCCAATATTTATTTCAAGATATTTTTCTTACTCAGCAGATTAGAAATTAAGGTTCTGAACCAGCACTAGCTGGCTAAATGTGGCAAGAGCAAGCAAGTTCAACATGGCAGGAACAAACCAGTACTAGCTGGCTAAGTGTGGCAGGAGAAAGCAAGTTGAACATGGCAGGAACAAACCAGTACTTGGCTAAGTGTGGCAGGAGCAAGCCAGTTCAATCTGGCAGGAACAAACCAGTACTAGCTGGCTAAGTGTGGCAAGAGCAAGCTGAATGGCTCTGACTATGTTGCATTGCTAGAGCAAACCCGAGCAGGCAAGGCAGGAGCCAGCAGATGCTGGCCTGGGCATACACATGGTTTCCTTTAGCAGAGGGAAAGGGGCAGGGTTCTTGCATTTATGCAGCTGCCTCCCCCCACAAACCATGATATGACCTCACCCCTCTTTACATAACAGCCGAAACGTAAATCTAATAACATTCATATGTAGTGCACATGTGCACACAAAATATCAGCCCACCATTGTGAGATGCTAGAGATGCATAGTCATGCATGTGTGGAGTGGGCATTGTATATCCATCAGCAGGGGCGTGGCATGCAAATACACTAAGCAAGGAAGGAAGTAAAGACCTGTCCACAATATAATGTGAGACAAGATCTAGCTCACTAGAATAAGGATCTGATCTAGCCTAGTTGCATCCACACTAGCATCCCAGCACTTGTACCACTTCAATCGATGCACCTGAGTACAGTATTAGCTGTGTTCATGTGCTGCTAGTCTTTCCCACCCGAGTACAGTATTAGCTGTGTTCATTTGCTGCTAGTCTTCCCCACCTGAGTACAGTATTAGCTGTGTTCATTTGCTGCTAGTCTCCCACCTGAGTACAGTATTAGCTGTGTTTATGTGCTGCTAGTCTTTCCCACCTGAGTACAGTATTAGCTGTGTTCACGTGCAGCTAGTCTTTCCCACCTGAGTACAGTGTTAGCTGTGTTCATGTGCTGCTAGTCTTTCCCACCTGAGTAGAGTATTAGCTGTGTTCATGTGCTGCTAATCTTTCCCACCTGAGTACAGTATTAGCTGTGTTCATGTGCTACTAGTCTTTCCCACCTGAGTAGAGTATTAGCTGTGTTCATGTGCTGCTAGTCTTTCCCACCTGAGTACAGTATTAGCTGTGTTCATGTGCTGCTAGTCTTTCACACCCAGTACAGTATTAGCTGTGTTCATATGCTGCTAGTCTTTCCCACCTGAGTACAGTATTAGCTGTGTTCATGTGCTGCTAGTCTTTCCCACCTGAGTATAGTATTAGCTGTGTTCATGTGCTGCTAGTCTTTCCCACCTGAGTACAGTATTAGCTGTGTTCATTTGCTGCTAGTCTCCCACCTGAGTACTGTATTAGCTGTGTTCATGTGCTGCTAGTCTTTCCCACCTGAGTATAGTATTAGCTGTGTTCATGTGCTACTAGTCTTTCCCACCTGAGTATAGTATTAGCTGTGTTCATGTCCTGCTAGTCTTTCCCACCTGAGTACAGTATTAGCTGTGTTCATGTGCTGCTAGTCTTTCCCACCTGAGTACAGTATTAGCTGTGTTCATGTGCAGCTAGTCTTTCCCACCTGAGTACAGTGTTAGCTGTGTTCATGTGTGCTAGTCTTTCCCACCTGAGTACAGTATTAGCTGTGTTCATGTGCTGCTAGTCTTTCCCACCCAGTACAGTATTAGCTGTGTTCATGTGCTGCTAGTCTTTCACACCTGAGTACAGTATTAGCTGTGTTCATGTGCTGCTAGTCTTTCCCACCTGAGTACAGTATTAGCTGTGTTCATGTGCTGCTAGTCTTTCCCACCTGAGTACAGTATTAGCTGTGTTCATGTGCTGCTAGTCTTTCCCACCTGAGTATAGTATTAGCTGTGTTCATGTGCTGCTAGTCTTTCCCACCTGAGTACAGTATTAGCTGTGTTCATGTGCTGCTAGTCTTTCCCACCTGAGTATAGTATTAGCTGTGTTCATGTGCTGCTAGTCTTTCACACCCGAGTACAGTATTAGCTGTGTTCATGTGCTGCTAGTCTTTCCCACCTGAGTATAGTATTAGCTGTGTTCATGTGCTGCTAGTCTTTCCCACCTGAGTAGAGTATTAGCTGTGTTGATGTGCTGCTAGTCTTTCCCACCTGAGTATAATATTAGCTGTGTTCATGTGCTGCTAGTCTTTCCCACCTGAGTACAGTATTAGCTGTGTTCATGTGCTGCTAGTCTTTCCCACATGAGTACAGTATTAGCTGTGTTCATGTGCTGCTAGTCTTTCCCACCTGAGTAGAGTATTAGTTGTGTCCATGTGCTGCTAGTCTTTCACTAGTAGAGAGCATATGAAGAGGAGAAGACAAGAAATGAAGTGACCGACTCAAGTTCAAGCAAGTCATTAGAGACACAAGAATATGTCAGCTAATACATGCACCAGAGTAGTGAGTAATTATATATATATATATATATATGATAATCAGTGCTTCTTAAACTGTCTGATATCAGGGCTTTAAAAATAATATTTAGGGAGTTGGTTAAGGCTGGTTGAGTAGGATGAAGGGGAGGGGAGTTGGAGATGGATGTAGTAGAGGTGATAGGTGAGATTTCTAGGAAGGTTTGAGTGGCGATGGCTACTGCTATTAGGATGATGACCTCATTCTATTGGCTCTCTTCATCTAAACCCCCTAAAATGGACATTATCCATAGACACACCCTTTCTTAGCAATCTCAAAACCCAGAAACTACCCAGGAACTATGGAAAAAATGTCCCAAACAACTATTGCAATATCATATTTTTGGTAAGATCTATTTTATGTCTACACTTAATACTCACCTTGGGATCTTGGGACTGTTCTTGGTTCTCCTCAGCATCTGTAGAGACACTATCATTGACAAAAGGCGCATCTACAAAGGTGTTATGGCTACCACTAATTATAGGCTCAGAAATGACAGCTCTACTTAGAGCTGCTACTTCCTCAGGAGCTATAACTCTTTGTCCACAGTATGCATGGACCTCTTCTCCTTCGACGCAACTGGATTCGTTCTCAGAGAGATCAAAATCGCTGTTCTAGCACAGTTACAAAATATCGCTCACGGTGAACTTGGAATACATTTTTTACTTTAAGTTTTACGTCACGGCTACCTTAGTTACCAAGTAGTACGTCAACGATATCAGCTAGAGCAACTCTCTGGGCATGCGCTGGTACAATTAGTATGCGCGTAGCTAACGATCGATCTGTAATAAATATTTTTGCGACATTAGTTTGCTCTCACGTCATATGACGCTTACATCCACGAAAGGGTTAAAGGTGGAAATATTTACACTTTGGTACATATTGTTAATATAGGTTGTGTTAAACTTATTGTGCACAAGGTGGCAGGATAGCCTTGTAGGTGAGATAGGTCATGCTTTAGCATAAAATTGACTTGCAGCAACTGATATGGCAATAAAGAATAAAGAGTCATCGAGCAACTCATAGAAATATCTATTTAACATTATTATGCTACCCTCCCCACCCCCTCCCATAACTAATAATACACTAATGAAGCACACAGAGCATATGTGCATGTTAGTGGCTCACCATCTGATACAACACGTATGGTTGCTTGTGAAGCAGTTACCCCAGCACAACGCAAGACCTTCCCATCCGTGTCTGGAGTGGCAGTGAAGCTAATGTTGGATGAGGTTAGAGTGTTGCTTTGGATTATCAGAATCACTGAGAATTCAATTCCATCCACCACATTTGTGCTAGTGTCACCATCAGTGTTCACGAAACCCCAGGCCACCACAAGCCTACCATCATATTCCCATGTCAATGAATCATCATCTCTGCTGCAACTGGCAGTGGCTGTGTCCCCAGAACACACTTCATCAGGAAAAGTAAACTCATTGGCAGCTGCAATAATTACACAGAGAGTGTTAATATGTTCAAACAGAAACAAACAAGCACAAGAAGTTTTGAAGTAGAAATTAGCACGCCTCGCCAGGTCACCACCTGCATCACCTTATTATTATTATTTCTTATTATTAATAAAATAAAGTAACAAACCTGTCTATTAATGATACAAGAAAACAACTTAGCTCCAGCTGCCCCTGGCAGGTGAGCAGCTACACTCAGTGGGTTTACTCTGGAAAGCACAGATATGAATGTGCTTGGTACTGAAATCAGAAAATAGTTATCAGAGATCTCTACAGAAATAGCATTTTTATTTCACAGAATCCTCCCCAACATAACAGCAGGCCTCTGTGCACTCTGTGCTGACCCAGTAGTTTGCCATGGATGCTCAGCTTGGCCGTATTATTACAGAAATAATGATGACTGCATCCTGCACTGGCCCTGCCAAAGAGGAGAAGTGTGAGTGTGTGCGTGTATGTGTGTGTGTGTGTGTATGTGTGTGTGTGTGCATGTAAAATTGAATAACCAATCTTTGCATCTTTAATAGTCCTAATTATAATGCTTGAGAGGAGTGAGGGGCTTAGCTCTACCCAGCAAGAAATCTAGCTAGCTACAGATTGAAAAATTATTTGCATCCAAAATCAAGTTTATTTGTACTGGCTTCATTGCTAGCTAGCACTTGGCATCATATTGCACTGAGACACTTCCTTAGGCTCAGGTAAAGCCTCTACACTCCATCTGTCCATGTTTCTACAAAGGAAGGAGCGCCACAAATGTATGTCATTAACTAAACCTTGAAGATTGCCTTTGAGAGCTAGAAGCTTGAAACAGACACTAAAGCGTGACACACTCTACACAATGGAGCACTTGAGATAGCTGTGAGAATAGCTACATACCTCATCAATAGCTATAACTACTGCATTGTACTAGGCATGAGGAAAAGAAAGAAATCATCATGGCAGAAGCAGAGCAGCCAACAATGGAGAGGCTTCCTTGGGCTCAGGTGAAGTTTCTTGGACACTATATTCATCAACACACTCTACTGTAGCTATGGACATGTTTGGTAAAATGGAAATGATCACATGGACAAGTTATAAAATATCGTTACGGTCAATATTGAGCTGATACTCCTTGAAAACTGTGTGGAATACACTACTCTTAGCTACTTCTCCATATTACCATCCAATCTGATGACATCAATAATCTACAGGTCAGTGTCTAGTGTTAGGCCAGCAGCTATGCTTGGAGTAGGACAATACTAGAGCAATGTGCTATAAATTGATTGGCTAATCACAGAATGCCTTGCATTCATTTCTACTAATACATGAATCCAGGTCATCTGCACGCTTGACCACATAGGTGATGCTTGACTATTCATGAGCTTGAGGTATCTGAAGACATTCTACTGGCATGGGCTCTAGTCATCAGATGCATGTTCAACTAAATGTCTGGCCCATTCCAAGAGTAGGGAAAAGAAGAGAGGATAGGATACATACACCACATGACAACATATTTTGATCTAACTTTTAGATCAGCCAGTTTGCCTCCTCTGCAAAGCATTCAAGGCACATATAAAGTGGTTCTGGGGCTGACACGGTCAAAACCACTATTTTTAAGCTGCTGTCAAAGTGAGTTTTAGCGTAGCAGGGCTGAACACTTATCAATGCCAAATAGCTTTCCCACAGCTATGTAGACACACCCTTACAGTCATTACAAACATTCTGAATAGCAATCTTCTTGTATTTCCATTGACTGGTAAAACAGCGCAAAGACACAAATACACCTTACCTGAACCCATTCACATCTACCTGCGCTATACATAGTTCTAGCTGCACTAGTAGAGAACACATTCAGGTGGTATAGTTGTGTGTGAAGGGAACAGAGTAGGACTTAAGACAAATGGATTGCAATGCCATAAAGACTTGTGAGGTTTATTGTTTGTCTGTAATGCTTGACACACCATTTATTGAGGCACAAGCTAATTGGAAGCACACGAGGATCTCTGCGTGAATGCGTACTAAGGTATATTAACCCAACCCTCCAATTGACAATAACTTTAGTTGTGATTGGATGTAATAATTATATAACTCTCAATTATACTTGCCCTCCTGTCTTATTCCTGCATGAAGGTGGATCTAGCTACCTCCATCTTCCCCCTTGCTCTCCTGTCTTATTCCTGCATGAAGGTGGGCCTAGCTACCTCCATCTCCCCCCTTGCTCTCCTGTCTTATTCATGCATGAAGGTGGATCTAGCTACCTCCATCTTCCTCCTTGCTCTCCTGTCTTATTCCTGCATGAAGGTGGGCCTAGCTGCCTCCATCTCCCCCCTTGCTCTCCTGTCTTATTCCTGCATGAAGGTGGGCCTAGCTACCTCCATCTCCCCCCTTGCCCTCCTGTCTTATTCATGCATGAAGGTGGGCCTAGCTGCCTCCATCTCCACCCTTACCTTCCTGTCTTATTCCTACATGAAGGTGGGCCTAGCTGCCTCCATCTCCCCCCTTACCGTCCTGTCTTATTCCTGCATGAAGGTGGGCCTAGCTACCTCCATCTCCCCCCTTACCCTCCTGTCTTATTCCTGCATGAAGGTGGGCCTAGCTACCTCCATCTCCCCCCTTGTCCTCCTGTCTTATTCCTGCATGAAGGTGGGCCTAGCTAGTTCCATCTCCCCCCTTGCTCTCCTGTCTTATTCATGCATGAAGGTGGGCCTAGCTGCCTCCATCTCCCCCCTTGCTCTCCTGTCTTATTCCTGCATGAAGGTGGGCCTAGCTACCTCCATCTCCCCCCTTGCCCTCCTGTCTTATTCATGCATGAAGGTGGGCCTTGCTGCCTCCATCTCCCCCCTTACTCTCCTGTCTTATTCCTGCATGAAGGTGGGCCTAGCTACCTCCATCTCCCCCCTTGCTCTCCTGTCTTATGCCTGCATAAAGGTGGGCCTAGCTGCCTCCATCTCCCCCCTTACTCTCATGTCTTATTCATGCATAAAGGTGGGCCTTTAGCTGGCGTTTATTAATGCACCATTATTAACACCACACTGCTGCATTAGTTCCAATAAACTTCCAATAACATTATTCATAGTATGCAAAGAATAATGTTTTCAACAAAACAAGCTCCAGATGTAAATTGATGCTAAGTGTGACACACTCCACATTGCACGTGCTATTTCCATATCTGCCATGCCCACAAGCCTCAGCTGTTGATATCATATAATTCATTGAGGTAAAAATATTGTTGGTACAGACCACACCCACATAAAACCTGCGTAAACATAAGCATGCTGGTGGGTAGATGCATGCTCTTTGTTAGGCATTGGGAGGTTTGTAGATGATCTTTGTTATAAGAGCACCTCCTAGGCAACCAGCTTAGCCAGTAACATATTATTATAGTGCATGTACAGAGAATAGCTATGCTAACATAAACTATTATTCTTATTGCATTGTGAGAGTATAACTAAAATACTGCCACATGATTGTTGTATTAAAGAGACATGCACGCACATCTCTTCACGTGATTCCTTATACTATATATAGGCACAGCAGGTAATACAATTAGTATACAAGTTATAGGGGAAGCATATGTGATTAAAGGTAAGGGATCATCAAACTGATTGTAATCACACACGAGCAGTCTTGTTTGTTTTCTTTTTTTACAAACAGTCCAACATACTACTACTAGTGTTAGTAGTAGAAGTAGTTGTAGTAGTAGTAGTAGTAGTACTAGTTGTAGTAGTAGTAGTAGTGGTAGTGGTAGTAGTATTAGTGGTAGTAGTTGTTGATGTTTAAAAACAAACATAATTCTTGTTTACACTTGTTTAGTTGTTGGTGTTTTAGAGTTGCACTCTGAGGCAAACAAACCTCAGCTAGGCAATGAGCCACTCCTAGTAAACACCTCATCTAACTTATTATTATTGTAGTGCAGTACAGAAGTGGCACTACACACCATACCTTGTTGCTTTGTTGTTAGAGTTAGCCAGGGAGAGGTGCACGAGTTGCAGAGGAGAACTCCACATTCTTCAAAGACATGGCAAGACTTGCACACTCCAGATCAAGGACTAGACAAGAGATGCATGTTCCAGATCTTTCAAGGACTTGGTGAGAGTTGCATACTCCAGGTCCTTAAAAGTTTTGGCGAGAGTTATATAATCCAGACCTTCAAGGACTAGGCAAGAATTGCAGAAGAGAACTCCAGAACTAACCAAACAGCAGATGTCCATTGCTAATGTAGACACACATATATGCTTGTAGAGTGCCTGCTTTTGTTTGTTCTTGTTTGAAGAAGATTATTCATCAGTAAATCAACTGACCACTCAGTTGACATTCAGCTGCACAGCATAGCATAGCCCAAGTCCTGTGAAGGATATCCCTTACCTAACTCTGATTATAAACAGCACATGAGCTAGCTGGACTGCACCAGCGATAAATGCCTTTCTATGGCAGTCAAGTCATCACTGAGTCATGGATATGCACTGGAAGATTTGGAGTCTTCTGTTGCTAGAGTTCTTGTGATTGGACCTCTTGTATGCAAGTTATGTGTGGGAGGACACAGAGACAGGTACATATGATACATGCATAGATCCTTGAAGATGTTTCACACTTTTTTTAAAATACGGTTTACTACATTAGTGAAGGGTTCAGAGTATACTACAAGTCTTTTTGGTGATAATAGCATCGACAACCAACATTTAGGAAGCTGTGAGTTTTAGCTGAATATGACCTTTGGACTTTGGGGCTCTATTTTCTATTTTTTAAAGTGGATCAAACAAATAGTAATAGCATATATACTTCCTGATAACTTTAGACTATGACCTGGATAACTACCAACCCACTGCAGCTGAATAGCTTAGAGTTGTGAAGCAGCCTAGAGGCAACTACGTCTGCTTCATCTGTGCTGGTTGGCAGACAGCAGGTAAAGCAATCAGTGGGAAATGGCATTTGAAGCAAATAATAAGTGTGCTAGCTCTGAGAGCAAGGCCACCAACACCACTAGCCTCTCACTCACTCTGAAGCCAAGGCAACTACTTTTCAAAACATGGCTGAAACTTGCCAACGCCGACTAAACTTGAAGGATATTGAAATATCTACTGTACCATTGCTACTTTCTTGACAGCAGCTACACTTGTGTGCGTCCTCCAGGTCAGCTGATAGAAGTCCATACTTCAACTGACCAGCTATGTAGTCATATACATAGTGTTAATATTTCAGCAATTTCTGGAAAATATGTTCCACATGCTACACAGACTAACACAAATAAGGTTCTCAATGTGTCTCTTTCCCCTCACAGTTCAGTGTCTTGGAATAGCTATGCATCTGTTATACTAGTCATTGTCCCTGCACTCCATTTTTGCTTTTGCTAGCCAGGGCTGACAATCCACCCGGCAGGGAAGTGCTGTTGTTGTTTAGAACCAGAAGTGATAAGATGGTTGTATTTTACACTATATTTAATAATAATATCAACATAATTGTAGAGGTGACTATAATATGAATACATTGAACTACTAATAAGATGCCTTATTTCATGCTGACTCACTATATAGTAGCGTGGGCAAGCCATTAGCATACCATTACTAGTAGTCTCTCCATAGTTCTACTGTATAGGGCAGTAGCTAACATAACACTCCATGATACACCTATCAAGTTGTCTTGTCAAACACTGCAACATAATTACTACCAGCTGATATTTCGTTCTTGGACATTTACTTGTAAATTTACAACGTATAACTACGTACCTGATACTGCTCCTAAGAGAGTGCACAGAATAGGAAAGCTGTTCATCTGTAGACACAAAAGAAGTGCCAAAACTCAGGGATGACAAGATCAAAATTCACGAGCAATTTTGCGAGAACAGCGAGAGGAACAAGGTCGTCACAGTCACGCTTGTACGGTCCGACCTGCATAAATTATACATAGTGGGCGGAGCTCCCTGGCTTCACAATTGAGCTAATGTAAACTTTCCCCAGAGACTAGCACGCTCTTCCCCGCCCCCACCACAAGATAATATGGTAAGGTTTGCCCCACAATAACTTATAATTATTGTCTGGTCGAAGCAATTGGTGTTTGAAGTTAGCCACTCTGTGGGAAATGAATGGATATAATATTGCTGATGTTGTTGACCTCTTCCTCTATATTTTACATTTATTGCACTTTCCAATGTTTGTACCTATTTTTCTCAATTATGTTGACTGACCGACACATCATAACTCACATCATTACACACATCAATTACATCTGATCGATATTGATTTATGAAAAACCCACTATATTTTATAGACCTTCCAACCCTTGAATTCAAAGCATAGCTGGTAAACTATCAGCTGAAATGTTGCACTTGCAATGTGTAGGAAATCAAGGTTAATACTATAGTAGGCTGAAGTTGTGCTTATTATTACCTGGAAAGCTACTGTATTTTTTTCTAGCAGGAGTCTTGATGCTCAGAAGCACTTAGCCAAATTATGGTAGCGATATCTGCCAAGGCCTACCTCTATATATGGTTGTTGTATCAATACAAGTTCAAAAAGAATTGCTCACTTTGTAAGTTGCAACATTATTCATACTCATAGTAACTATCTACTCACCACCATGAAACTCCACATGATTCTCTCGAGTAAAGAAGTAGCTACATATAGGAACATAGAGATGTCCTCCAAGATGGACTTGTTGGCCTACAATTTCATCAAGCAACTATGAAAATAATGGTGATGAATGGCAAACTGCTGCATACAACCTCAAGTCCTGGGACAGGTGAAGACAGGCTCAACTTTAAGGCTATATAATTGTATGTACACAGTACTTTAATATTACTAAACCATTGTACTTCACCTACCAAGTCAGATTGCACAAAAGCATCATATGACACATTTGCTAATTGTGTGTGTTTGAACATACCAGGATGGTTAGATACTGCTTCCAATGCATGCAAATAGTCACAGAATGTATTTCAGACTTTTTAACATTTTGAATTTGGTGTCACACTTCCATTTTAACCTCTAAGTCTTTCAGTAAATACTCAGAAAAGGATGTAAAATTGAACAAGTGATAACTATGTCATAAACTTGAAGCAGAAGTTGCTAATTTGAGGGACAAGTACTATATATACATTTTTGAAGCACTTAGCTATATACTTGTGAGTTCAATGTGCAGTATGAGTGAGCATCATCTTCAGATATTAAGTTGAGAGCTCCAATATTTGATGCATTTGCTAAGTACCTCCTGAAAGAGAAAAAGCTAAAATTTGTTGCTTTGACTGCAAACTGAGAACTGCCAAACTATTCTGTAGTAATCATACCTTATAAATGTGTATTAACACCCACAAATTTCCGAAATATAATTACCAATATAACATTGTGTCTATATATAGAACCTCTGGAAGTCTCTATGGTATCATGTCTCCACTTACTAGTTTATGATGAAGGTACAAATATATTCAATTTGGGGAGGGAGGGAGAACAGATGAAGTTTAAAAGATATCATCTAAACTGACTCGTGCGATTCCGCCAATAATTGACAACCTGTTTTGACAAAGAAATATGTACCAAAGACATACATAAACAAACATCATTGACATTCGAAACTTTAAAATTTACTCACTCGACATTTCTGCTATATAGATGTTCTAGCCTTCACAATGATGAAGGATACAGCATCTAGCCTTCATAATGATGAAGGATGGAGCATCTAGCCTTCATAATGATGAAGGATAGAGCAGCTAGCTGAAACATCAAGTGCATTTTATTGATAAAGTGATTGTGTCTACAATATTAACTGGGAGTTGATTGAGACCATTGTTATTACAGTTTAGATATTTACATTTTTGGAACCTCTACGTCTTTAATACCAAACTCTAAAGCTTTACCTAATTAATACTTGCCATCAATGCTAGGTACACAGTAGTGACAAAGTAACTCTAAAAACTGCTTACTTACAAAAGTATGAAGATTAACTGTAAACCACGCTTATATTCAGACAAGCTAACCATGCAGGCTAAGCTGACTATGGCTCCTAGATGACAGTGGGTTTGGTATTCGATGACAACTCTGCATGTAACAGCACCAGTGTAACATTAGGAGGGGCCATAATTAACTGCAATTAAACCTCTGATCTGCTGGCAACAGAACTATTCACTCTCAGATAACAGCTACTCAATTAAATTTTCATCAATGGCTGCTGGATCAAGCCCGATGCAGTAATGTCTGCTTTAGCCTAGTGCTGCATTGAAACATGTTTGTAGGATCAAGTATCATCACTACCCATGAATAAGAACTGATTTAAAAAACAATTGCTGAGGACAACAATACTAGAAAATAAACGTATAACCCAAAGTCCCCCTCAAGAATCCCTCCAATGACACCTTACAGGGGCAGAGTTCCCTCTTTGATTCACCACTGCCAGTCACTGATTTTGAGTAACTTCTCTCCTCCACAGATCTGTCATCAAGATACCATCTATAGCCTAAGGAAGCAAGCAGAGGGCTAGCATTGGTTTATAGTCTTGCAGTAAGTTTTTGTTTGAATTCATCCTCTGTGGAACTCTTCATGTGCATCAAATCTCATGCAACACTTTGCTCAACTATTAGCTACTTGGCCACATGTATTATTATTATTCCTACTATTTCTGCAGGTCTTTTGTTAGTACCAACTCTAGAACTTTGGTCTTAGCTTATTTAAAAGGTGTCCCAGCTATAGATACATAAGAGGATTTTATTTCATAAGCATCAGAACTCGATGTTTACAAATTAATATTTACTTTTTTGGTTTAAAAGTGGGTGGCTTATCGTATTCCCACTAGTTTGAAAATGCCATACATGGTTATGAGGTGGCCATCTTGCAGTGTGGCTTAGGGTTGCTATAAACTCAACTGATGAAAGTCTCACTGATAAATGCTGAAGGAAATGAGACATTGCCACCCAAACCAACTGCATGGTCTGGGAAATATATTATGGAGCTTTGAACAACAGCCATTTGTTTGACTCTTATCTTCCCGTATTATATTTGTTATCATAAAGAATTTATGTGGAAGACGTGTGTGTAGTCTTCCCTGCATGACTATATACTGGCAGTGAACTGATTATTGCTTATGGAGTATTCAACATGAATACCATAGAGCTTATAGTTATGAATGAATACAAAAAAGCATCAGCACATAATAATGGGACTTACTACGTTGAGCTACACCTCCATTCATTCTATGATTCATGGGAAAATGTATTGTTGTCGATGAATTGTGTGAGTATGCACATCCTTTTACTGTATACATGGACCAAACTATAGGGCTGGAAAGCTCACAGTATATGCTACAATCTGGTATATTTTTCGATTCTTTCCAACCAAAAGTTGAGGGATAGTAAAGAGTGGAAGTTGAAGTGTTGTTATTGCAGAGCTTACTTGTGAGCTTGCTACTAGTTACATTGTACGGCAGAGGTTCACTGATTTGTCTCAGGGGAGGAGCACCATTGAGTGGGAATGAACAGAGTGTGCTACATGTAGTAAACTCAGGTGCTGGTTGAAGTGAGAGATACCTAAGTAGTCCCTCCCTCCATGAAGTGCACTAAGCTCACTCCCATTCAGGGAACCTTTACATTCCTGAAAAAAACAGCCGCCTTGCAATGCATTCTGAGAAGAATTAGCAGCAATCTCACAGGCAGGCTCACACTTACATCACTTTCACTTTCCTTCCTCAACCATAGCTTGCACAAACACGATCAGATTTGATAGAGTTTGTGAGCTTTCCAGTCTTATAATTTGGTACATATATGCAAATAATGTCTAATGCTCACAAAGTCATTGCAAATCAAGAAGAACCAGACATTTTCCTGTGGAGCATAGAATTATTGATATCATAAGTAAATGTCGCTGAATGTACGTGACATACTAGTGGAAGTCCTCCATTAACATGTTCATAAATTTAATCATGTTTCCAAAATGACAACTTTACCTCATCCTTACTATTAAATACCACATGGGCTAGCTTGATAGCATAATTGACAGTCACGCTGGCCATCCCTTTTTGCTGCAATACAGAAACAGAATAGTTGCAGATGTGTATTGCAACATAGTAAAAAACAGACATAGAAGATAGATCTTTTGGTGTTTCGATACTTGCCCAGTTTTAACATCTGCCAGTTCTAATCTTACCATTGCATATATACACGGCAAACTAGAAATCTTTTTGGCAGTGAAAGCATGCAAATGTGTCTTTGAGCTGAGATATGACCTCTGTTATTTTTGGGGGGTGGGAGTGGGGGCAGTGGTTGTCCACCATAATTATTTTAAAAACTGTGTCAAACTATTATAGTGAGTGCTACTTCTTACTGCATTCACTCACATTCACTATATACACATCATGTAACGGAATGTCTACTTCATCATAATACTCACTTCCTATATTTATTGGGTACATAATTCAGATAATATATTATATCCTAGTTTTGGAATTTGGAAATTATTTAAAAGACAATCTTACCCTAACATAGAACTTTAAAGCATCAGGATGTCATTGGTGTTGATAAAAAAAGAAAAACAAAAAAGACTTACTTGTGAAATCCCAGAATGTACTGGTAAAGTATTTGAGAATGAACTTTGTACGTATGCACACAAAGTGCTGAGGCTAGAAAGGTAAGCTTAAAGCATAACCACAAGTGGCCAGTGATTTAGCAATTCTGCATATGGTACAGAGTCAAATGCTTTCTAATAAATAAAAAAATCTGTAGAGTATTTTTTTTTCACGGATTGATTATTCTATGTTATATAAGGTGGTGAGCTGTTGAGATCTTCAAACACCATCGGAGACTGTGAGACCTGTGTGAGTGTAAAGTTGGTCCTAGTGAATGTAGAGTTAAACAAGTTATTGAAGAACTCAGCATTCTTAATGGAATTACTTGTTGTACAGTGTCAAGGATTAAATTATGTATAGAAGAAGATTTACTGAGATGACTTATGTACTTTAGCTTGGTTTGAATGTTGAAGTGTCACTAGAGTCTACTAAAACTGAAACTTAAACCTTCTTATTAGTCTTGTGAGAGCTGATTACATATATGAAGTCTAGTAGCAGATGTTTTTCTCTCGTATATAATAAGCTTCTCGATAATTAACTTGAAATTGTATTCTCTTGACGTTTCGACTAGATGCTCTAGCCTTCATCAGGAATAATGAGATGCTAAGACTCACTTGAGCCTGCTATATACCAGTAGCTAGCTATTCACCATTAATTTTTGTAAGAAGTGTTGTAGGCGAGGCAGCCGCAAATGGAGTTTCCAGTAAGAGGTCAGCAAGGACTGACAAATCTGTTTTTACGAAGTTGAAAACTTTGTTTGGGATGGCCTTAACCTTTCTTAAACTTGTAGCTACATTGAAGGTTATAACTTGTTGATCTGAAAGGCTAGAGCAACTTCAACTATCAACAGTAAAGGGTACACAGAAATTAGGAAAAATAGATAGAACCAGATCTAGAATATTATGAGGAGTAGCTTTTTTACACTAATTGAGTGAAGAACTATCAGTTGTACCTGACCAGTTGACATCCAGGATGTTGAAATCACCCATTACTAGAAGATGGTCATCCTCTATCATGTGAGTGTTGCAGCAGTTCACAGAGGCAGGTCCAGGTTGGTGAGCCAGGTTAGATCATCTGTCACAAGGTGGATGGATGTTCTTGATGCCTCCTGGAAATTTCATCCATCACAATAGTCTGATCCAGGTGGAAACATTCAGTTATCTTGGAACTTCTATATAACTTGTGAGATGATATCTGTCCTGGCATGTCGGGTGTATATCATATTGATGGCAGTCCAGTGTCACCTACTGAGCTTAACTCATGTAGACATCACAGTAGGATCTTGCATAAACTCATTGTTGGTGGTAAAATCCATGTTTCCCAGATGCTGACCCAAGCCAATATGTGCTTCATTCAGGGACTCTGCAGAGACCCAGAATGATCTCCATTACTTTAGTCACAGTCTGGGAAGATTCTCTAGATCATCATTAACAGGTAGGTCTGGGTTGGTTTGAATGCGGCTACATTCCCTCAGGGTCCTCAGGGTCCTCAGGGTCCTCAGGGTCCTTTTGTGAGATATTGTACACAGGACTGGGAGTCTCGGAAGTGGAGCAGATTTCAGTGTACCACTCCCTATCCACATTGATGAGTTCAAGATAGTGTCATGGCATTTACTGTGGAGATTCTCAGCCAACACAGGGAAGTAGTATTAAATACAAGAGCTATATATCTGAAGGATACATGCACTGGAGCGGGAGCCCCTGTGAGAGAAGTTCTTCTGTATTCCTGCATCAATGATAATTGTGGCGGATGTGGTTCATGGGTGTGAGACCCACTTCTGATATTTTGGGGATTGTCGATTTTTTTATAGATGCACCAGGTGTCACATGGCCTTTGATAGAAGATGGTTGGTTGAGCTGTGCTGGTGTATTAGGTTATATTTGTACTGTTCCAGATGGAGATGCTATATATTCCATTGGTTGATTTCTTACAGTAATGGGGTAAGTTTCTCTCGCTGACTTGCTGGAACTAGACCGCTATAGTTTTGTAGATGAGATGTGTTTGCCATACAGTTAGAGCAGTCACTGTGGCTCTAGGGTAATGACAACCTTAAACAAACAGGAAAAATGTTCCAATTAAGAATAAACAACATTATTGGATTGATCTGTTAAAAGCGAAAGGAAACAAGACTATATGCATGTAGAGCACAGCCAGTGAGATGAGTCTTTACTTAATTATAGACCAATAGACTAACTGGTTGTAGTCTACATGAGAATATTGTGTGTTGTTATTCTGTTTGTTCTGATGTTTCTCATGTCTTAGCTGAGAAGGGGAGAACTACAGCAAGTGTGAGCCTCTACTGCTTTAACATGTTGTTATGTTGCACTACTCCTGCATGCCTCACCACATGCCATGTCTTCTTCTTATTCTTCACTGTACCAAGTAGGCCACTCACAAAATTCAGCTTGAGATAATCATGATGCTATTGTTGACTGTAGCTATGTAGGATGAGCTACTGCCTCATTCAAGGACTTGGTAACAAGTTTCACAGGAGAATTGAATTCCACCAGATGTTTTGGTAGATAATCTGCTACAGTCACCTTTGCACTTGATACCAGCTTCCCAAGAGTGAGAACTCCACAAACCAAACAGCAGAACAGAGCACGTGCCATTCATTCTGCTTATAATTAGTGAGTGAAGCAAGTCCTCGTGGATAGTTGGATGGAAAAGTTGCTATTGCTGCACATGGAGCATGTATTGGAGGATGTAGTCACTCTCTATAATTATAGATTTCACCACCATTTTATAAAGGCGGATTAAAAAAAAGTTTACATCAAGTATATATCATAAATTTAAATACTCATTCAACAACAAAAAGCTAAGCATACCAAGGTTAGTGCAAAACTTGCAAAATCATTGTAACTGTGTTTTGGGGGGTGAGGGGGGGAACCCACTCCCCAGTACTTACACCAGAGGCTATAACTCACTTTGGTTAGCACCTTAAGTGGTGTTTCAGTGCATTTTGACATAAAAAAATACTTCGAGCATGCCTTGAATCCTCTGCAAAGATAGTAAGCTCACAGCCCTCAAACAGGACTGGGCATGGATGCTTTTATTTGGAGCCTGTTTCATTATCTCATAAAAGTTAGAGTCATGAGCCACTAAGTGAAACAATGCAACAGAAATATAAACATGACAAGATATTAAATAAGAAGAAAATCTGATGATTTACAAGTTTATAGGGCGATGCAATGCGCATTAACCAGATGTGTTCAGGAGAGACATGTTTGGTGGTCATTCCTATTGGCACATAAAAGGCGCTACAGTAGTTTCAGGGGACAGTGCCATTAAACCAGGATCAATTCAGGATAGCCTTCCTTCATTTGTGTGGACCAAAATTTAAGTAGATTGCAACTGTAATGATGGTAGATGTCTGATAATGTCTGATCTTGAATGCTCACTTACTTCTTGCTTAATCATTAGCATACATCAAAACTATGGATGACAGTTTCCTCACAGAGAGAGCACTGCAAGATCCATCTATATACCTAAAATGTAATCCATATGAAAGTATATGATTTAGTGTGCACCATTGGCTTGGAGCCTGTAGAGGCTATCAGAGTAGTACCCAATACTATGGTCAGCATTCAGTCCATACTTATGAGTATGGAAAATCAACTTTGAACTGTAGCCTTTGTTTTAATTACAACTTTGTAAGTTGTAGCAAAAATTGAAAGCCATCATTGGTGCTGGAACACCCACTCCTGGCTAAACCCTGCTTAATACTCTGAAATTGCATATAATATTTAGACCTTGCACATTGGAGAGTGTTTGCATGCCATCTCACATGGTGATCGGAATGTTATATTCTCTCACGTTTCTGTGCAGTCAACTCACAATATCACATCTCACATGACCTATCAGCTCTAATGCTATATTAGTAGCCTGATTGGATATAGACTTGGGCGTGGCTATCCAAGAACTGTTTCAGTGCGGATTGCCACCTCAAACCACAGAGTTTGCGAGGGAATTAGTATGTGGGGTTTTGCGTATCCTACAACTGAGGAGGTCATATCATATTTTGTGGCATTGGAGTATCAGGAGCGTCTGTCAGCTGGAACCACTAAGAGCTGCTTATCAGCAGTGTGGTTGGCATATTGATCTAGGTTAGGGATTCCTACGTTTGTGAAATGCCCAAATAATTGGAGTACATTTTAAAGTGGACAAGATGACAGACAGTAGGACTGGGAGCTCTGAAGAGATATTTCATTACTCCACAAGTCCTTGGTGGCATCAGGGTAGAGTGGCAGCAAGAGCCAAATAGGTGGGCTGCAGCTATATATATATGTTACAGACAGCAGCTTGTGCCTACTTCTTCGGTTCATGTATATTTATATATATCTGCTCCCAAACATATAAACACCCAATGTCAATCTCACATTCTCATGAGGTAGCTAACGCTATACCCAGCAACTCATTATTATGCGGTTGTCTTGAATACCTGGAACTGTAGTGTGGTTTAGTGATATAAGCTGACGAAATGGAGTGAGAGAGAGGAATGAATGGCGAGTTTAATGGCTGATACCCGTTTCCAGATAGCAGAACAAGTCATCCTGAAATGGTACTAAACCACGGCAAGCCCTCTAAAACCACCTTGCCAAGCAGGCGAGAAAGCATTACGGCTGACAAGAGTTATAATTATTATTAATATTTTTACTCTCAATGAACTCTCAGTTGACATAATAACGTCGAGTGAATACAATTCAAAGTTGATTATTGAGAAGATGATTTTAATATTATTATTGTTATGAACTTGACAACATTGGGCTTAAGCACAAAAATGAGAGCAGAGTGTGACAGTAGCAGCTGTTGAAGGATAACACCAGCTTTGGTGTAGCCTATGTGGAGCAGGAAGAACAAGGCAGGGGTGGATCCAAGGGGGGGGTTTCTGGGGTTGCAACCCCCCCATAACGTTCTAAACACTAGCTCCACCTCCAGTTTTCTTTGTTAGATATAGACACTTGGTTAAACTACAAACTGAATGAAATTCTAGTAAACCCATACTCTTGGAATGTGGCTATAATTATTATAGCTATATAGTCATTTTGCATTCATTTTGCATCTGCCATCAATATTGCCATGTCTGGAAGTAGAAAGAGGCCTGACAACTTTTAAAAAAAGGTAAGATACAATAATTATACAGCTAGTATAATTACCAACAATAAGGGTTAAGAGTTGAATGCATAATAGCCTTCTAATTAATGTGGAATCGAGTCTGGGTCCAATATTCCTGTGTCAACGACTGCTGATGATGGTTAGATTTATTTGTTCAATCACCATCAATGACAGTCACAGTCACAACCACTACATCGAGCTCTTCCTTGTCAATGCCAACTACTGTTTCTCAGTTACGCTCAGAACAATTGATACGATGACTACATCACTCAGTGTAGTTCCGTCAACTAGTGGACAGGTGGACTTAGGGACAATAGTTGAAGCAGCTCAAGATAACTGGGATAAGCTTAGGTCATTAGCAAATAATATCCCAGATGATCGCAATATATTTCTCATCACATTCCAAACCTTCTTCTTCTGATCATCTTCATTCACATCAGTTTACCAAACTACTGTAGGAAAAACCTGGAGAGTATCCTTCCAGCTTGGATGGTTGGTACAATTTCCTTGGCTCTCATACAGCACTGTTCTTGCAGGTGGTCTTTACAGGTATTTACATAGTTTTTCCAGAGCAGCCGGGTAGAGGCAGTGTTTCTGGAGTTGGCAATCATTCTGGTTTGTTAGTTTTGTCCCCATACCAGAAACCATACTCAAAAGCACTTGGAAAGGATGGTGTACTTGTATGCCATGATCAGACTCAAATGCATTGCCGTGTAGCTGAGAGGGTAGACCTTTTTCTCAGAAATTTGAACCAACCAGATGAAAGGATGGATACAAGGCTTTGGAAACAGAGCAACCAACAAGCTGAAGAGAACATGCATGTTCCCCAGCAGATAGTTTTGGCTGTAGAGTTTTTGGCAAAGCAAGAACTACCATTCAGAGGCCACTCTGACTATAGAGTGGATTTCTCAGATGAAGATGTCAACAGGGGCAATTTTGTAGCCACACTTCAGCTTTTGGCTAAGACAGATAAGCTCCTATACCAGCAAGACCATTCAAAATGATCTAAATTTAGAGAGCATATAACTGAACAGCTCCGAGAGAAAAAATTGCCTTTCACCATCATTGCCGATGAAGCCACAGATCTTCATTCCAATCAAGAGATTCTTTCTGTGTGCTTCAGGTATGTTGATCTGTCCTCTCCCACTGATCCTCATATTAAGGAGTGCCTGATTAGCTTTGTCTACTTGGACCGAGCCAATGCTTCATCCATTTCAAGAAAGATTCTTGAAACAGTTTCTAGTCCTTCAGTTTCTTTAGATCCCTATAGAATTAGAGGGCAAGCTTATGATGGAACACCTTAGTCCTATGATGTCATCCAGCATTGCAGGAGTCCAATCTAAAGTCAAGGAGGTCAGCCCACTAGCTCTGTACATACACTGCAACTCACACTGCCTTAATCTTTCAATTGCCAGCTGGAAAGTACGAAACTTGATTTTAGTTATAAATGAAGCACACCTCTTTTTAGCTCACAGTCCTAAGAGACAAAATCTTTTTGAAATTACAGTCAATGAATTCTTGCCTTCTTCAAAAACAAAAAAGCTTCCAGGAATGTGTAAGACAAGATGGGTGGAGAGACATACATGCTTTGAAGTGTTTCTTGAAATGTATGAGCCACTTATCACTTTCTTAGATGCCATTTTGTGTCCTACTGATTACCCAAATTTAGGCTCATCAGATGGGAGCTGGAATTGGGATACTGAGACAAGAGTGAAAGCACAAGGTCTGAAAGCTGCTCTCGCTTCTTTTTAAACTCTTGCTGTTTTTATAATCACCAAGAATGTTCTTGATGAAGTGAAAATACTTGCTTCAAAACTTCAGAAGCAGGATCAAAATATATATGAGGCCTATAACAAAGTTACTGAAGTGATTGAATGCTTGAAAACCCTCAGAAAGACTATTGACACCGTTTTTAGCTTGTGGTAACTGTGAGGTACCAATTTGTGTGAGTGAGAGTGTTCCAAGAAAGACAAGCATTCAACGGAATCGAAGCAACACTCCAAGTCAATCAGCAAAAGAGCATTACAAGAGAGTCGTTTCTATACCAGTGCTGGATTCATTCATTAACCAGTTGGTGGAAAGATTTCAAGGTGAAGGAAAACAAAGTCATATGCTTTTGTGCCTTGTGCCTTCAGTGCTCAACTGCAATCCGAGTGTTCAACTATCACAACATATAGATGACCTTCTGTACTGGGAACAAGATCTTCCATGTTCCTTGTCTCTCAAAAGTGAACTAAGAAGATGGCAATCATTATGGGAGCATAAGTGAGACAAAGATGAGGCTACCATCCCCAACAATCTTCTCTTAGCTCTTAGCTCTTGTGACTCGGATACTTTCCCAAACATTCATTGCTTACTAGTCATTGCTTGCACTCTGCCTATCACCAGTGCTGAAGCAGAACGATCATTTAGTTTGCTCAGGAGGATAAAGACATATACAAGGTCGACTTTGACTGAACAACACTTTTCTGATCTTACTGTAATAGCCATGAACTATGGAGTGAGAATGTCAGTTGATGATATCTGCCATACTTTTGTGCAGTGTCACCCGAGAAGGCTCTTTCAAGCTTCACTATTTATTGACTGAAAACAGTTTCCTGTTTATCTTTAGTTGCTGTTCTTTTAAGCTGATAAATATTCTTATTCATTACACAGTACAGTGTGCATGGGCTAGTTCTCCACCCTTGCACCCCCCCCCCCCCCCCCCCCCCCCCCCCAATCCACCCCAGCATCTTCCTTCGGTTGTTAGTAGGCAGGCAGCCAGGACCATAGCCAGGAATAATTAAGGGGGTTTCCTGAGCACTTGCACTATTACACTCACTCTTTTAAAGGTTACCATGTTCAATTTTACATTTCTTGTTATAATAATGTTGGTGATGATATGTCTTGTAATTGCCAAGAGAAATGCAGGACGGTGCTTTCTTGCAAATTGATTAATGATCTGATCATGATTCAGGAAAGAGGGGGAAGGATTTCCGAGCAACATGGAAACCCCCCTGGCTATGGCCGTGAATAGTTCATCAACCCCCCCAATCAAAAATTCCTGGATCCACCCCTGCAAGGACAAATGTAATGGAAAGTGCAAGGGATATTGTGATTGAAGATAGCTATAAAATGACATAAGGAAAGCTCTGATTCGATGTTTGATGCAAGAGTAAGAAAATGACAAATTAATGGTTGAGACAAGTACATTCCAAAGAATGCCTAGGGATGATGAGCACGTTAAAATTGGCATGCTTAGTCACTCCCTTCCAAGCACTGCATCCTCCTTGGTGTCATCTTTCCCATTTATCACCAAGACCACCATTAGATGAATGTTGGATGAAAAGTCGCTAAAGATATCTGGAACTCAAACTTCAGTTATATATATATAAATATATATATACATATTATATTATTTGAACATCTTTGCCAAGGCATCAATATCTTGTGGATCATTGTGTCTTCGAGTCATCATCATCATTAATTGTTCCATTTTCACAAGAAATTGGTTTGCCCTGACCCTTGGTTCATCAACATGTTCTAACTTTTATCTTCACTCGCCAGTCATTGCTTAATATTTATTACTAGTTGGTAATATTCAATTTAGTGTCACAATGTGCTGTGTATTTCTCACCTTCTCACTTTCCCCTTCCACTTACGTACTGACCCAACCTCGTTGTTCAGCTCATATTTTCTCCTCAAGATCTCATATTCTTCCCACCATCCGATTCCTCCATCCTCACTTAGTTTATTTACATCAATCTACTCTGTTCCAATACCTCTACTCTCTTACCAAACACAACTATTATCTCTTCCCTCCTCTAGCTTGCTCCACCTCATATCTCCCCGTACTGCCACTCCTGCTACTGTACTACTTGCCCCCAACAATCTCCTACCCACTCGCATCTGTGCAGACTCCAACTTCTTGTAAGCATTATGTCCTCCTGTCCAACACACTTCAGCTGCATACTCCAAACTAGGTCTCACTAGAAGCTCCCACACTACATTATTCTTCCTCTGTCTACTTCCACCTGCCAATTCGTCCATGTCACCTTTCCAACCCACTTTTCTGCTTTCTTTGCCATCTCCTCTAACTGAACATCACCCCTTAGCTTCCTATCAAACCACACTGCCAGGTACTTGAATTCTTTGACCTCTTCAAATATCTCCTCACCAATCCTCCAATTCATCCTTCTTACCATGACCTTGCTCTTCTTGTTATGTGTGTGAAAACCAACTTTATTATTAAAATAAAGTGAATACATACACAGCAGTAATGACCCCAGAACACAAGGAGTCCTAGTTCTAGGAAGTACCTAGAGAAGGGGCTTGGCAAGGGCTTGTGAGACAATAAACAAATAATGACAGCACAATAATAAATAGTAAATATTAAACTTCATCTTCCACCTTATCACATAAGCCTGTACCACATTCGACACAGCTTGCAGTTCCATCCCTGAGTCCGCCAGAAGAACAACATCATCTGCATAATTATTTAAGAACCGCACACTTATAAGAGCCTAATCCATACGTCGCGCAAGCGGAATAACAAGGAAGCTCCGCGCCGCCCATATCCCTCGCTCTCATCGTCCGGAAGACTTAAGTTGTACTTCGCTGTCAGGCCCTGCTCATTTCCAGCCTCTTCCGACTCTTTGCTTCAACAAAATGTTCTTTTTTCCTCTTCTCTGGCTGGCCTTAGGAATGGCTTCAGGTACATATAACATGAATAAATATGTAATAGGATTAAAAAAAACTATCTGGGCTGTTGATATTGAATATACTACCATCTCAGAAATGTGTGTAATTACCTAAACTTTTTGCCAGTTCTAGTAAATGGGTCATTCCATGTCAAATCACCCAATGATGTTAACACTCAGGGGCATACCCAGGATTTAGAGAGGGGGGTGCTCTCTCCAAGGCCTTTGTAGTCAAACCAAATAGAATATGGTATAATTATAGCTCAATTAAATGTATTGCTGCATGCGGAAAACCAATTTGTGATCAGAATGGCTGGCACCAATTAAAAAATATATCTTAGAAATATGTCCATATAGCTAACCATCAAATCACGGTATTTACATTATATAAAGTACATCATATGACAAAAATAAATGATCAATTGGACTAGTTGAGAGGATTGAGTAGCAGCATTCTAAGTTTTCCAAATCGGTCTATGACGTTATCATCATGGAACACGAGGTGGCTCTCTAGTTACTGCATGCGCGCATGTGGGATTACTCTTGGCCACTCTTAAAAAAAAATATAATTTTTGGGCATTCTGTACTCTAGGGGGGGGGGGGTGCACGCGATCTGAGCGCTCTATGCTGGGTATGCCCCTGACACTACCGGTCCCCCCTCAGATTTTTCTCAAATTTGGTGTCTGTCCTGATTTTGGCAGGGATAGCTGTATAAACTCGATCATACTTACTTTTGAACATCCATAACTCTGCAACCACTTGACCGATCTTGATGAGATTGATCTCTCTGGAAAGGAAATGCCCCAGGGATTCTAAATCTGCTATAATTTTTTTGTAGGGGTAAGTTAAAATGTGATGACCTTTTGACCCATAGTTTGACCTTGAATTTGACCTTGTAGCTCTCCTGATATTGAAATAAATTATTGGTCAAATTTGTAGCCCGACATGTTTTCTACACAATATGTAAAAATCAGACATGTCTCTGAAAGCAAATAAAAAATACCTACTTCCGAGAACTAGTCATGATTGCGCTTCGTTTACGAGATGGCGTTGCATCCATGACTCCCGATGGCTGTGGGTCCGGTCTCACTGTCAGGTGAACTCGATTGAGTCGAACATCTCCAGTTGGTGTCTCCACCAGGTAGGACCTCGGGGTCTCTGCATGAGTGATTACATGTCCTGGTGATCGGGTGTTGGAGGTTGTCACCCAGAGTCTGGTGTCCTCAGGAATGTCAGCAATTGGTCGGGTACCATGACGAGCATCATAGTCTATTCTCTGTTTCTGTTTGAGCTTGGTGTTTGCCAGTCGGAAATAATTCAGGTGTATGGCCACTGTGGTATGAGAGTCTCGGTTGTCTGGGGAATATTTGATCGGATTTGCCTTCCCATCAGTAGCTCGGCTGGAGATTATGGCCTCAGATTTTTCTCAAATTTGGTGTCTGTGCTGATTTTGGCAGGGAAAGCTGTATAAACTCAATCATACTTACTTTTGAACATCCATAACTCTGCAACCACTTGACCGATCTTGATGAGATTGATCTCTCTGGAAAGAAAATGCCCCAGGGATTCTAAATCTGCTATAATTTTTTGGTAGGGGTAAGTTAAAATGTGATGACCTATTGACCCATAGTTTGAAGTTGAATTTGACCTTGTAGCTCTCCTGATATTGAAATGAATTATTGGTCAAATTTGTAGCCCGACATGCTTTCTACACAATATGTAAAAATCAGAGATGTCTCTGAAAGCAAATAAAAAATACCTACTTTCGAGAACTAGTCATTATTGCGCTTCGTTTACGAGATGGTGTTGCATCCATGACTCCAGATGGCTGTGGGTCCGGTCTCACTGTCAGGTGAACTCGATTGCGTCGAACATCTCCAGTTGGTGTCTCTACCAGGTAGGACCTCGGGGTCTCTGCATGAGTGATTACACGTCCTGGTGATCGGGTGTTGGAGGTTGTCACCCAGAGTCTTGTGTCCTCAGGAATGTCAGCAAGTGGTCTGGTACCATGACGAGCATCATAGTCCATTCTCTGTTTCTGTTTGAGCTTGCTGTTTGCCAGTCGGAAGTCATTCAGGTATGGCCACTGTGTTATGAGAGTCTTGGTTGTCTGGGGAATATTTGATCGGGGTTGCCTTCCCATCAGTAGCTGGGCTGGAGATAATCCACACCAGGGTAGAGGTGTTGACTGGTAGGACAGCAGTGACTTGTAGGGATCAGTTGATCCCTTCAACAGCTTCTTTGCGGTCTGGACGGCTCTTTCAGCATGTCCATTGCTTTGAGGAAAATGAGGGCTGCTAGTAGTATGCTTGAAACTGTACTACTTCTTTGCAAACTCACAGAATTCTTGAGATGCATACTGCGGCCCATTGTCACTTATCACTTCTTCAGGAATGCCATATCTTGAGAAGAGAGACTTGAGGACAGATATGTCTCCTGATGATGTTGTAGACATCAGTTTTATCACTTCTGAATATCTGGAGAAATAATCAACCACAATCATATAAGTGGTTCCATCGAGTGAAAACTGGTGAGTCTCTATCTTTTGCCAGGGGTAGTCAGGAAGAGCAGTTGGCATCAGAGGCTCCTTTCAAGGTGTGCTCTCTTTCGTACAATGTGTAGAGTTTTTCACCAACTTTCCAATTTGATTGGACAGACCAGGCCACCATACTGAAATTCTGGCTCTTTGTCTACATCTCTCAATTCCGTGATGTCCCTCATGAAGTTTCGCTGACATCTCTCGCTGCATTGATGCAGGTACGACAATTCTAGTCCCATGTAGAAGAAGGTTCCTATGTAGGGTAAGAGCTCCTTGGGCTTCCCTGTAGGGAGCGAGTGCCTCGTCTACTTTTCCCTTGACAGGCCAACTTGTACAGCAGTACTTGATCACCAGTGAGCATAGGGGATCTGCTTCCATGGCTATTTCAGCTAGCTCTCCCAAGGTTGAGTCTACATAGGAAGGGAGTGGTGCTCGTGACAAGGTATCTGCAGTGTATAAGTGCTTCCCTTTCGATTGAGTAATCAAATTGTGTGAGACATAGTCTGAAGCGGAGAATTCTAGGAGGGAGGCTGTCTAAGTGTTTCAATCCAAGGTGGTACGAGAGGTTTGTGGTCAGTTTCGATTGAAAATCGTTTGCCAAGCACATACATAGAGAATTTCTCGCAGGCCCATGTAATGGTAAGTGCCTCCTTCTCTATTTGTGCATACCTGCGTTCCGTCTCAGATAAGGATCGAGAAGCATAAGCGACTGGCTTCCAATCTGAATCAGTCCTTTGTAGGAGAACTGCTCCCAATCCGTAGGCTGAAGCATCTGCCGAGATCTTTGACTCCTTTTGGACATCAAACAGGGCAAGGGTAGTTGCCTTGGATAACTCCTCTTTCACTTCTTGTTCTTGACTTGGGCCCCAAATCCAAGCTTGTTTCTTGTTCAATAGCTCGCGTAAGGGTTGTGTCAGAGTAGCAAGGTTTTTGGAAAATTTTCCCTAGCTGGTTATCCATCCCCATAAACCTCCGTATCTCTGAGATATTTGTAGGGGGGTTCATCTCTCGGATTGCGGTAGTCTTCTCAGGATCTGCTCGAATACCATCTTCATCTAGGATGTGTCCTAGGAACTTCAGTGTCTTTCGTGAAAATTCACACTTATCGGGGTTTAAAGTAGCACCAGAAGACTCGATGCATTTGATTACGGCTGTGAGCCTTGTGTCATGTTCTGTCTGGTCTCTGCCAAATACTAATACATCATCCATTTGACACACAACTCCTTCTAGGCCATTGAGAATTGCAGACATCCTCTTTTGGAAGTGCTCAGGAGCACTAGAAATTCCAATTATTTTATTATCATTAGTAAATTATTTTTATATCATCTGATAGCTCTTTACTTTCTCTATCGTATGAATAATCAGTTTTTCAAATCATCCTTTTTCTCATGAGGTAGAGTCCAGTCTGTGTGCTCCCTTCACATGCTAGTATTGAATACAGCTCTGTGTGCTCACTTCACATGCTAGTATTAATAGCCTTGGACAGTCTGTGTGCATGATAGTATTGAATATAGCCTTGGACAGTCTGTGCGCTCACTTCACATGCAAGTATTGAATATAGCCTTGGACAGTCTGTGTGCTCACTTCACATGCTAGTATTGAATATAGCCTCGGACAGACTGTGTGCTCACTTCACATGATAGTATTGAATATAGCCTTGGACAGTCTGTGTGCTCACTTCACATGCTAGTATTGAATATAGCCTTGGACAGTCTGTGTGCTCACTTCACATGCTAGTATTGAATATAGCCTTGGTGAGTGTGTGTGCTCACTTCACATGCTAGTATTGAATATAGCCTTGGACAGTCTGTGTGCTCACTTCACATGGTAGTATTGAATATAGCCTTGGACAGTCTGTGTGCTCACTTCACATACTAGTATTGAATATAGCCTTAGACAGTCTGTGTGCTCCCTTCACATGCTAGTATTGAATATAGCCTTGGACAGTCCATGTGCTCCCTTCACATGCTAGTATTGAATATAGCCTTGGACAGTCTGTGTGCTCCCTTCACATGCTAGTATTGAATATAGCCTTGGACAGTCTGTGTTCTCACTTCACATGCTAGTATTAAATATTGTGAAGGATTGAAAGGTCCTCAGAACTTCACTCATGGAAAGTAAACCCTTTCCAGCTACTTCAATTGGATCTATATAGTCCCAGGAAGTCAAACACTACACCCAGCCTGTGGTCAGAAGTCCTCTTTAAATAACAATTATTAAGAACTTGAGTGAGAGAGAGTCTCAACAGTGGCTGGCAGGACCTTTTTATCTCCTTCCAGCCCACATACATTACATCATTCCATCTTACATACACGCACAGAAATTCAACACATAGGATTCCCATAGAGTTCCATAAGCTAATATAAATCTAACATGAAATAAACATCCGACAAGAAAACATAGAATTTCCAACTCAAAACCAATTACAACACAGAGGGTCACCAAAACAGTCGAAGAAAACAAGATACACAATTATATTCCAGAATTAATAACAATAATACTGTTCAGTTTAATGGAGGCTTGAGTCCTCCACAAATATAGCCTTGGACAGTCTGTGCTCACTTCACATGCTAGTATTGAATATAGCCTTGGACAGTCTGAGTGCTCACTTCACATGCTAGTATTTAATATATCCTTGGACAGTCTGTGTGCTCACTTCACATGCTAGTATTGAATATATCCTTGGACAGTCGGTGTGCTCATTTCACATGCTAGTATTGAATATAGCCTTGGACAGTCTGTGTGCTCACTTCACATGTAGTATTGAATATAGCCTTGGAGAGTCTGTTTGCTCACTTCACATGCTAGTATTGAATATATCCTTGGACAGTCGGTGTGCTCACTTCACATGATAGTATTGAATATATCCTTGGACAGTCTGTGTGCTCACTTCACATGCTAGTATTGAATATATCCTTGGACAGTCGCTGTACTCACTTCACATGCTATTATTGAATTGAGCCTTGGACAGTCTGTGTGCTCACTTCACATGCTAGTATTGAATATAGCCTTGGACAGTCTGTGTGCTCACTTCACATGCTAGTATTGAATATAGCCTTGGACAGTCTGTGTGCTCACTTCACATGCTAGTATTGAATATAGCCTTGGACAGTCTACATGCTCACTTCACATGCTAGTATTGAATATAGCCTTGGACGGTCTGTGTGCTTACTTCACATGCTAGTATTGAATATAGCCTTGGACGGTCTGTGTGCTTACTTCACATGCTAGTATTGAATATAGCCTTGGAGTGCTCACTTCACATGCTAGTATTGAATATAGCCTTGGAGAGTCTGTGAGCTCACTTCACATGCTAGTATTGAATATAGCCTTGAACAGTCTGTGTGCTCACTTCACATGATAGTATTGAATATAGCCTTGGAGTGCTCACTTAACATGCTAGTATTGAATATAGCCTTGGACAGTCTGTGTGCTCACTTCACATGCTAGTATTGAATATAGACTTGGACAGTATGTGTGCTCACTTCACATGCTTATTGAATATAGCCTTGGACAGTCTGTGTGCTCACTTCACATGCTAGTATTGAATATAGCCTTGGACTGTCTGAGTGCTTACTTTACATGCTAGTATTGAATATAGCCTTGGACAGTCTGTGTGCTCACTTCACATGCTAGTATTGAATATAGCCTTGGACAGTCTGTGTGCTCACTTCACATGCTAGTATTGAATATAGCCTTGGACAGTCTGTGTGCTCACTCCACATGCTAGTATTGAATACAGCCTTGGACGGTCTGTGTGTTCACTTCACATGCTAGTATTGCCTTGGACAGTCTACGTGCTCACTTCACATGCTAGTATTGAATATAGCCTTGGACTGTCTGTGTGCTCACTTCACATGCTAGTTTTTAATATAGCCTTGGGCCAGTCTGTGTGCTCACTTCACATGCTAGTATTGAATATAGCCTTGGACAGTCTGTGTGCTCACTTCACATGCTAGTATTGAATATAGCCTTGACTTCACATGCTAGTATTGAATATAGCCTTGGACAGTCTGTGTGCTCACTTCACATGCTAGTATTGAATATAGCCTTGAACAGTCTGTGTGCTCACTATAGTATTGAATATAGCCTTGGACAGTCTGTGTGCTCACTTCACATGATAGTATTGAATATAGCCTTGGAAAGTCTGTGTGCTCACTTCACATGTAGTATATTGAAGATAGCCTTGGACAGTCTGTGTGCTCATTTCACATGCTAGTATTGAATATAGCCTTGGACAGTCTGTGTGCTCATTTCACATGCTAGTATTGAATATAGCCTTGGACAGTCTGTGTGCTCACTTCACATGCTAGTATTGAATATAGCCTTGGACAGTCTGTGTGCTTACTTCACATGTAGTATTGAAGATAGCCTTGGACATTCTGTGTGCTCACTTCACATGCTAGTATTGAATATAGCCTTGGACAGTCTGTGTGCTCACTTCACATGCTAGTATTGAATATAGCCTTGGACAGTCTGTGTGCTCACTTCACATGCTAGTATTGAATATAGCCTTGGACAGTCTGTGTGCTCCTTCACATGCTAGTATTGAATATAGCCTTGGACAGTCTGTGTGCTCACTTCACATGCTAGTATTGAATATAGCCTTGGACAGTCTACGTGCTCACTTCACATGCTAGTATTGAATATAGCCTTGGAAGGTCTGTGTGCTCACTTCACATGCTAGTATTGAATATAGCCTAGGACAGTCTGTGTCCTCACTTCACATGCTAGTATTGAATATAGCCTTGGACAGTCTGTGTGCTCACTTCACATGCTAGTATTGAATATAGACTCGGACAGTATGTGTGCTCACTTCACATGCTTATTGAATATAGCTTTGGACAGTCTGTGTGCTCACTTCACATGCTATTATTGAATATAGCCTTGGACTGTCTGAGTGCTTACTTCACATGCTAGTATTGAATATAGCCTTGGATAGTCTGTGTGCTCACTTCACATGCTAGTATTGAATATAGCCTTGGACAATCTGTGTGCTCACTTCACATGCTAGTATTGAATATAGCCTTGGACAGTCTGTGTGCTCACTTCACGTGCTAGTATTGAATATAGCCTTGGACAGTCTGTGTGCTCACTTCACATGCGAGTATTGAATATAGCCTTGGACAGTCTGTGTGCTCACTTCATATGCTAGTATTGAATATAGCCTTGGACAGTCTGTGTGCTCACTTCACATGCTAGTATTGAATATAGCCTTGTACAGTCTGTGTGCTCACTCCACATGCTAGTATTGAATACAGCCTTGGACGGTCTGTGTGTTCACTTCACATGCTAGTATTGAATATAGCCTTGGACAGTCTACATGCTCACTTCACATGCTAATATTGAATATAGCCTTGGACTGTCTGTGTGCTCACGTCACATGCTAGTTTTTAATATAGCCTTGGACAGTCTGTGTGCTCACTTCACATGCTAGTATTGAATATAGCCTTGGATGGTCTGCGTGCTTACTTCACATGCTAGTATTGAATATAGCCTTGAACAGTCTGTGTGCTCACTATAGTATTGAATATAGCCTTGGACAGTCTGTGTGCTCACTTCACATGCTAGTATTGAATATAGCCTTGAACAGTCTGTGTGCTCACATCACATGATAGTATTGAATATAGCCTTGGAGTGCTCATTTCACATGCTAGTATTGAATATAGCCTTGGACAGTCTGTGTGCTCACTTCACATGCTAGTATTGAATATAGCCTTGGACAGTCTGTGCTCACTTCACATGCTAGTATTGAATATAGCCTTGGACAGTCTGTGTGCTCACTTCATCACATGCTTATTGAATATAGCCTTGGACAGTGTGTGTGATCACTTCACATGCTAGTATTGAATATAGCCTTGGACAGTCTGTGTGCTTACTTCACATGCTAGTATTGAATATAACCTTAGACAGTTTGTGTGCTCACTTCACATGCTAGTATTGAATATAGCCTTGGACAGTCTGTGTGCTCACTTCACATGCTAGTATTGAATATAGCCTTGGACAGTCTGTGTGCTCACTTCACATGCTAGTATTGAATATAGCCTTGGAGTGCTCACTTCACATGCTAGTATTGAATATAGCCTTGGACAGTCTATGTACTCACCCAATGATGTTAACACTACCCCAGACCTGCCAAACCCAGAGTCATGAAAATCTGGAGATCCCCCAAAAAATCCTGGTATAAAATCTGGTTATCATTTTTATCAAGTCATAACATAGCATGCTAAGCATACTAAATAAATTTCCCCCTCCAAATAACACACTGCTATCAGTTTAATGATTCTGATTATAGCAAGAAGTTGCCCTTTAATCATGCACCCAGCGGTAACAGGGAACTTCAGATTCAGGGAATGCTAGCTTCATGGCTAGAATGCTTGAGAAAGTGCCATCGAGCTTCATTGCCGAGCGTCCGTCGTTTTCTTTCCGACAATGCTCAATTGTCATTCCTCTTCAGCATGACTGTAAGGGAGGACAACTACCTCAGAGACACGAAATAGGTATTTGAAACGCTGACAAGGTAGTTCGGATATGCAAAAAACCATAAATATTCATGAATGTACTGAATCACGTTGGAACTATTTCAATATCCTATTAATCTGCAGGTCCTTTGGATAATAAAAAGCTCACTTCCTTGTACCAGAAGGATTTAGGTCCTCAGTAACTGGCATGCTGTTTTACATACATATTTTTTCATGTTATTTATATTCATAATGTTGTATTTTCTCTGAGCAAATAGTCCACTGATTGCAGTGCCGTGGGGCTTGCTCGCTTTTCTGAACGAACCACAGATATAAAGCATTTTCTAGTTGTTCGTCTTTAGCAAGGTGCATGACTTTGCGAGATGAACTTATCCCCATGACAGTCAAGGTTGCCTGCGAACTCTCGAAGTTTGGCTTCGTTCTTTTTTATCTCCAACTTCCCTATGCTTAACTATTCCGCTCGTCCGGCTAGACTGGCTCCATTTGATATCTTGCTTAGAATGGCTTGATGGACAAAACGACTCGCCACGTGCCACTTACGTAAACAATTTTGTAGATCGACGACCATTACCAGATTTATTATTTAATCCGGAGTTCAGATAATCCGAGCGTTCAGATAATCAAAGGATCGGATGTGCGAGGGTATAATGTACCGTATTTGCCAGAGTATAAGTCGTACCGGAATATAAGTCGCACCCCCCCCAAAGTTGGCCATCATTTTG
Source organism: Cladorhizidae sp. MBARI D1340-BT2 (assembly GCA_028752905.1). Lineage (NCBI taxonomy): Eukaryota > Metazoa > Porifera > Demospongiae > Poecilosclerida > Cladorhizidae > Cladorhizidae sp. MBARI D1340-BT2. Next base: position 3,994,665 of record JAQNBH010000015.1, read on the forward strand.
AAAATCTATAATGACAATAGGTAAAAGTTTCGACTACACGAGAAATGCCTATTCCATTCAAGCGCTTGTCCAGCACCCACTCCTGCAGTTTACTTTCAAGTTCTGGCCAGTAAGCCGAGACTACAACTCTAGCAGATCTAGTGCATCTGGACAGTGTTGTCAACACACTCTTCTTCTTTCTCCAGTCCCTGACCGATTTTTCACTAACTCTACACTCTCTTTCCGCTGCTCTGTTTTCGACTTCTCTGCATACCCAACTACTTTGAGCTTAAAGCCAGCAGTGTATATAACTCATTCACTTTCCAGACATTTTATCGACATGCATGCCACTTGAGACCCCACCCAGTTGTTTAAGGAAAAGCGACATGTTCGGATTATAACTCGCACCCCTCAATTGGAGAAGAAGATTTGGAGCTGCTACTGCGACTTATACTCCGGCAAATACGGTAATATATATATTTTGAACCTGAACCCTGATCTGATCTTTAAAAAATCAATTCCTCAGAAAGTCGGGTGAATTGGATATTAATCGGGAGATCTGGAGATTAGCGTTGAAATTGGGTGACACCCGACAGCATCGGGTGAGTTGGCAGGTCTGCTACCCCCTCACATTTTTCTCAAATTTGGTGTCTGTGCTGATTTTGGCAGGGAAAGCTGTATAAACTCAATCATACTTACTTTTGAACGTCCATAACTCTGCAACCACTTGACTGATCTTGATGAGGTGGATCTCTCTGGACAGGAAATGCCCCAGGGATTCTAAATCTGCTATAATTTTTTGGTAGGGTTAAGTTAAAATGTGATGACCTTTTGACACATAGTTTGACCTTGAATTTTACCTTGTAGCTCTCCTGATATTGAAATGAATTATTGGTCAAATTTGTAGCCCGACATGTTTTCTACACAATATGTAAAAATCAGAGATGTCTCTGAAAGCAAATTAAAAAAATACCTACTTCCGAGATCTAGTCATGATTGGGCTTCGTTTACGAGATGGTGTTGCATCCATGACTCCAGATGGCTGTGGGTCCGGTCTCACTGTCATGTGAACTCGATTGCGTCGAACATCTCCAGTTGGTGACTCCACCAGGTAGGACCTCGGGGTCTCTGCATGAGTGATTAAAAGTCCTGTGGTGATCGGGTGTTGGAGGTTGTCACCCAGAGTCTGGTGTCCTCAGGAATGTCAGCAAGTGGTCGGGGACGAGCATCATAGTCCATTCTCTGTTTCTGTTTGAGCTTGCTGTTTGCCAGTCGGAAGTCATTCAGGTATGGCCACTGTGGTATGAGAGTCTCGGTTGTCTGGGGAATATTTGATCGGAGTTGCCTTCCCATCAGTAGCTCGGCTGGAGATAATCCACACCAGGGTAGAGGTGTTGACTGGTAGGACAGCAGTGACATGTAGGGATCAGTTGATCACTTCAGAATACATGTAGCTTGTTATTTTTAAGGTGGGAGGGGACAGTTGCATTTTTTTATTTCCCCCCCAAAACTTATGGTTACCACTTGAGAGCTCCATAGATTCTGCAAACTTCATGATATGGACTTGATATATACATTAGCACAATAGATCGGTCTCTGTGTGTTCTCTCTTTTGATGTGTTCTCTCTTTTGATACTAAAATATTTTTATTATGTATAACTATAGGAAAGTTACTAGACCTAAAATGGAGGGACCTCAAAACCTGAATGCCTGAAACCTCCACATAAATAACTCTGTGTTGCGCGCGGGTGCAAAATGAGTTTTATGGATTTTCATTTTCCACCCACATGCTTGACGACGTACTTACATTTTAACGCCTAATGAAAACACTCATTGCATAGAGTAGGGCTTCTTCTAGCTAATCTTTCGAACTTAGCCATCTGGAGTTATTTATGTGGAGGTTGCAGGCATTAAGGTTTTTGAGGGTCCCTCCACTTGTAGCTCCCTTAACTTGGCTATAGTTATACTTATGAAAAACATTTTAGTATCATCAGAGAGCACAAAGAGAGACCTATCTTTTGAGTTTTATTATATCAAGTCCATAACATGAAGTTTACATAATCTATGGAGTTATAAAGTGGTAACCACACACATACACACACAAAAGCATGTGGGTTATTCCCCCCCCCCCCCCCCCCCCCCCCAAAATGCAACTGTCTCCCCCTAAACTTGTTTGGCACTGCTTATAACAATCCCCTACTACCATACCTAAACCGTATAGCTCTATCTAACAAGATAAGCTAGCTAGATATACATGTATTCACGATGAAAATTATTCATGTACAAAATTATAGTTAGTTTTTTTCATATCTTCATTGTTAGTACTAGGCATCAACCCTGTCTCGAGCTTCCTTAAGCTCGGGTAAAGCTTCTACACTCCATTTGTCCTTGTTTCTATAAGAGCAGGAGTGGTACAAAAGTCAATAGTAAGCTAAACATGGCCTTAACATCGAATATAGGACTAGAGATCGTGAAGCATGAACTCCAATTGGCAAAGCGTGGCAGACTAGATTGTTTTCATGATCTGGTGGCCAAGACACCGCTCTGCCTTAGGCAGATAATTTCAAACCTCGAGTCCAAGCTCCACGTGTTTTTTCTCTCCTGTACTGTACTTGAAAATAACTCTACCCCACTTGTTATAATGGAATTTTTAATGACGCGGTTAAACAGTTAAACACTAGAATGTGAGCAACTGGTCATACTCGCTGGTCATACTCGTTGGTTGAAAAAAATTGTCTGCGCTGGAAGGAATTTTTTTTCAACCTGACTTTTTTTCAACCCGCATGCTTGATCACTTACTCGCATTTTATCACCTGATGAAAATACTCATCCCATAGACTCGCAGTGTTTCCCAAATTTTTAGCCCAGGGGCCGGTGGGGACTACCTTGAGTGTGTCGAGGGCCGGAGGCAATTGGGAGGGGGGGGGATAGGACAAGAACAATTTTGCTTCTGTATTTCTGATACATGTGAAGCAGAAAACACATGACAGTTGCACGAAGTAATCACAATCAGTGTGAAACATGGAATTGCTTTTGCTGTTCCATGATGACATCGATATCAGGCTTGAGATGGGAAGAAGCCACTCTCACAGTGTCTTCCAAGTGCGCATCAGAGATCAAATTCCGGTACTTTGGACTAGGCATACTTGATCCTGGAGAAAAATTGCTCACAGATGTATGGTTCTCCCCAGAGCATTTAAGGGTAGCGGTGCGCTATCCCTTTGAAATGTAAGGATAGCGACTTGTATTAGTAAAAAAATATAAAAAAATAAAAAAATCCCCTTTTTTCTCTCCTTTTTTTTCTTCCTGTGACACCGGTGTAACAGGAAATCATAACATAATAACGTCACTGTGCATGGTAGATATGGTTGTTTTATTCATTTTGGTCAAATTGAAATGATATTTTTCTATGATGTAATACAATGACAAAATTAAAGTAACGTTTTGTAGGTGTGGTTATGAGAAAAATTGCAGCATGGCTATTTAGTTGCATGCAAGTCAGTCGCTGAAAAGATGACAAAGCGTGGACGTTCAAGCGAAGTTGGCTGCAGCAGCTTTGGCAAGCACCGAAAGATCGGCATTAACCCGAAATGGAAGGAAGAGTTTCCGTGGCTATTGGAGTTGGAAGATGTGTGTTCTTAGTAGGAAACATAGTCACAGGCCTAATAGAGCTAATGTTGGACTAGCGACCTGGGTAGACCTGCCATGCAAGACATTGACTAGGGAGAGCTTGGTCAAACATGCCAAAAGCGAGTCACCTGTCACGGGAGTCAAGCTGGAGGCTGATCTGGGCTGCTCTAAAAGAGATGGTGGCATAGCAATGGCTCTCCAAGGAGTAGTTTCAGCTAAGAGAAAGGCCTTGCACTGAAATGTATGTACTTCCTGAATCACAGGGAGATAGCACATACTACTAACTTTGGGCCTCTCATGGAGCTAGGTAAGTCTTTGGGAGCATCTTACCTTACAGACCTGAACCTGGGTGGAAATGCACACTACACATCAGAGCATTTCATGCAGGAGATTGTGCAGTGTCTAGGAGAAACTGTAGCTGAGCCCATCACTTCTAACCTTTCTAAGTCTCCTTTTTTGGCTCTGTGTGTGGATGAAACCACTGATATTTCTGTCACCAAGGAACTTATAGTATACGGTCATTACATCATAGCAGGTCAGGTGGAGACAAGCTTCCTTCCTGTACTGGAACTAAAAATGGTACTGCCGCTAATATACCTGACACATTAATTAAGTTCTGTAGTGACCTCGGATTAAATATGCATCGTTTTTGTGGCTTGAGTAGTGATGGAGCATTAGTGATGTTGGGAAAAAGTGGCGGAGGCTCCAAGTTGCTAAAGGACAAGGTTCCTTTCCATGTTTCGAATCAATGCATTGCACACCGATTAGCGCTTGCTTGTGGACAAGCAGCTAATGAGATTTCTTTTCTCAAGCTGTTTAAGAGCACTGTTGACCAACTGTACCGGTTCTATAAGTATTCATCTGTTCGAACTGCGGGGCTCAAAGATATTCAGGAAGTTCTGAATGACCCTAGGCTTAATCTAACTCAGGCAAAAGATGTCCGTTGGTTATCACATGACCGGGCAGTCAGTCACCTTCGCAAGTGTTTCTCCTCAGTGATAGTTAGCTTGGAAAGGGAAGCTCAGGAGTGCAACAATGCTGAGGTTGCTGGGCTCGCTTCCTTTGTAAAGAAATATAATTTTGTGGCTGCTCTTTATATGTTTTCAGATGTTCTTCCACCATTAGCTGCCTTATCACGTGGTTTTAAAAAACAAGATATTGATTTCACCATGGTAAAACCCTTAGTGGTGGGTACTAGATCTACTATCAATGCTCTTCTTCTGAGTCCTGGTAAATTCTTTCAAAGTCTTCCAGATGTCTTGTTAGGGTTGGAAGAGTATGGAATACAGCAGCCTAGTAATAGCAAGGTGGATAATTTCAAGAGTAACATATACAACAAATACTTACAAACAAACTCTCTCTGAGCACATAACCTATAGGTTTCCTGACATGGAACTGTTTGAGGGATTTGAGATCTTTAACCCCAGTGGTGTTCCAGATGAGCTTGCTCATCAACCATCACATGGCACAGAGCATTTGGATATTCTTATCTCTCACTATGGAAAAGAAGTAGTACAGCCTGAAGAAACCAAGTGTGATGAACTTATAGTTTTTAACACTGTAGTGGCTGCTAATAGAGCTTTGAAGCAAATGATAACCAGGCAGCTTATGAGGCATGTTATTGGGACTTCTGAGATGACTTCAATGTTGCCCAATCTAGCGAAGCTTGCAGCGAATGGTCTGATTATTCCAATGTCCTCTGTAGATCAGGAGAGAGATACATAGACCTGATGACAACAGACTATCAGCCAGTTTGCCTCCTCTGCAAAGCATTTAATTAAGGTGGTTTTGGGGCTAACATCAAAATCGCTGTTTTTAAGCTGCTGCCAAAGTGAGTTTTAGCTAAGATGGAGTAGTAGCAGGGCTGAACACTTATCAATGCCAAATAACTACAGCCACAGCTATGTAGACACACCCATACAGTGTTTTCTAACTATCTGAATAGCAAGCATCTCCATTGACTGGTAAAGCAGCTCATAGACACGAATACACCTTACCTGAGCCCATTCACATTTACAGTCCACAGACTCATAATTATACATAGTTCTAGCTGCACTAGCAGAGGATGCATTCACATCTACCTGCCCTATACATAGTTCTAGCTGCACTAGTGGAGAATGCATTCACATCTAACTGCCCTATACATAGTTCTAGCTGCAGTAGTAGAGGATGCATTCACATCTACCTGCCCTATACATAGTTCTAGCTGCAGTAGTAGAGGATGCATTCACATCTACCTGCCCTATACATAGTTCTAGCTGCACTAGCAGAGGATGCATTCACATCTACCTGCCCTATACATAGTTCTAGCTGCACTAGCAGAGGATGCATTCACATCTACCTGCCCTATACATAGTTCTAGCTGCAGTAGTAGAGGATGCATTCACATCTACCTGTCCTATACATAGTTCTAGCTGCACTAGCAGAGGATGCATTCACATCTACCTGTCCTATACATAGTTCTAGCTGCACTAGCAGAGGATGCATTCACATATACCTGCCCTATACATAGTTCTAGCTTCACTAGTGGAGAATGCATTCACATCTACCTGCCCTATACATAGCTCTAGCTGCACTAGTGGAGAATGCATTCAGGTGGTATAGTTTGTGTGAAGGGAACAGAGTAGGACTTAAGACAAATGGAGTGCAATGCCATAAAGACTTGTGAGGTTTATTGTTTGTCTGTAATGCTTGACACACTATTTATTGAGGCACAAGCTAAATGGAAGCACATGGGGATCTCTGTGTGAATGAGTACTAAGGTCCCAACCTTCCAATTGATGTCAAATCTAGTTGTTGTTTGATGTATAATTATAATACTTCTCAAACTCATTATACACAATGAGCTTCTGTTTGGTATAAAAACCAGCTCCATTGAAGTGAGCAAACAAAAGTTACGCAAGCTCTACATCACTATAATTATGTCTCGACAACAATACTTACAGCAACTACCTAGCTGCCTCCATCTCCCCCCTTGCCCTCCTGTCTTATTCATGCATGAAGGTGGGCCTAGCTGCCTCCATCTCTCCCCTTGCCCTCCTGTCTTATTCCTGGAGGGCCTAGCTACCTCGATCTCCCTCCTTGCTCTCCTATCTTATTTATGCATGAAGGTGGGCCTAGCTACCTCCATCTGCCCCCTTGCCCTCCTGTCTTATTCCTGCATGAAGGTGGTCCTTTAGCTGGTGCTTATTAATGCACCATTATTAACATCACACTGCTGCATTAGCTTCCAATACCATTATTCATAGTATGCAAATAATTCAACAAAACTAGCCCATTAACATGACCAGATGTAAATTGATGCTAAATGTGACACACTCCACATTGCACGTGCTATTTCCATACCTGCCATCCCCACAAGCCTCAGCTGTTGATATCATGTAATCCATTGAGGTAAAAATATCGTTGATACACACCATACCCACATAAAACCTGATAAACATAAGCATGCTGGTGGGTAGATGCATGCTCTTTGTTAGGCGTTGGGAGGTTTGTTGATGATCTTTATAATAAGTGCATCTCCTAGGCAACCAGCTTATCCAGTAACATATTATTATAGTGCATGTACAGAGAATAGCATGTCACATGCACTATAAGTAATGCTAACATAAACGATTATTCTTATTGCATTGTGAAAGTACAACTAAAATACTGCCACATTATTGTTGTATTAAAGTGACATGTACGCACAGCTCTTCACATGATTCCTTATACATGTACTATATATAGAGGCACAGCAGATGATTGTTGTATTAAAGAGACATGCACGCACATCTATTCACATGATTCCTTATACTATATATAGAGGCACAGCAGATAATACAATTAGTATACAAGTTATAGGGGAAGTATAATACATGTACTGGTGTTGGCATATAAAAATTATATATGATTAAAGGTAAGGGATCATCAAACTGATTGTGATCCACATGAGCATAGTCTTGTTTGCTTTCTTTTTTTACAAACAGTCCAACATACTACTACTACTACTACTACTAGTAGTAGTAGTAGTATTAGTTGTTGTTGCTGTTTAAAAAACAAACAGTTTACACTTGTTTAGTTGTTGTTGTTTTAGAGTTGCACTCTGAGGCCAGCAAACCTCAGCAAGGCAATGAGCCACTCCTAGTAAACACCTCATCTAACTTATTATTATTGTAGTGCAGTACAGAAGTGGCTCTACACACCATACCTTGTTGCTTTGTTGTTAGAGTTAGCCAGGGAGAGGTGCAAGAGTTGCAGAGGAGAACTCCAGAACTAACCAAACAGCAGATGTTATTCTATACCATGTTCATTGCTAATGCAGACACACATAATTATATGCTTGTAGAGTGGCCTGCTTTTGTTTGTATTTATTTGAAGAAGATTATTCATCAGTAAATCAACTGACCACTCAGTTGACATTCAGCTGCACAGCTTAGCATAGCCCAAGTCCTGTGAAGGATGTCTCTTACCCAACTCTGATTATAAACAGCACATGAGCTAGCTGGACTGCATCAAATGCCTTTCTATGGCAGTCAAGTCATCACTGAGTCATGGATGGGCACTGGAAGATTTGGAGTCTTCTGGTGCTAGAGTTCTTATGAATGGACCTCTTGTATGCAAGTTATGTGTGGGAGGACACAGAGACAGGTACATATGATACATGCATAGATCCTTGAAGATGTTTCACACTTTTTAAAAAATACGGTTTACTACTTTAGTGAAGGGTTCAGAGTATACTACAAGTCTTTTTGGCGATAATAGCATCGACAACCAACATTTAGGAAGCTGTGAGTTTTAGCTGAATGTGACTTTTGGATTTTGGGGCTCTATTTTCTATTTTTTAAAGTGGATCAAACAAATAGTAATAGCATATATATTTCCTGATAACTTTAGACTATGACCTGGATAACTACAAACCCACTGCAGCTGAATACCTTAGAGTTGTGAAGCAGCCTAGCAGCAACTACGTCTGCTACAATCTGTGCTGGTTGGCAAACAGCAGGTAAAGCAATCAGTGGGAAATGGCATATGAAGCAAATAATAAGTGTGCTAGCTCTGAGAGCAAGGCCACCAACACCACTAGCCTCTCACTCACTCTGAAGCCAAGGCAACTACTTTTCAAAACATGGCTGAAACTTGCCAACGCTGACTAAATTTGAAGGATATTGAAATATCTACTGTACCATTGCTACTTTCTTGACAGCAGCTACACTTGTGTGCTTCCTCCAGGTCAGCTGATAGAAGTCCATACTTCAACTGACCAGCTATGTAGTCATATACATAGTGTGAATATTTCAGCAATTTCTAGAAAATATGTTCTCACAAGCTACACAGACTAACACAAATAAGGTTCTCAATGTGTGTCTCTTTCCCCTCACAGTTCAGTGTCTTGGAATAGCTATGCATCTGCTGTACTAATCATTGTCCCTGCTCTCCATTTTTGCTTTTGCTAGCCATTTTTGCTTTTGCTAGCCAGGGCTGACAATCCACCCGGCAGGGAAGTGCTGTTGTTGTTTAGAACCAGAAGTGATAAGGTTGTTGTATTTTTGTAATCAATTTAATTTTCAATCAACACAATTGTAGAGGTGACTATAATATGAACACATTGAACTACTAATAAGATGCTCGTTCAAAGCTTATTTCATATGGACTCCAAATGTTTACTATGTAGTAGCGTGGGCAAGCCATTAGCATACCATTAATAGTAGTCGCTCCATAGTTCTACTGTATAGGGTAGTAGCTAATATAACACTCCATGATACACCCATCAAGTTGTGTTATGTCAAACACAGCAACATAACACTTGGTAATTTAAATTAACAATGTATAACTACGTACCTGATACTGTTCCTAAGAGAGTGCACAGAATAGGAAAGCTATACATTTGGAAAATCTGTACACACAAAAGAGTGGTTAAACTCGTAGGATAAAACTTCACAAGCACTTTTCCTTCGAGATGCTAGAGAGCAACGGCGAGAGGAACAAGGTCGTCAATTTGTCATGTATTTATTTTTTCGCGTATATATTTTTTTGAGTTACCAGCAAGACGACCCATAGTGGGGCGGAGCTCACTTTGGACAACACTAGTGTTCTGTCGATGTCGCACGATAATGGGAGAGATTGAGTGTGCAGACCTGTCAAATAGAATGCCTGCTGTAGAGAGTCAGATTCCACTCTATGAATGATCAAATTTCAGGCTTATTTTTTTGACATTGCTGTACGTTGCTCGTCTGTCGTCTACTAATGTACACTTTTTCCAGAGACATGCACTCTCTTCCCCGCCCATACCACAAGCTGTGCTCAGGCTTTCCCCACAATTCTGGTCGGAACAATTGATGTTTGAAGTAAGCAACACTCCATGGGAAGTGAATGGTTTATTAAATTGGTATGCTATATGTATCTTGTCGGCCTTGGTGGATTATGCTAGGACTTCTACATATTTTTCTCTTCTTTTTTTCTCATTTTTCTCTTTCTCATTATTCGCCTATATATTTCCTTTCTTTCTACTTATTGTTGTTTATCTTTCTCAATTATGTTGACTGACTGATTACTTACTAAGTTGCCTACCAAACTGTATTGTTGTCATTATCTCCTGTAGAGGACAAGCAGCCAGGTTCTTTCCATTTTATGCAGATGGAGGAATGACTCCAATCCTGAACTTTGTTTTGTTCTAAACAGGTCAATGGCCATCCCCTGCCTCCCAAAAGATCTTCTCCCATTATACACATAACCAGAATCAACCAGCTTTGATTCATATTGGTATTCAGATTCCTATGATTAATTCTTAAGTCACTCCTCCACTGTATTTCAGCAAAGAAAACTGGAAATGTTTCACAGATGAAATTAAAGACAATCTCTCAAAGCTTGACCCTACCCCTGAGAGTTACACCAGTTTTTGTAGAATCCCAAAACACAAATAAACCTTGGGTTTTGTCAGCCACTGAGGAACTCCTGAAACAATACAAAGCTTCGGATGACCCTGATGTTGCTACAGAGCTCTTAGATCATTTAGTTGTAGCCAGAACACAACGCTGGCTAGAGTCTTGTCAAAGAACTCTATTTCACAAACTCAGAAGTCCTGGAATCTCCTTAAAAATCTTGAAGCAGCTTTACCCACTGCTCACCAACCATCTTAGATCTCAGCAATGCAGCTGCCACTAGGCTACTTCAATGGCTTCCATAAAAGAAGCCCGATGGGAAGTGGGAAAAAAACTTTACAGAGACCCTCTCCTCATCACCACTAATATCCACTTCTGTGATCCTTACATCAGAGTTGACCATCGATGCTGATCTCTCATTTACCAAAGCAAGTAGAGCCACAGCTGTCGTGAATTCCTGAAGAACCTGGGAACCAGTGGACGTAAATGGTTGACTTCATTTTTCACCACAGTCCATGAACTGGTGTCATACCATCAATTTGGAGAAAGGATAAAATCATTGCCATCCTCAAGCCAGGGAATCTGCAGCTTATCCCGCTAGTTATTGACCCTTATCACTCCTTTGCACTTTCTTCAATTATTTGAGTGCCTACTGCTGACGAGCTTTTCTCCCATTGTTGTGCCTATCCTTCCCAAGGAAATATATACTGGTCAGGTCTCACTAATAATTCTTGTGACCTAACTTTCTCTCTAAACATCGCTTAATTAAGCTACTATGCAATACAAGGTTCATTCTCAAATAACATAACTTACCACTCCATTCTGGGGTTTCACAAGGAATCAACTTTTTTTTATTATTTTTTTTATTAACACCAATGACCTGATACCTTATGGTTCTATTCTAGGGTAAGATTATTTTCCAAAATTCCAAAACTACAACAGAATTATGTGAATTATGAATAAATACAGGACATGAGTATTACGATGAAGCAAACATTCTGTCACATGATGTGCAGTGAATATGAATGCAGTTAGGAAGTACCACTCACTACATTAGTTGACCTAGTTTTTTTAAATGGTGGACCACAACCCCCCAGAATAACAGAGCTCATATCTCTGATGAAACACACATTGGCATTTTTTTGCACTTTTCCAAAAAGACTTCTGTTGTGCCCATGCATTGCTAAGATTAGAACTGGCAGATGTTAAAACTGTGAAAGTATCAAAAACTTGTTGTCAATGAGTATATATCATTACAAAGCAGAACAAAGCACAACTTATCAGAGACCTTACAGGACGTAAGCATGTGAATTTTTATCAATGGACGATGTTCTTTCAGCAATTCTTCAAACCTATTCCTAATATCCTGCGGTATCACAGATTCTTTTTGGCGCTAAGAAACCAGGTGTAGTTACAGTGAGAGAAACTGCATTGTCAACAGATTCTACTGTATCTGTACTGAAGGTTGAACATCAGTTCATCCTTGATGTTGGTATGCCACAGCTGTCAAACATCAAAGGCCTAGATGAACAACGTCAATGGTATCTTTATGAACAAATCCCTTTTTGTAAAAGTGTTCTCTCAGCTGATTCCACATGCCCTATGCCAAGATATCCAAAGCCTGCAGCTAAAAGCAAACCGACAATGGTGAGCAGTACATCTGCAGAGTCAACAGTCTCTCAAAAACAGCCACAGAAGCAGCAAGTGACCGTGGAAAAAGGAAATGTTCGGTGTGCCATGAAATCGGACATACTAAAAGAACATGCAAAGGCATAAGGATATCATAATTTGCATTCATACTTTGTGTAAATGTATTATAAACTCTGTTAATTTTTTTTAATTGTGACGATCTCTTACCTTTGTATATACTAACAAGCCATTTTAACATCAAGCTAATTAATTATTCACAAGCTTATAACTTGCAAACCACAACACATACATCCATAAAATTTAGTTTTCTGAAATTTCATTATGTGAACATTACATAAATGTGAAAAACTCAATTTTCAAGAATAATGCACAAATCACATAATTATTATGAATACATAGGCATGTGTATCTACTTGAGTAATGCAACTACTTATGGTGCATGTATCTATAAGTATATATGAATACACAGGCATGTGTGTCTACTTGAGTATAATACACATGGTAATACGATTGGTTAGTTCTGATGTTATACTGAGTAACTTCTTGTAGGCGGCTGCTTGACTATAAGCTAGCAAATAGAAACAAGTTATACTTAAAAACTGTTATATACAAACAAATTTAAACTAGAATTTACCAATGTAGACAAACCTTTACAGGATCCTTAATAATTATAATGAAGACAAATATTATAATACATAGATGCATATATAGATTCTTTATGTGGCACATGGATTACCTAACTCTTACCTGGACGTGCTTGCATCTGTAAAACCGGTATAATATATATATATATATATATAAAAGTTACAACACCAAATGTAAATCTCACATGTGCATGAGATAGCTAAAATGTGCCCAGTAGCTAACTCCTGGTTGCCATGAATACCTGAAACTTGCAGTGAACTTTAGTGCTATAAGCTCATTATGCTAATTCCACTAATGATTTCTTGACTTGTGACTCCAAAATCAGCATCTCAAGGGAGGAATGGGAAAGAACCTCAAACATGGCACATTTGCTTGACTTTAGGTGCACCTATTAAATATGTTATTTGTGGAAGTTTGTACTCTTACACAAGATTTTGTGTACCATTAATTTCCTATATATAGTATTTAGATATTTGAGAAATCAAGGAATTGGAGCTTGTAAATGAACTTTGGGAACATATGTATTGGTAAATCTGCTGGTAGAAAAGCTTGACATTTGTTCTTCTTCAATGGTTTAGCTAGATGCTCTAGGCTTCTAGCCTTCATGAAGGTATCTGCCAAAAGTGGAATTCTAGTACATGATGGTAATATTTGAAAAGGTGCGGATTCAGCAGAATCAGATGCTGCAAGAATAAGCTTGTAGCACATGATCTAGATCCCTTGACAAAGCCACTTATTCCTGAGCTCTTGGACAAAATTGTGAAAGAGGCAAAACCCCTGACGGTGTAGGTGAACCTTGGGGGTTAGAGGTTAAGGTGCAAGATTGAACATAGCCAATTTGCTTGACCTTTAGGTCCACCTATTGATGATAGCAGAGAATGACATTGAAATAACTACAGAGCTTCTCATTATATAATGAATAACCTGTGTATATACATGTATATATAATTTATGTTGATATATTTTTTTAAACAAAAGAACTATTAAGTTTAACAAGTCTTAATTAATGGACATGTCCATAAGCTACATTATGTTGAAGTTCCACTTCATGTTTGGTAGTAGTAGGTAGCTCTATGTCTTCATAGAGTGGGGCAGGAGGTGGGGTCTGGCTGGGGGGTGGGTGTGTCTCCCTGCTGCACTTGGTGTAGACAATGACTGCACCCACTCCTGCAGCCACTCCACACAATAGCCCCAGAAGGAAGATGCACACAACAGCTGCAACAACTACAGGTACACTCACTGCACATACACACACACAGCGCACACACACACACACACACACAATATTTATATAAATACGCACACTGTACATAGACTACACAGTCAGCACACATGGACACTTAACCTTTTATCTCAAAATTCTGATGGATGGGACACTTGCTCTAGCAAACATGCCTCCCAGTGAGCAAAGAGAGTAGTGTAGTACTCAATATAATTCACACTAAACATGCATGATTTGTACATGGATCTAGGGCATGGCTGAGATGTGCATAAAAACTTAACTTGGCCTGAAATAATAGAGCTATTGTATTGTTGTGCCAGGCAGTGTTTATTGTTCGTAGCTACTCCCTCACTGCAAAGATTTTTCCAGGCCCTCCACTTCATCAGCTTCTTAACCTGAAGATTTACAAGTGTATCTTTGTTGTCATTGTTGTCCTCTTCAATCTCCTTTGGAACACTTTCCCTGGTATGTATGTTCCCTCTGAGTCCTCTATGCTGTTTGAGCTCCCACATAAAGGATGGAGTGGGCTCTGAAGACTAGCCTCACACTTTACGCTGCCAGCTATGCACTTTAGAGAAAGTCATCAATCCATTTTCAGTGGCAGTGACTTCAAGATTATCAGGCACATGAAGTTATGCTTTGATGCATGGGCCCAATGTTGTATTTGGCTCCCTGAAGATAACAAGAGCAGGGAGTTTGGTTCCATTCTCTGTTGCACACAAAGCTATTATGAAACACTTTTTTCATCACCAGTGGTTGAAAATCGAACAGTTTCCTCTCCATGTCAATTATTTGTGGCATAAGGTGTGCTGAATTGAAGCTTACCTGCACATTGTTTAATTCATGTTGCCAATCTCACATTTTCTCTAGCCATGAAGCTTTCTCAGAAATTGTTCTTGGTAAATGGTGAGCTACAGCTTATAGTCTTATGGCACCCTTTGAAGATGTGTTCGTATGCCCCCTATAGCAAAAGGTGATGCTGTTACCTACATAATGAGCATCGGAGATCATTCAAACACACATCAAGTCTTTCCATACCATTTTAGCCTCCAGTCTTGTTTTCTGAAGTGTGTAGTTGAGTGTAGTCCCAGGTTCTTTACTCTAGTCAAGCAATCCACTGAACGAACCATAATTACTGCAGTGAGCGTCAGTCTCCCATCTTGAAGCAGTTTAGTTCTACGGACGAGCATAAGTCTCTCATCCATAAAAAAAACAACCTTGCTAGCTTTTATATTATTACCCCTTGGTAGGTGTGGTCTAGTAGCAGTGTTGTGAGCCAGTCTATCAAGAATCAGTGTAATCAGTGTAGGTTCCTGTGCCCCTTGCGTTCTGGAATAGTAGTGCCCCTTGCTTCCCTTAAAATTAGTACCCCTTGTGTAGGTTTCTGTTTCATTATCCTTCAATCATCAGGTGTCCTATTTATGTGAGTAACATGGCGACAGAAACAAAAGACCCTATGTTTGATGAGAGAGTGCTATACATCGACTAACCTTTCAAAGGTACTGTCAGATGAAGGTCTGCCTACAAGAAGTGTGGGGTTAGGAATTTTATGCTCTGCTACAGCAAAACTGGAACCATTGCCAGGCAGGAAGTGGAAGATGTTCTATTGTGATGGCAGAGATTTAAAAATTGAGAATGAGCAGATGAAGCTCGATGATGAGACCACAGCATACCATCTTCACCGTGTATTGCAATCTAGAGGTGTTGGACTGCTCTTGGATGGATCTTTCGTGACAGCTCTTACTGCCAACTTATCCAACATGCCAATAAGGTGTATATATAATTAAAGGTAAGGTTAACCTCATAATCTCTACCCACAAGAGATTAGAATGGGCTCAATAGCTTCTTACACAAGTGTCTTGCGGGTGTGAAGATGTAGTGTGGACTGATGAGTGCACACTATAACTTGAAACTTGCACGTGCTTCTGCTGCTCAAAAAGAGGTGACCCCCACCCTTCCCCCAAGAACAAACCAAGGTGCACTAATTAAGATGCACAAAACTAAGTGATTATTGTGTCTGGACAGAGATTAGCCTGCGGACAAGATTTGCATCTTTGAAGGCATCATGTCGGGCCTGTTGTATGTAGAACTTTCAAATAGTTCCTTTCTACCTTTTTTGCATGACATTTTACCTGACCACAACCACTGGTTCATGCAGGACAATCATCCAAGCACACATCTCGCTCGGCTAAGATCTCCATGGACCATAACTGTGTGACCGGTGGAGGACTGAACTGGAACTACCTGACGCCAACACAATTGTAACTCTATGACACAAACTAAAGGAATCCATACAGAGGGAGGTAAAGACAAGGACTAGGGAGGAATGGGTGAAGGGCACAGATGAACTTTAAGCTATGCTAATTGCACCTAGTCATTAGACACTTATGAAAGGTCCTGCCAAAGATGATTGACCTGGTGGAGAGGCTACCAGCTACTGAGTTTTGCTAGTTGCTGTTTGCTGACTGTTGCTGTCTTGTCAGTTGTTTCTTGCAGTGTTAGATTATATAATTATTCTTCTGTTTTGTCAGTTGTTTCTTGCAGTGTCAGATTACATAATTATTATTCTGTCTTGTTGTACACAAAAAACATTTACAATGTATACCCCCTTAATTGGGGGAAACAATTCTTGAGAGCTATTTAAAGAAACTGTGTATCTTTTGAGAGAACACCTAGAAATGGAGGTGGGTGAAGCAAGGAGTAGGCCAACTTATATTACTGTGTGGCATGAATGGTTGACTTCAGTGTACAAGGACTTGCCACTTATATTCTTTAACCCCCCAACTCTTCCAAAGCAACTGTACAATCTTAAGAACCAATGGCTAACTCCCTACTAGTAGAGCATACATCTAGGTGCTAATCTCTCATGTGCAGTGGTTTTGTGCACTATATTGCTATATTATTGAACAGGCAGGCCCTTGCACAAATGAACTACAATTTTGCTTTTGGGTTTTGTGAAGGAAAGTTCCAAAGCAGAAAATGAATTGGTCAGCGACAGCTTTATTTACACTATAGAAGGCGTCTGCATTACACATAGGAAGCACTCTAATGTTATTAGCCAGCGTCAGCAAACTGGTGAAGGTGAGTGAGATGAAGTGTTTGGCTACCATGGTATTTGATGGACATAACTTTACAACAGCAGCGGCTGTGCTCCATACAAGATGTTTTGTTAGGGGGAAGAAATGTTTGGTAAATAATATTTCCTAATTTTTCTTCATATGTACATTTTTGGTGTTGGTGTGGAATGCTTACCTATTGGACAGATCATGCAGGGCTCTCGGTCTTACTAGGAGGTCTGGGGAAACTGTTTTGCTTTAGTACTTATAACAGCAGCAACTCACCCTTAATTAAGTGATTAATATTAAATTAAAAAATAAAACATGGGGAGGCTCGAGTCCCCTTAGTCACCCGTTATCTACACACTTGCAATATGTGGTTAACAACAACATTATTTACTTCCCAAGATGTCGTGTCCTCATTCAATATCTTTGATCCTAAAAAAAGCCTCCTCCAGGCAAACTGATGGGTAAGATTGTATTGACACTTATACTGAAGCATTATGGTTAAAGATCTTTAGCTGGATCACTGCTAGCAGAAGAGAGTGTTGAGTCAGCTTCTATTTCCTCTGGTATCATTTTGGATGTATCGAGATACATCACTCAACAGTCCAAAGAAGATATGAAGGCAACTTAACCACTAATAGCTAATAGCATGCTCATAGCAATGTTCCCTAACTTGAGCAACATAGCAAACATCCTTTTATCAATTCCTGTAAGAAATAATTGAGTCTATCCTATTAATTAAGATAGCCATTGAGTCACAAAAAAGTCCAATAAAGACTTGGAAGAGGTCACTGATGTATTGAGCAGAAAGTCATGACTGATTGTTGTATAAAACTAGTAATCTATACTAGTAGTTACTATTTATTGCTCGCATAATCCACACTAAAGCTAAATATATTTAAATTTAAATTGCCGGGGCAGGGTGGGACGGGGGTGGTGAATACACTCCCATATAGCATCATGCATATGCAAATATTACACATGCAAAGTGGATGAGAGTTTCAATTTCCCCCACCAAAGTTCTCCCACCAAGTAAGTGCATTGACCCACTAGATTATAGCCACACCCACCCAACCAACCATCTTATATATTCATGAATAATCCTTGAAAGGTTTCTACTTTCAACTATTTGGTATTTGGTTGTTGCCACAAGAAGGCGTAGAAAACTTCTGCTATTGTCTTGTGTTAGGATCAGGTCATTGTGTTGTATGTTAGTATCTTGCAGACTACAGGAGGACTATATATCAGCTAGAGAGGTCAGGAGAGGTCCAACAGCTACTATATATATGCAGCACACCGTAATATCAGATGTCAACAATATATCAACTATGCTCTAAAGGAACTTGCAAGAGTTTGTACCATTATGTAGACACTATCACTTGTTTACACCTTATTATCAGGTATTTACAATAGTGTGGGGATGAGAACCTGGCAGAGTGATAGATCATGTTCTTACTTGAGTGGCATCATCAGAAGCCATCCACTTGCATATTGTTTGGACACACACACTTCTTCAAATGAACTTTCCCCACAGACCTAACAGGTGAGGCAATTGCATACCTTGAGTGCATTTGGTTGCAGTACATGTAGTAGGTGGTGTTGCTTCAGTTGGTCTGGAGCAGCTCAGCAGTTGTGGGTCAGGCCTCCAACTTCCTTCCATAGTGCATGTAGCAGTCATTACATCTGCAGGACTCAAGCCAGACACACACTGAAAGTTCACCACATCTCCTTCCACATACGTACGACTTTCATTAGCTTGCACTGACCCATTCAGAGGAGAGGGCGGGGCACTGCACACAACTAATAAATATTGTAATGATAACTAACAATATAAAGTCAAGATTCAACCTACTTGAGCAATCTAGTAGTGCTGGGTCAGGCATCCATACTCCAACACTGCCCACTTGTGAGCACTGAGATGTCTGGTTAGTTTGGGGTAAGTACCCATCTGAACAGCTGTATGTAATAGTAGCTCCTACAAGAGTGCTAGTGAAGGGCCACACTCTCACATCAGCAGCCACATTTGGAGTGAAGCAGTTCACTATAATAGAATGGAGTAGAGCATAGGAGAGGCTACATTGCTGTGTGCATGTATCAATAGAACATGAGAATAGTGTGTAACTTGCATGTCTATATTATGTGGATACCTCATTGATACCTATCCTATCCTGCCACATCCACCAGAATATAATTCACACTGGCAAATAGTTAGCATCAATTGCAACTGCAAATTTCTAGAATGTTTTGTAACTTGCATCTTATAAAATCAATTTGTGCACTCTGCCTTGATAATGGTCAATTTTTTGTAAGTGTGTCCATGAGAGATGCACTCTGGAGAGTGTACCCAGGGAGGGGACGCCATGTCTACACTTGCTAAGCCTCTTCAACCTCGAGCAATGGACTAGGAACGTGTTTGCTGTTGCCACTGCATGCTTGTCATGCAAATCAACCACTGCCTCTGTCTACACTTATATGGTTCTGCACACTTCATACAACTTCAGCTTCAAGGCTGGTATGACCCGAGGCCTTCACATTGCACTGCATTGCATTCAGGCTTTCATAGTATGCTCATGACCATGTGCAGTCAATACCAAGAATTATGAACTCCATCCATCCTTTATGAACTTCAAAAATATCTTACATTCCAAATAACATGAATGTCAGGGTTTGTACATGTCTTACCGTTTTGAGGTGCATTTGTATATACTGTCTTAATGAAGACGTCAAGGCCTGCTGGGAATCCTAATAGCAGCTACAACCACATTTAGGCAGCTAGGAAACTGCCCAGTGAGTGCTGAGATGTGTGCTTGATGTTTGGGAACTTGCCATCCATGATGTATTAGTGCCCCCCAAACACCATAACTCATCTAGTGTTCTGATGTGCATGTGTAGACAGCATTGCAGGCATTATAAAGAAAGAGAAACATGCGGATTATAAATGGCATTTTATGGCACGTGCTAATACAGTACAAGTTTATGTCTCCATTATTTAGACCCATCACTCAACGCCCACTTACACTAAAATATGAAACAAAATTATGCTGAAGACAATGTGGAAAATGGGAGAAGTTATTTTTCTGCTTCTTTTGTCCTTGACTGCAGTCCTCTGAGAATTGGTAGTAGCCCTAAACATGACAGCATCTGAGGGCCCTGGACATCACAGCATCTGAGGGCCCTCAACATTGCAGCATCTGAGGGCCTTGGACATCACAGAATCTGAGGGCCCTGGACATCACAGCATCTAAGGGCCCTCAACATCACAGCATCTGAGGGCCCTCGACATCACAGCATCTGAGGGCCCTGGACATCACAGCATCTAAGGGCCCTCGACGTTGCAGCATCTGAGGGCCCTCAACATTGCAGCATCTGAGGGCCCTGGACATCACAGCATCTAAGGGCCCTCGACGTTGCAGCATCTGAGGGCCCTCAACATTGCAGCATCTGAGGATGGTTTGGAGCAGCAGACATCGAAACACCAATTCTCAGAGTCGCTCTCAACTTTGGCACACCAGCTCCTGGAAACTCTACACATGGAGCACAGCTCAACTAAAGTGGCTTCAATATCACCTCAGCTCACTGGCTGCTAGCATGTAGTAGCTCTCGACATCACCGTAGCTGACTGTCATTCGAATGCACTATCCAGACATTGCCACACTTGACCGATGCTTAGTGCGGGTACTCTCTACACCACCATAGCTCTATAGCCACTTACCTGGATACTGGACTAGCTCTTGGAATCTGCAAAGTTTACCTGCTGCTTGAATGCTGCAGCTCTGAACAGGACACAGCAATGAGGCCCCATCACGGAAAATAACAATCTTAAATGCACGTCATTAAAAATGGATTTCATAGAGTTCATGCATTCAGTATATTCTGCACGGCCCCATGCTACGTAAATGTAAAGTATATTTTGACCTATTCTGTATATTAGAAAAAGAGACCATGATATTTAACTTGAATGTAGCTGTATATAATATAATTAGACAAGTGCAATGTACCTCTCAAGAAGTTGGTGACCTTCCTGCCCTGCCCTGCACAGTTGCTGGCTGTGATGATGATCCTGTAGTTAGTGTTGTAAAGGAGAGTAATGGCAGCACTGAAGGTAGAAGAAGTAGTGCTCTGCAGAGAACCTAGAGACTCAGCAGAAGGTGAGACCTTCAGAGTGGGAGATCCTCTCCCATTAGTGATGGTGAACTGCAGAGTCAGTCTGATGGTGTTGGCTTCATTAATAGTACCAGCAGGCTGCACATCAGACACGTCTGGAGGAGTGGCTGGATAAAGGCAATCAGTACTGATATTAAATATATAAAAGACGACTGGTGACTGATTGTTTGGCCTCTATAGAATTCCAGGGGGAGAGGGTTGAGGTTCAAAAGGACTCTTTGGGGGTAACTTTTCACGAGGAATGTCATGGGAATGTCCGATTGGAATAGGGGTTTCCCCTTGGGATTAAATCACACAATACAACATAACAGCACAGCACTTGGCATTATCAGCAGTCTGCCTTTTTTATAGGGACATATTCCTGATGATACAAGACAAGTACTGCAACATGGCAGCATTTAAGCTCACGAGCCAGCTACTGGGTGTCTAAGCTGAGTCTTTGTACAGTACCTATCTATCAGGAACCCACCTCTTATCCAGACCAAACTTTGTGTGGCCTTTAAAAACAGCCCAAGGAAGGTTTGGTTTACAACTTTTGAAATGAAGAAAGGTCTTGTCATGCTATTAGAGATTGTCGATGGCCATTTTATTTCGGGAAATAACTGCACATGTTCTTAACCCTTTCACTGCTGCAGGTAAATGGTAAATTCTGTGCTGGGCCTTTTTTTGAGGAAAAAAGGTGATTTTGAAATCAATGCCAAAAAAATACTAAGAGGTTATTTTGAATTCCTTTTTGTGAGTTTGGGTGGGCAATAGGTTGGCCTATGGGGGAAAAATTGAAATTTGGTATTTTGCATAATTAGGTGGTCATGTGACCTCATGGCAGGCATATTGGATTTCCCTTTTTTAAATTATCAAATCTGTGATAAAAACTACTTTTTCTCCAAGAAATTCTTATGGGATGCCGTTTTTTTCAATGAAGATACATAAAATGAATAAAAACATGAAATTTTCATCATTTTATTCAAAAACAAAAACAGACTAAAATCAACGTTTGTCGGCAGAATTGTGAAAAAACATGAAATTTTCAAACAAATCACTGTAACATGTGTTTTTCCGAACAATTAGTCATTTATACTCCACACAACCTTCTGGGATCATGGAATGCAGGTATTTGAAGTTCACATGCATATTTTCTAATGTGTTTTGAACATTTATCTGGTTATGTAAACCTTAGCAGCCATATATTTTGGTCACATTGATGTTGTTTCAATCTACAGACATAGCATTGTCACCTTGGCCCTGTGCAGGGCCGCCCAAGTCGAGCAAATCATCGGTCTCGTCCATGGAATACTCCCAATCACTGTCGGCATTATCATAATCAACTGTTGGAAACAAATTACCTGTATCGTCCAAATCAAAGTTGTCCTCGCTGTCTGGTCCACAACTTCGTTGCCTGCCGCGCTCGCGCCATTTTGCTGCCTACCGCTGGGAAACACGACTTTCCACGTGGAAATCACCTCTAGTTCATAGAAGAAATGATAGATGGCACGTGCAGTACAGGCGAATTTTTAAAAAGGACATACCCGGTACTACCGGGTACGCGAAATTCAACGACATTTTTTTCTACCCAGTACTACCGGTGAAAAGGTTAACACTCCGAAGGACACACACAACACAACAACGGCAGCAGCAGCAGAACCTTTGAAATGAAGAAAGGTCTTGTCATTTTGAGATCATATTGGATGGCCATTTTGTTTAGGGAAATATCTGTCCATGTGATCTTAACATTCCGAACACACAACACAACATCAGAAGCAGCAATATCAACAACTGCCCAGCAACATGCAGGAAAAATATTGTCTTGAAATCACCAACACAAACCTAAAATCCCCAAACCTCCAGAAAGCCATCAAAATTAATTGAACGGTTTTGCAATTTCCTGTGAATGAACAAAATAGAAACAAATTAATTTATTTTAGTGCTCCATCAACCTAGACAAAAACTAGCATCCTGGGGTGGGGCTCAGGAGAAGCTGCTCGCAGCAAGGGTAGGAAAAGATGAACCTACTTCATCATGAGATCCTGGATGAGTAATAGTACAACTACAAAATACTAGAGCAGCATCCCAGGGGGCCACCAGATGAAGCTGCACACAGCAAAGGGAGAAGAGAAGAAGAAATTATTACTATGCATCATTGTAACACAGCAAAAGGGTGCCTAGGCAGGCTAGCTACTGAGTGCCTTCTAGGCCCTGCTTCATGAGGGGCCAGCTACTGGGTGCCTACTAGGCCCTGCTTCATGAGGGGCCAGCTACTGGGTGCCTACTACTAGGCCTTGCTTCATGAGGGGCCAGCTACTGGGTGCCTACTAGGCCTTGCTTCATGAAGGGCCAGCTACTGGGTGCCTACTAGGCCTTCCTTCGTGAGGGGCAAGCTACTGGGTGCCTACTATGCCTTGCTTCATGGAAAGCCATATTTCTATGTAACAGAGAAAATATTTCATTTATGAATTTTCACCATCCTGTAAATAGTTTTAACTTCATATCAGCAAGGATGCAACTGTGATCAATACTTACATCACATCTATTCCCCCCCCCCCCCCCCCCCCCGGGAAACACCCGGGTACTGCTGCTAATTAAACTGACTAAACTTTGAAACTAAATGACACCATTAAAAAGGTTGGGGGGTGGGGGGAAATCTTCTGGTATGATAGATCATACCTGCCATGCATATTCGCAAAAAGGGCACAAAGCAAGTGAAGGCGTGCAAACTGAACCTTGGTGATTGTTTATATAGTATCACAGTCCTATGCTAGTTGCTAAGGACCAGTGGTCACACTTGTTGTACTACAGTTTTAATAAAGGTTGAGCAATGACCCTATAATATGGTATTATGTTTGGTTACTCACATCTAGAGTGTGTAGAATAGCACTGTGCCCATGGTGATGCTTGCCCTAAAAGAAATCTTGCCTAAATGAAAGCAGTCTTTCTAAGACCCTACTAGTGACAAATAGCTCAACTGGAGCGGACCTGTCACCTTCAAGAATTGAACACCCTTGAGTTTTGCAAGTGCATGCACACACATAACAACTGACAGTCTCTGACTGAAGACAACGACTGTAGTGAATGAAATTCTGAAAAAAGTAAGTAAATAGTTGGTATCTATATCCTGCACATGTTGTTATATGTAACATTGTAGATTGCCTAGCAGACTCCAGCAACTCCTGTGGAGGTTCCCTGTGATACAAGAATTAATATTGCCTAAGTTTACTTGAATAACTGAAGGCAGATTAGAGCACTAGAGTAGCTAGTAGTTTCATAGTTGAGTTACTATGTAACTTGTGGCACTGTAGCTATGTAGCTATCTACACAGGTATTAGCGGTGAAACATGTTTTGTAGCTAGCTGGTGAAGCTGCATATTAGCGCTGTCACATAGCTACAGCAATAACTTCTCACCCAAAACCACCATAATGCATACTCCAGCATGATAGCAGACGCTGCTCTCCAATGATGATTAAGTCAGGGTCGACTCTTTCTGTATTGTTATAACGTTACTGGTAGTATATTGTGAACAAAGCAAAATATGCCGATACGATACCATACGATTGGCTGATACGATACACTATAACATGATAGCAATGCTTCTATTCTGACCAGCTAGCGTGCGTCTGTGAGCTCGATTAGCTAGCCAGTGAGAAGGTGAGACAAACACTGAAATCATGAGACTCATGGATATTGCATGAGAGTTGGTAAGCCAGCTGGAGTGAAATAGAGTGCACCTTGCACGCCTACCTAAACCTGCACTGCAATGTGCATGCTCGTTGTAAGTGGAACTCAGAGAAATGCAATACGCAATCATACAGTGTAAGGCAAGTGATCACTGTCCATGTATAAGCAGCAAGCACCATCCAGGCATTTCAGTGATCTATGCACATACAGCAGGATAAGGGTGGGGTGATGCACTACATGTCCAGTGTGTAGATTCTGTCCAAATTACATGCACATGCGCAATAATATGGAATTGGCACACTTAGCAAATGGCGTGCATCTATATGAAGCACAGTAGCTGTGCTATAATAAAACTGGAAAAGAAACATGCAGAAAAAAATCCAAAGTTTAGTGGACTTGAAGGTTTATGTGGAATGGCACTACAGAAACAAGCAAACAATACAACACAAGGAACAACCTCACAAAGAGAGTCTTGCAGACTGCTGAGGGTCTAGGCTTGCAAAGATTCCCTGCATCCCACATGTGGCATTCCACATGTGCTGTCCTGGCATAGTGAGAGCAAGTGATGCATGTGATGGCAATCATCTGGTTTAATTTCAGTGCTGAAGGTGTCTGGGCTAAGGCTCTGTACAGGCACACTCGACATGCGAGGGTCTACTGTACTAAGGTGCATAATGTGGCTAGGTTGGGATACGTGAGGGTCTACTGTACTAAGGTACATAATGTGGCTATAGGTTATGAGGTTGGGATATGTGAGGGTCTACTGTACTAAGGTACATAATGTGGCTATAGGTTATGAGGTTGGGATATGTGAGGGTCTACTGTACTAAGGTACATAATGTGGCTATAGGTCATGAGGTTGGGATATGCGAGGGTCTACTATACTAAGGTACATAATGTGGCTAGGTTGGGATATGCGAGGGTCTATTGTACTAAGGTGCATAATGTGGCTATAGGTTATGACAAAGATAGGGTATATAAATCACCATATTGGGGTACGAGGTACCAGTCACATCTTGACTCCCCTCCTGTTTGTGGCATACAGAACCATCACAGCAAGTTTGATCTATTCCATCATAATGTAGACCTGCTAGTAACTGATATGCCAGTAAGGAATAGAGAACCTCAGAGTCACTTATATTAATAAGTATTTAACATGAAAATATAGAGACAAGTTTATAAAAACACATTTCTATGTTACGTTCCCCTCCATTCCCTCATAATTAATAGCGTATTTCCTTGAATGGTTACTGCAGGTTCAAATAGTTTCAGGCGTCCTAATGGAATGAACACTACATTAAGCAAGTGAATGCAATTCAAGTGCGTACACTACTAATCACAAACCAGGCTGGCTCTTCTGTGCGGTCATTGATGAGCTCAAGCCACAAACAAATTGAATCTAGTGAGAGGAAATGGTAGGAGCTGGGCCGAACAAAGTTGGGAACAAAGTTTGCTAGCCCTCAAGTCCTCAGTCATCAACTAGTATTTTCACTAGTTTCTAGTTCTTCTCATCATCATTAAGTTCCGCAGAAGGGTCGCTAGAATCCTGACATTCTCAACTTTCCAGCTTGGAATCGAGCTCAGCAATTAGTGATTTGCCTTCACCTATGACCTCTCGCTGCTTTAGACAGTGAATTTCTCAATTTTCACTGCCATCTGCATGATGTTTTCAACTATCATCTAGGAATCGAAATTTACCTGCACACGCACAAGATGTGCGCATATTGCAAATACCATTCCAGGAAATATGGTAGTAAATTAATGAAGCAAACTTAGCACATCTCAGAGTAGCTCACCATCACTAACAACACGTATGGTTGCTTCTGAAGCAGTTTGTGCAGTACAACGCAAGACCTTCCCATCTGTAGCTGGAGTGGCAGTGAAGCTAATGTTGGATGAGGTTAGAGTGCTGCTTTGTGTTATCAGAATCACTGAGAATTCAATTCCATCCACTGTGTGTGTGGTAGTAGCACCTACAGTCTCCTGGTCACTCAAGGCTACCACACGTCCTACATCATATTCCCATATCAATGCATTGTCACCTCTGCTGCAACTGGCAGTGGCTGTGTCCTCAGAACACACTTCATCAGGAAATGTAAACATATCGGCAGCTGTAATAATTACACACAGAATGTTATCACAGAATGTTATCATAAAGCATTTCATGAACACATTAACAAACCAAAAAAAATAAAAAATATTTTTTAATTTATTTCTATTTTTTAGGATCAACATGTTTTAGCAAGAGTCAAGTGTCTTCTTTATCCCTTGAGGGCTCATCAGGTAAGCAGGTGCACTGTTGCTGTTGGCTTGTCTAGCATCATTAAGAGTAAGCACAGGGACTTGGAGTGTGTTTATTTTATTTTATTTTTTAAATTTCTCTAGCATGCTAGCTTTTTAGCCAAAGACCAAAGCAATATTTAGCCTTCGAGTAAGCTCTAGTTCAGCAGGCAATGGAGTTTGTGTCAGAGCTAAATCATTTGCTGCAGCTAGGTACTTGCATAGCTCTACAGGGTAACTCACTTTTAATTTTTGTAATTTTGGAACTGTTGACAATGACGGTTCCTGCTTTAAGGCTCATCATTCCAGCAACTGCAGTGTATTTCTAACATGGTAGCATTAGATACAGACTCACTAGCAAATACTCTGAGTTAGAAATCATCAAGGGAGCTGTAGTTCCCAAGTTGCATATCCAGTGCCACCAGAAACACGTAAAACATGTGTGCAGATATATACATCCTTTACAAGATGCCCAACAACAGGAAATTGAAATTGCTCATCAAAGTATTTGTGCAAAGTTTGTGGTTACCTACAGATTTTGAGATGATTACCACAGAGCATGCTGGGGAGAGTGGAGTGCAGTTTTCTGTTGGTGCTGAGCTGGAGGCTCCTGGTGAGCAAGCAAGTGACCGCCAACAGAGAATCACATAGTGCACATGGTCTGATGTAGACATGGCAAGGTCAGACAGAGGGCACTTGGTTTTTAGAGATTACTCTTCAAGATAATGTCAGTATATGAAGAGCATATTATAGTTCCATAAATTAGCAGCACTAATGATTGTGAAATTAATCTAAGAATGCCTGACTGACAACAATCACATGTATCTCCATATCCTATTGTTTGTCACAGTTATTATTACTAGTGAAAAATATATTGTAAGTGCCCAAATATTACATCACCACATTCATAATAAGTTTAACAAAATACTGAAAAGAAGTACAAGCCCCCCAAAACATGGTGCTTTTGTTGCGTACGTTAATAAATGCATGCAGCAAATGCAAAAAAACATGTGCAGGCCGTAAATGTTAAACTATTGGTCAGCAAACATTAATGAACTGTCTGCATAGTGGTGCTACAGAGCACGTGCCTGCAATAACAGTGACAGTGCACTAGTAAGCCTCAAGTCAAGTAATTGAGCATTTTTCAAGTCTTCTCTTTGTTACAGAGTTTTCCTTCTTGCGACCTGAAGTGGTGCAGTGTAGTCTAATAAGTCTCCTGTTCTGTGCTCCAACTGAGCGTCGATC
Organism: Cladorhizidae sp. MBARI D1340-BT2; assembly: GCA_028752905.1. Taxonomy (NCBI): domain Eukaryota; kingdom Metazoa; phylum Porifera; class Demospongiae; order Poecilosclerida; family Cladorhizidae; species Cladorhizidae sp. MBARI D1340-BT2. Next base: position 4,023,072 of record JAQNBH010000015.1, read on the forward strand.
CTATCAAGAATCAGCAGTACAGTCGACCATCCATCTTCTACCTGAAGCACTTTCATTCTATAGTGGAGTATAGGTATCCATACCTCTTGCTTGCTATATTCCTGGTGAACACTAGAGCATCTAATCAAAATGTTGAAATTCAAGGAGAAGGTCATTGTATTTTCATTATTTCAACTGAGAGTTCATTGAGACATATTTATGTTGCAGGGCCGACTTTTGAAAATCCACAATCAACCAGCATTCAAGATGATCTGGCACCAAGGTGGGTGGAGCAATTGAAGCTCGAGGCACTAGAGCAGTTACCTGAGCTAACCTATCCTCCTAGCGCTTATTGATTGTTTGTTTTAAAATTTTATTATAATACATATATATTATTATTATAATACATGTATATAATATTATAATACATGTATACTATTATATTATTATAATACATGTATAATATATATATGTATATATATTATAATACATGTATATTATTATATTATAATACATGTATATAATATATATTATAATACATGTATATATTATATAATACACATATATAATATATTATATATATTATTATACACGTATATAATATATATTATTATAATACATGTATATAATATATATTATTATAATACATGTATATAATATATATATATATAATATATATGTATATATATATATATATATATATATTATAATACATGTATATTCATATATATATATATTATAATACATGTATATAATATATTATTAAGTGATGCTCTCTTTTTTTTTTTTTGCTACCTGGACACTGTTCAATTAATTATAAAATGTTATTTAAATTCAGTTGTTGTGTTTTTGTTGACAACAAAAAAAACTTTCTCCCTCTGAATTGGGGAAATTGTTCAGAACAGGTTTGTTGATGATCTAAGAGCATTTCCTGAGCAACCAGCTTAGCCAGTAACATATTATTATAGTGCATGTACAGAGAATAGCTATGCTAGCATAAACTATTATTCTTATTGCATTGTGAAAGTATAACTAAAATACAGCCACATGATTGTTGTATTAAAGAGACATGCAATCACAGCACTTCACATGATTCCTTATACTATATATAGAGGCACAGCAGGTAATACAATTAGTATACAAGTTATAGGGGAATAATAATACTGGTATTGGCATATATGATTATTAAAGGGATCATCTAACTGATTGTGATCTACATGGGCACAGTCCTGTTTGCTTTCTCTGTTGAGCAATCAGTCCAACAGACTACTACTACTACTACTACTAGTAGTAGTAGTAGTAGTTGTAATTGATGTTGTTGTTGTTGTTTAAAACAAACATAATTCTTGTTTACACTTGTTTAGTTGTTGGTGTTTTAGAGTTGCACTCTGAGGAAAGCAAACCTCAGCAAGGCAATGAGTCACTCCTAGTAAACACCTCATCTAACTTATTATTATTGTAGTGCAGTAGAGAAGTGGCTCTACACACCATACCTTGTTGCTTTATTGTTAGAGTTAGCCAGGGAGAGGTGCAGGAGTTGCAGGGGAGAATGCTAGCTCTGAGAGCAATGTCACCAAACACCACTAGCCTCTCACTCACTCTGAGGCCACTACTTTTCAAAACTTTGCTAGAACTTGCCAAAGCTGACTTGACTTGAAGGATCTTGAAGGATCTGGTGTACTATTGCTACTTTCTTGAGAGAATGGCTACTCTTGTGTGCGTCCTCCAGGTCAGCCGATAGAATAAGTAATTATATGTCCATACTTCAACTGACCAACTAGCCATAATCTATAGTAAATGTTTTAGCAATTTATGGAAAATATGTTCCACAAGCTGCACAGACTAACACAAATAAGGTTCTCAATGTGTGTCTCTTTCCCCTCACAGTTCAGTGTCTTGGAATATCTATGCATCTGCTGTACTAGTCATTGTCCCTGCACTCCATTTTTGCTTTTGCTATATAGCCAGGGCTGACAATCCACCCGGCAGGGAAGTTGCTGTTGTTGTTTAGAACCAGAAGTGATAAGGTGGTTGTATTTTACACTATATTTAATAACAATGTCAACATAATTGTAGAGGGGACTATAATATGAACACATTGAACTACTAATAAGAAATACTAATAAGATGCACATTCAAAACTTATTTCATGCTGACTCAAATGTTTACTATGTAGTAGCGTGGGCAAGCCATTAGCATACCATTACTAGTAGTCTCTCCATAGTAGTTCTACTGTATAGGGTAGTAGCTAACATAACACTCTGTGATACACCTATCAAGTTGTCTTATCTCAAACACTGCAACATAATTACTACCAGCGTTCGTGGACATTTACTTGTAAATTTACAACGTATAACTACGTACCTGATACTGCTCCTAAGAGAGTGCACAAAATAGGAAAGCTGTTCATCTGTACACACAAAAGAAGTGCCAAAACTCAGGGATGACAAGATCAAAATTCACGATCACTTATGCGAGAGGAACAAGGTCGTCACTGTCACGCGAAACCCACCACTTCCGCAACTCGACCGATCTGAGGTACGGAGGTGTGGTTTACACGAAAAGGTGTGGTTCCAGTCATGTGATATTTCGGGGGGAACTAGGTGCTTAGGGTTGTTATCGGTATCGGTGGTTAGAAACTGCTGCTTGGAATGGATACTGCTTGCTAAACAGCCGTGATGGACTTAGCTAGGCTGCTCTATCGTGTGCAGTGTTAGTATAAACATTGCTGCTTGGCCACAATAGCTTGCTAGTGCTGAAGACTGTATCACCTCCAAAAGCCCTTGAAAGTTTTGTTCCCACCCTAGCCCCAGCCCTAGCCCTAGCCCTATATTCAAGTGCCAGTCCCATTAGATTCATAAAACCCCTCTGCCAGCTATTGTGTCAAAGCAGCAATGTTTATACTATCACTGACACATAGAGCAGCATAGCTACAGTGGATCCATCACAGCTTTTTAGGAAGCAGTATCGATTCCAAGTAGCAGTTTCTAGCACCACTGACCACGCCAGAACTTTTCCCAGCCAGAAATTTATCACATGACTTGAACCACACCTTTTCATGTAAACCACACACCCGTACCTCAGATCGAGTGAATTTAGTGAATCCCAATTATACATAGTGGGCGGAGCTCACTGGCTTCACAATTGAGCTTAATGTACACTTTTCCCAGAGACAAGCACACTCTTCCTCGCCCCCACCACAAGATGTGGTAAGGTTTGCCCCACAATAACTTATAATTATTGTCTGGTCGAAGCAATTGGTGTTTGAAGTTAGCCACTCTGTGGGAAATGAATGCTGTATGTTGTTGGCCTCTCTATTCTTTCTTCTCTCATTATTTTCCTCTTATATTTTATATTTTTCTCAATTATGTTGACTGACCGACACATCATAACACACATCATTACACATATCATTACATCTGATCGATATTGATTTCTGAAAAACCCAAATCTGACACTATATTTTATAGAAATAACTTGAACTTGCAACCCTTGAATTCAAAGCATAGCTGGTAAACTATCAGCTGGAAATGTTGCACTTGCAATGTATCTAGGAAATCAAGGTTAATACTACAGTAGGCTGAAGTTGTGCTTATTATTACCTGGAAAGCTACTGTATTTTTTTCCTAGCAGGAGTCTTGATGCTCAGAAGCACTTAGCTATTTCTCCCAATATTATGGTAACGATATCTGCCAAGGCCTACCACTATAATTATATGGTTTTTGTATCAATACAAGTTAAAAAAGAATTGCTCACGTTGTAGGTTATCTACTCACCACCATGAAACTCTCTTCATGTAAGAGCTGATGAAGAGTAAAGAGGTAGGAACATAGAGATGTCCACCAAGATGAATTTTTGTTGGTCTACAATTTCATCAAGCAACTATGAAAATAATGGTGATGAATGGTAAACTGCTGCGTACAAACCTCAAGTCCCTACGTGCTGGGACAGGTGAAGACAGGCTCAACTTTAAGGCTATATAATTGTATGTACACAGTACTGTAATATTACTAAACCCTTGTAATTTAGCTACCAAGTCAGATTGCACAAAAGCATCACATGACACATTTGCTAAATTGTGTGTGTTTGAACATACCAGGATGGTTAGATCCTGCAACAATTCCCTTCCAATGCATGCAAATAGTCACAGAATGTGTTTCAGACTTTTTAACATTTTGAATTTGGTTTCAAACTTCCCATTTTAACCTCCAAGTCTTTCAGTAAAATAATACTCAGAAAATGTGTTGATTGGATGTAAAATTTGAACAAGTGATAACTATGTCATAAACATGGAGCAGAAGTTAAGTCAGTTGCTAATTTGAGGGACAAGTCATATACAGCTGTGAAGCACTTATATACTTGTGAGTTGAATGTGCAGTATGAGTGAGCATCAATTTCAAATAATAAGTCGAGAACTCCAATATTTGATGCATTTGCGAAGTACCTCCTGAAAGAGAAAAAGTTGCTTTGGAGAACTGTTAAAATATTCTGTAGTAATCATACCTTATAAATGTGTATTAACAACCACAAATTTCCGAAATATAATTACCAATATAAATATTATAGTGATGTTTACAAATATAAGCACACATTGTGTCTATATATAGAACCTCTGGAAGTCTCTATGGTATCATGTCTCCACCTACTAGTTTATGATGAAGGTACAAATATATTCAATTTGGAGAGGGAGGGGGAACATATGAAGTTTAAAATATATCATCTAAACTGACTCGTGCGATTCCGACAACCTGTTTTGACAAAGAAATATTGTACCGAAGACATACATAAACATACATCATTGACATTCCAAACTTTAAAATTTACTCACTCGACATTTCGTCTAGATGTTCTAGCCTTCATCATGATGAAGGATAGAGCATCTAGCCTTCATAATGATGAAGGATAGAGCATCTAGCCTTCATAATGATGAAGGAGAGTAGCATCTAGCCTTCATAATGATGAATAGAGCATCTAGCCCTTCATAATGATGAAGGATAAAGCATCTAGCCTTCATAATGATGAAGAATAGAGCATCTAGCCCTTCATAATGATGAAGGATAGAGCATCTAGCCTTCATGATGATGAAGGATAGAGCATCTAGCCTTCATGATGATGAAGGATAGAGCATCTAGCCATCATGATGATGAAGGATAGAGCACAACCCTGCATGTAATATATAGCACCAGTGTTGGACCCATAATTAACTGGAATTAGAGCAAGCTATACAAACCTCTGATCTGCTGGCAATGGAACTATTCACTCTCTATTCAATTAAATTTTCATCAATGGCTGCTGGATCAAGCCCAATCCAGTAATGTCTGCTTTAGCCTCCTAGCACCAGTGCTAGTGATGCATTGAAACATGTTTGTAGGATCAAGTATCATCACTACCCATGAATAAGAACTGATTTTAAAAACAATTGCACTACTAGAAGGAAAAAAACACCAAACATATAACCCAAAGCCCCCCTCAAGAATCTATCCAATGACCCCTTACAAGGGCAGAGTTCCCTCTTTGAATCACCACTGCCAGCCACTGCTTTTGAGTAACTTCTCTTCTCTACAGATCTGTCATCAAGATAATTACCAGGAAGCAAGCAGAGAGCTAGTGTTGGTTTATAGACTTGCAGTAAGTTTGTTGCTGAACTCATCCTCTGTGGAACTCTTTATGTGCATCAAATCTCATGCAACACTTGGCTCATCTATTAGCTACTTGGCCACATGTATTATTATTCCTACTACTTCTGCAGGTGTTTTGTTAGTACCTACTCTAGAACTTTAGTCTTAGCTTATTTAAAAGGGTCCCAGCTATAGATAACGGAATTTTTCTTATTTCAGAAGCATCAGAACTCAACTTGCTTTGGTGTTTACAAATTAATATTTATGTGTAAACTTTTTTGGTTTAAAAGTGGGTGGCTTATTGTATTTTCACTGGATTGAAAATGTCCAAATTCCATACATGGTTACGAGGTGGCCATCTTGCAGTGTTGGTTAGGGTTGCTATAAACTCAACTGATGAAAGTCTCATTGGTAAATGCTCGAGGAAATGTTAACTGCAAGCATTCACAAAGACATTGCCACCCAAACCAACTGCATGGAAGTGGTCTGGGAAATATATTATGGAGCTTTGAACAACAGCCAATTGTTTAACTCTTATCTCCCCATATTAGATTTGTTATCACAAGAATTTATGTGGAAGATGTGTGTGTAATCTTCCCTACATGATTTCTGCAGTGAACTGATTATTGCTCATGGAGTATTCAACATGAATACCATAGAACTTATAGAATACAAAAAAGCATCAGCACATAATAATGGGACTTACTACGTTGAGCTACACCTACCAATAATTCTATGACCAATAGGAAAATGTATTGTTGTTCATGATTTCGTGAGTATTGCACATCTATTTTACTGTATACATGGACCAAACTATAGGGCTGGAAAGCTCACAGTATATGCTACAATCTGGTATATTTTTCTATTCCTTCCTACCTACAGTTGAGGGATAGTAAAGAGTGGAAGTTGAAGTGTTGTTAGTGCAGAGCTTACTTGTTTGCTTGCTACTAGTTACATTGTAAGAGATTCACTGATTTTCTCAGAGAAGAAGGGAGCACCATTGAGTGGGAATTAGCAAAGTGTGTTACATGTAGTAAACTCAGGTGCTGATTGAAGTGGGAGATACTACTACCTACAACAGCTGGGAAGAAGTAGGATGTAGTGAATAAATGAGTAGACTCCCTCCCTCCATGAAGTGCACTAGGCTCACTCCCATTCAGTGAACTTTTACATTCCTGAAAAAACAGCCGCCTTGCAATGCATTACACAATCAGATTGTAATAGAGTTTGTGAGCTTTCCAGTCTTATAATTTGGTACATATATTCTAATGCTCACAAAGTCATTGCAAATCTAGAAGAACCAGACATTTTCCTGTGCATAAAATTATTGAAGTCCTCCATTAACATGTCCATAAATTGATTCATGTTTAGTAGTAAGATTATTCCACAGTAAATCAAGTTGCCGTTCAGGTAACTTTGATCATGTTTCCAAAATGACAACTTTACCCCATCCCAACTATTAAATACCACATGGGCTAGCTTGATAGCATAATTGACAGCCACACTAGCCATCCCTTTTTGATGCAATACAGAAATAGAATAGTTGCAGATGTGTATTGCAACATATGTAGTCTTCTGGTAGTAAAAACAGAGATAGAAGATAGATCTTTTGGTGCTTCAATACTTGCCAAGTTTTAACATCTGCCAGTTCTAATCTTAGCAATGCATATATACACGGCACACTAGAAGTATTTTCGGAGCTAATAGCAGCGAAAACATGTGTGTTTGAGCTGAGCTCTGTTATTTTTGGGGGGTGGGGGTGGGGCCGGTGGTTGTCCACCATATTTTAAAAAAACTGTGTCAAACTAATGTAGTGAGTGTTACTTCCTAATTGCATTCACATTAACTATACATCATGTAACAGATGTCTACTTCATCATAATACTCATGTCCTATATTTATTGGTTACATATTCACATAATATATTCTAGTTTTGGAATTTGGAAATTATTGAAAAGACAATCTTACCCTAGCAAATAACCATAAGGTAACAGGAGGTCATTGGTGTTGAGCAAAAATCAATAACAAAAAAGACCTAAGAAGCTTCCTTGTGAAATCCCAGAATGGACTGGTAAAGTATTTGAGAATGAACCTTCTATGCATACAAAGTGCTGAGGCTAGAAAGGTAAGCCTGAAGCATAACCACAAGGGGCCAGTGATTTAGCAATTCTGCATGTGGTACAGAGTCAAATGCTTTCTAATTATTAAAAAAAATCACATCTGCAGAGCATTATTTTTCCCACTGATTGGTTATATAAGGTGGTAAGCTGTTGAAAATTTCAACACTGTCGGAGACTGTGATACCTCAATGCAGCTTAGATGATAAATATGAGCTGGCATTTAATTTGCTGTTGTGCCTGTAAAGTTGGCCCTAATGAATGTAGAGTTAAACAAGTTATTGAAGAACTCAGCACTCTTAATGGGATTACTTGTACTTAATGAAGGTGTCAAAGATTAAATTATGGATTTACTGAGATGACTTATGTAGCTTAGCTTGGTTTGAGTGTTGAAGTGTCACTAGAGTCGCCTAAAACTGAAACTTAAACCTTCTTGTTAGCCTTGTGAGAGTTGATTCCATGTTTGCGAGTTTATGAAGTCTAGTAGAAGATGGTTTTCTCTCATATACAATAACCTTCTCAATAATCAACTTGAAATTGTATTCTCCTGATGTTTCGACTAGATGCTCTAGCCTCTTCATCAGGAATAATGATACTCTAAGACTCACATGAGCCTGCTATATACCTATTCACCATTTGGTAAGTAGTGTTGTACTCTTTTTGTGCATGTGAGCATTTGAGTTACTTGAGATTTGAACCAAATTGGGTTACACTTTTTCTCAACTGTCATCTTTGGCACAAACAGATCACGTGCATGCATAACCTTTCCCTTCAACATGGACCAATCTACTTCCACATTGTTAGAGGAGAGGTAGCAGTCAAATGGAGTCTCCAGTAAGAGGTCATCGGACTGACAAATCTTTCTTTGAAGTTGAAAACTTTGTTTGGGATGGCCTTAACCTTTTTTAAGCTTGTAACTACATTGAAGGTTATAACTTATAACTTGTTGATCTGAAAGGCTAGAGCAACTTGAACTATCAACAGTAAAGGTTACACAGAAAATGAGGAAAAATAGATCAGATCTAGAATATTATGAGGAGTAGCTTTTCTTACACTAATTTAGTGAAGAACTATCAGTTGGACCTTACCAGTTGACATCCAGGATGTTGAAATCACCCATTACTAGAAAATGGTCCTCTTCTGGCATATAACTGTTATAGCAGATCATAGAAGCAGGTCCAGGTTGGTGAGCCAGGTCACATCATCCATCACGAGTTGATTTCCTTGATGCCTCCTGGAAATTTTATCTGTATACCATCATCACAATAGTCTGATCCGGGTAGAAAAATTCAGTTATCTTGAAAATTCTACCTTGTGAGATGATGTCTGTCCTGGCATGTAGGGTGTACATCCTATCGATGGCAGTCCAGTGTCACTTACTGAGGTTAAGTCATGGATACATCACAGCAGGATCCTGCATAAACTCCTTGTTGGTAAATCCATGTTTCCCAGATGCTGACCCAAGCTCTCTCAGTCAATATGTGCTTCATTCAGGGACTCTGCAGAGACCCAGTATGATCTCCATTACTTTAGTCACAGTCTGGGAAGATTCTCTAGGTCATCGTGAACAGGTAGGTCTGGGTTGGTTTGAATGCATCACATTCCCTCAGGGTCCTCGTAATTTGTCATACATCAGTTTGTGAGATATTGGACAGGAGACTGGGAGCCTCTGAAGGGGAGCAAATTTCAGTGTACCGCCCTATCCACATTGATGAGTTCAAGATAGTGTCAAGGCATTTGGTGTGGAGATTCTCAGCCAACACAGGGAAGCAAAATACAAGAGCAGGGCTAGCTATATATCTGAAGGATGCATGCACTGGAGCCCCTGTGAGAGAAGTTCTTCTTTATTCCTGTATCATTGATAATTGTGGATATGTACGGATGTGGTTCATGGGTGTGCGACCCACTTCTGATTTTTGGAGGAATGTCGATTGCATTTTTTTAGAAGCACCAGGTGTCATTTGGCCTTTGATAGAAGATGGTTAGTTGAGCTGTACTAGTGTGTTAGGTTATGTTTGTACTGTCCCAGATGGAGATGCATTGGTTGATTTCTTACAGTAATGGGGTAAGTTTCTCATGCTGACTTGCGGGAATTAGACCTCTATAGTAGGTGAGATATGTTTGCCATATCAGCCTCAGTTAGAGCAGTCAGTGTGGCTAGGCTAATGACAACCCTAAACAAACAAGAAAATTTTTCTATTTAAGAATAAACAACAATATTTGATTGATCTGTTAAAAGAGAAAGGAAACAAGAGTATATGAATGTAGAGCACAGCCAGTGAGATGACTCTTGACTATTTAAAATCATAATTATAGACAAACAGATTTTACAATGTTGGTGTAGGTGATTGAGGTGAAAGGGCATCTAACTGGTTGTAGTCTACATGAGTATTTATAATTATGGTCATGTTTGCTTCCAATATTGTGTGTTGTTATTATTCTGTTTGTTCTGATGTTTCTCATATCTTAGCTGAGCGGGGGAGAACTACAGCAAGTGTCTTCTTCTTATTCTTCACTGTACCCAAGTAGGCCACTCACAAAATTCAGCCCACGATATCATGAAGCTATTGTTGATTGTAGCTATGTAGGATGAGCTACTGCCTCATTCAAGGACTTGGTAACAGGTTTCACAGGAGAATTCCACCAATTAATGCAGATGTTTTGGTAGACAATCTGCTACTGTCACCTTTGCACTTGATACCAGCTTCCCAAGAGTGAGAACTCCACAAACCAAACAGCAGAACAGAGCATGTGTCATTCATTCTGCTTATAATTGGTGATTGAAGCAAGTCCTCGTGGATAGTTGGAAGGAAAAGTTGATATTGCTGCACATGGAGCATGTATTGGGGGATGTAGTCACTCTCTATAATCATAGATTTCACCACCATTTTATAAAGGCAAATTAAATTATATCAAGTACATTTATCATAAATTGAAATATTTAGTCAACAACGAAAACTTTCAAAAAGCTAAGCATGCCAAGGTTAGTGCAAAACTTGCAAAATCCTCGCAACTGTGTTTTGGGGGGTAAAGGGGGGATCCACGCAACTGTGTTTTGGGGGGTAAAGGGGGGAATCCACCCCCCAGTACTTACACCAGAGGCTAAAACTCACTTTGGTTAGCACCTTAAGCGGTGTTTCAGTGGATTTTGACACCAAACAGACTTCGAGCATGCCTTGAATCCTCTGTAATGGTAGTAAGCTCACAGTCCCCAAACAGGACTGGGCATGGATGCTTATATTTGGAGCCGGTTTCATTATCTCAAAAAAGTAAGATGCGAGAGCCACTAAGTGAAACAAATGCAACAGAAATATAAACATTACAAGATATTAAAACATATTATATAAGAAGAAAATCTGATGATTTAAAAGTTTATAGGGAAATGCAAAGAGCATTAACCAGATGTGTTCAGGAGAGACATGTCTGGTGCTCATTCTTATTGGCACATATATAAAAGGCTCTTTCACAGCTACAGTAGTTTCAGGGGACAGTGCCATTACACCAGGAGCAACATAACTCAATTCAGGATGACCTTCCTTCATTTGTATGGACCAAAATTTAGCAACTGATATGATGGTAGATGTCATCCATAATCTGATAATGTCTGATCTTGAACGCTCACTTACTTCTTGCTTAATCATTAGCAGACATCAAAACTATCGATGACAGTTTCCTCACAGAGAGAGCACTGCTAGATCTATGTACATGAAATGTAATCCATATGAAAGTATATGATTTAGTCTGCACCATTGGCTTGGAGCCTGTAGAGGCTATCAGAGTAGTACCCAATACTATGGTCAGCACTCAGTCCATACTTACATGTGTACTAAGTATGGAAAATCAACTTTGAACTGTAGCCTTTGTTTTAATTACAACTTTGTAAGTTGTAGCAAAAATTGAAAGCCACCATTGGTGCTGGAGCACCCACTCATGGCAAAACCCTGCTTAATTAATACTCTGAAATTGCATATTTTAGACCTTGCATTGGAGAGCGCAGGGTTTGCATGCCATCTCACAGGGTGATCAGAGTGTTATATTCTCTCACGTTTCTGTGAAGTCAACTCACAATATCACGTCCCACATGATCTATCAGCTCTACTGGTATATTAGCAGCCTGATTGGATATCATAGACTTGGGCGTGTCTATCCAAGAACTGTTTCGGTGCGGATTGCCACCTCATACCACAGAGTTTGCGAGGGAATTAGATGTGGGGTTTTGCGAACAGATCCGTATCATACAACTGAGGAGGTCATATCATATTTTGTGGCATTCGTGTATCAGGAGCGTCTGTCAGCTGGAACCATTAAGAGCTGCTTATCAGCAGTGTGGTTGGCATATTGCTCTAGGTTAGGAATCCGTTTGTGAAATGCCCAAATTGGTTAAATTGGACAAGATGACAGACAGTAGGACTAGGAGCTCTGAAGAGAACCCAATACTCCACAAGGCCTTGGTGGCATCAGGGTAGAGTGGCAGCAAGAGCCAAATAGGTGGGCTGCAGCTATATATGTTACAGGCAGCAGCTTGTGCCTACTTCTTCGGTTTATGTATATTTATAATTATATATCTGCTCCCAAACATACATTCACCAAATGTCAAACTCTCGAGGTAGCTAACTATGTACTCAGTAACTCATCATTATGTGGTTGTCATGAATATCTGAAACTTGCATTGTGGTTTATTGATATAAGCTAATCATGTTAATTTCACTAATGGAGTGAATTGATTTCTTGACTTGATCTTGTGACTCTAAAATCAGCATCAGAAGGAGGAATGGGAAAGAACCTCAAACAACCTCAAACATGGCACATTTGCTTGACTTTAGTTGCACCTATTAAATCTGTTATTTGTGGAAGTGTTTGTACTCTCACACAAGCTTGGCAAGTGTGTACTTGGACATGCTAACTTTCATAGCACACATCACTGAATCTACCTCTAGGACATGGAGATTACAGGGTCTCACTCATCATATGATATGATGGGCAGAGCAAAGTTGGTTACTTTTATGATTTACTCTGAAGGTGCTTCCAAACAGAATGACATGGTAATGCACTAGTGGTCATAATTGAATGATTCATCACTTGATGTTGTGTGCCATTAATTTCCTATGGTATTTAGATATTTGAAAAATCATCAGAATTGGAGTTGGAGCTTGTAAATGTCAGTAATAACTGCTGGTTGAAAGGCTTGACATTTGTTCCTCAATGGTTTAGCTATATAGATGCATGAACCTGTAACACATGATCCAGATCCCTTGACAAAGCCACTTACTTTCCCGAACTCTTGGACAAAATTGTGAAAATGGCAAAATCCGACTGTGTAGGTGGACCTTGGTTGGAGGTTAAGATGCAATATTGAACACAGCTGATTTGCTTTTAGGTCCACCTATAAGAGGTGGACCATAATAGAGAATGACATTAACATTACTAAAATGCTTCTGTTTGACATGTGGGTACATAAATATATACATATATATATATAACTATCAAGTCTTAACAAGTATTAATCTTAACAAGTCTTAATTAATGGACATGTCCATAACTACATTATGTTGAAGTTCCACTTCATGTTTAGTAGTAGTAGGTAGCTCTATGTCATCATAGAGTGGAGCAGGAGGTGGGGGCTGCCTCAGCCTGGGAGATGGGTGATGCACTTGATGTAGACAATGATTGCACCCACTCCTGCAGCCAATACAGACAACAGCCCCAGATGGAAGATGCACATACCAGCAGCAACAACTACAGGTACACTCACTGCACATACACACACACACACATACACACACATATAATATGCATACACACGCAAAGTCAAACGCTCATGGGCACTTAACCTTTTATCTCAAGATTATGATGGGGCTCTAGCAAACTTGCCTGCCAGTAAGCAAAGGGATTAGTGTAGTACTCCATATAATGCACACTAAACTTTGTACACTTGATTTGTCCATGCATCCAGGTCAGAGCGTCCAGGTCAGGGTGCAGCACGTACATAAAAACTTAACTCAGCCTGAAATAATAGAGTTGATGAGCCAGGCGGTGTTTATTGTTGGAAGACACTCACCACCCTCATCACCAGATTCTTCCAAGCGTAGCCCAGCTTCTTCACTTGAAGATTTGCAAGGGTATCTTTGTTGTCATTGTTTTCCACTTCAAACTCCTTTTGAAACTTTCTGTGGATGTTTGTTCTCCTATGAGTCTCCTCTATGCTGTTTGAGCTCCCAAATAAAGAATGGAGTGAACTCTGAAATGTAGCCCCACACTTTACGCTGCCAGCTATGCACTTTAGAGAAAGTTATCCATCCATTTTCAGTGGCAAAAACTTCAAGATTATCAAGCACATGAAGTTATGCTGTGATGCATGGGCCCAATGTTCCTTTTTGCTCCTTGAAGATGACAAGTGCGGGGAGTTTGTATCCATTTCCTGATGCTATTATGAAACCTCTCTTTTCAGTATACCAGTGGTAACAATTCAAACAATTCGTTCTCTACGACAATTGTTTGTGGCAGAAGGTGCTTAATCAATGCTTACCTGCACAATGCTTGAACCGTGTTCCCAATCTCAAATCTTCTGTAGCCATGAAGCTCTCTCAGAAATGGTTCTTGGTAAAGGGTCAGCTGCAGTTTATACTCTTCTGGCAACTTTGAGATGTGTTCGCATGCCACCTATACCCCACATTCAATTGCTTCTTCCAGTCAGTCAGCCACATGGAAGTTACAGGAAGCCTATTCTCTCAGCATTGTGTAAGACCTTCTGCAGGAGATCCATGTTACAAACTACCCTGCCTTCGGACTGAGAGAACTCTAGCTCTAGGTAGTGGAAGACCTCCGAGTCAACTTGTTGGCTGAAAATTGGTGCTCCTCCATGTAGTTTTCTCTACTGCCTACACTGGCCTCATATTTTTCATTCCTCTCTCACTCTTTTTCCGTCCACTACAAACTATTTTAGCAGTCAATGTCACGTTCTACATCAGTGCCCTACCTCTACACAACTTCTACTTTGAAAAAGCTGTATGCTCGCTCACTTTGAATAGGTGTGGTTTCACATTATAACTCTCCAGCTAGCTCCCCAATAGATCATTACTATGAAGTGTCCAACTCTTCAGCTTTCTCCAGATAATCGTACGTAACTGCAATCTTCGAATTGGCATAGTCTAGGATATTCCTGGTGGTAACTTCGTCCAAATCATAATAATCGAGGTAGTGGACCCTTACTACATACACAATATATATATTATATATGCAGGTAACTAACTATAATTATATCCATGAAATTAAACCTTTTTCTTCATTATAATGTTCATGTCCTAGATCCTAGTTTTGTTCAGCATAACATGTTTTAATATGAATGCACAATCTTTTCTTTAAATGCAACATTCATCAAATTTCAGGATTAAAGTACAGCACAAGGAAAATGTAAAACTTACAAGCTGTTTGGTTGCATATGAAGCTAAACAATGCATGCTGTATAAAGCTAAACAATGCATGCTGTAAAAAGCTAAGCAATGCATGCTGTAAAAAGCTAAACAATGCATGCTATAAAAAGCTAAACAATGCATGCTGTAAAAAGCTAAACAATGCATGCTGTAAAAGTTAAACAATGCATGCTGTAAAAAGCTAAACAACGCATGCTGTAAAAAGCTAAACAATGCATGCTGTAAAAAGCTATAAACAATGCATGCTGTAAAAAGTTAAACAATGCATGCTGTAAAAAGCTAAACAATACATGCTGTACACTGCATGCTGTAAAAAGCTGAACAATGCATGCTGTAAAAAGTTAAACAATGCAAGCTGTAAAAAGTTAAACAATGCATGCCTTAAAAAGCTAAACAGTGCATGCTGTAAAAAGCTAAACAATGCATGCTGTAAAGAGCTAAACAATGCATGCTGTAAAAAGCTAAACAATGCATGCTATAAAAAGTTAAACAATGCATACTATAAAAAGTTAATCAATGCATGCTGTAAAAAGCTGACCAATGCATGCTGTAAAAAGTTAAACAATGCATGCTGTAAAAGTTAAAACAATGCATGCTGTAAAAAGCTAAGCTAAACAATGCATGCTGTAAAAGTTAAATAATGCATGCTGTAAAAGTCAACAATAAATGCTGTAAAAGTCATGCTGTAAAAAGCTAAACAATGCATCCTGTAAAAGCTAAACAATGCATGCTGTTCAGTGTAAGTCTCTGTGGCCCTTGTTTTCTGGAGTAGTAGTGCCCCTTGCTTCCCTTAATATTAGTACCCCTTGTGTAGGTTTCTGTTTCATTATTCTCGATCATCAGGTGTCCTATTTCTGTAAGTGTCATGGTGATAGAAACAAAAGATCCTGTGTTTGATGAGAGAGTGCTAACATCGACTACCATTGCAAAGATACTGGCAGAGTAAGGCAAGTAGTGTGGGATGAAGAATTCTATGCTCTGCTACAGCAATAATGGAAACATTGCTAGGCGGACCGGCAGTGAAAGACGTTCTAAAGTGATGGCAGAGATAAAAAAATTGTGAATGATCAGATGAAGCTCGATGATAAGACTACAGCAGCTCACCATGTATTGCAATCTAGACTACGCAATCTCTCACCGCACAGTTCTCCGGTGTTACTCTTGGATGAATATTTCGTGGCATTTCTTACTGCCAACTTATCCAACATGCCAATAAGGTGTGCATAAATTATTCTAACTGATTGTTTCTACCATCCTACCAGGTCAAGAGATTAGAGCGGGCTCAGTAGCTTCATAGAGAAGGAGGGTGTGGCGGGTTTGAAGATGTAGTGTGGGCTGATGAGTGCTCACTGCAACTTGAAACTCACACATGCTCCTGCTGCTGAAAAAGAGGTGACCTCCCATCCCCTCAAGAACAAATCAAAGTGAACTAATTAGGATGCCACATAATTACAGGTGATAGATGTAATTACAGGCCAAACTCAGTGAAGGTTCATGTCTGGGCTGGAATAAGCCTGTGAGGTGCAAGCAATAGTTGCATCTTTGAAGGCATCATGCGGGTCTGTTGTATGTAATATTTTTGGAAAAGACCTTGCCACCTTCTTACATGACATTTTCCCTGACTGCAACCACTGGTTCATGCAGGACAATCTTCCTAAGCACGCATCTCACTTGGCTAAGATCTTCATGGACCATAACTGTGTTAAATTATGGAGGACGGCACTGGAATTACCTGACGCCAACACAATTGAAACTCTATGGCACAAACTAAAGGAAAACATACAGAGGGATTGGTGAAAGGCACAGAAGAACTTTGAATTCTCAGCCACCTAGTCATTAGACACTTATGAAAGGTCCTACCAAAGATGATTGGACTGATGGAGAGGCTACCAGCTACTGAGTTTTGCTAGTTGCTGTTTTCTGACTGTTGCTGTTTTGTCAGTTGTTTCTTGCAGTGTTAGATTATATAATTATTATTATGTTTTGGTGTTCACAAAAAACATTTATAATGTATACCCCCTGAATTCGGGGAAACAATTCATTTAAAGAAAGCATATTTTTAGAGAGAGCACCTACAAATGGAGGTGGGTGGAGCAAGAGGGCAGGCCAACATATATTACCGCGTGTACCACTGTACAGTGGCCATGAATGGTTGACTTGAGTGTGCAAGGACTTGCCACTAAACCCCCAACTCTTTGAAAGCAAGCAAGTATAATTTTTTTAAGAACCAATGGCTAACAGCAACTTGTTGATGTGCATGTATATTATATATTCAACCCTCGAGATATAAACTGCAACATCCACTCATATTCTGCCAAACACTTATTTGTGTACATAAAACATAATTATTTTATAAGTACACACAAAATACTTAAGCATCCAAAATATAAAACAGCATTGCGGAGTACATGTGCTCTATGAATATGTCATAGAGCAATTGCATACCTTGACTAGATTTGGTTGCAGTAGTAGGTCGTGTTGCTTCAGTTTGTCTGGAGCCGCTCAGCAGTTGTGGGTCAGGCCTCCAAATTCCTTCCATAGTGCATGTAGCAGTCGTTATATCTGCAGGACTCAAGCCAGACAGACACTGAAAGTTCACAACATCTCCTTCCACATATGGACGACCATCATTAGTTTGCACTGACCCATTCAGAGGAGAGGGTGGGGCACTGCACACAACTAATAAGGATTAAAACAGCTATGATGACTTCTTGACAATAATTTTCTTGCATTAAATTTGGACTAGATGTTCAAGCCTTCATCAAGAATTACCTGATGAAGGCTAGAACATCAGCCCAAACATCCAGTGAGTAAATATAAGTTGACTATGAGATAGTCAGTGCACATATACTATGCCAAGTGGGAGTGTTTGTTGAGCACTAAATACATGAAGGCAATATAAAGTCAAGATTCAACCTACTTGAGCAATCTAGTAGTGCTGGGTCAGGCATCCATACTCCACCACTGTCCACTCATGAGCAGTGAGATGTGTGGTTAGTTTGGGGTAAGTACTCATCTGAACAGCTATAAGTAATAGTAGCTTCTTCAAGAATGCTAGTGAAGGGCCACACTCTCACATCAGCAGCCACATTTGGAGTGGAGCAGTTCACTATAATAGAATTAAGTATAGCATAGGAGAGGCTTCATTGCTGTGTGCACGTATAGCAATAGAACATGATTTAATTAACACATTGAGCACAGAACCATATTCATGCCACACACAGACAATGTATTTTTCTCATAATTATGTACAAGATAAAAGTCTTTCTTCAAATCTGACATAAATTTTTTATTATAAGTTTCACCATGACCAAACTCTGAGGTAGCCACATAAATGAGATCTTGTAAAGGTAGCCACATGACTACTTGTAAAGGTAGCCACATGACTACTCGTAAAGGTAGCCACATGACTACTTGTAAAGGTAGCCACAAGACTACTTGTAAAGGTAGCCACATGACTACTTGTAAAGGTAGCCACATGATGACTTGTAAAGGTAGCCACAAGACCACTTGTAAAGGTAGCCACATGCAGACCTCTCAACCGGCCAGGGATGCCCTGGACTGTCCAGGGATTTAGCCTTTTCAAGATTCTGTCCAGGGTTCCAGGGATTTGCTACATTTGTCCAGGGATTCTCACCCCAATGATCAAGGTTCAATATACACATTTCCTTTTTGTGGTAAAAATGAGCCCCATATTAATGATCAAGGTCTTCTTTCTGCTGGACTGCAACTTGAAGAAGTTTAAGAAAAACTACCACGCAGTCTCAGTCAGAATAATTTGAGTCTGGCAGTGACTAACCTTGCATTTTTCATTAGCTAGTAAGTAAATGCTAGTATTGTTGGTTTCAAATTTTATGTAAATCATTTGCCCAGTAGCTATAATATACAGTACACTGTTTGTGGGAGGGGGGTGTCCAGGGAAATGACTCGTTGTCCAGGGAAAATTGGTCATATGTCCAGGGATTTAATCTGCCAAGGTTGGGAGGTCTGCACATGACTACTTGTAAAGGTAGCCACATGACTACTTGTAAAGGTAGCCACAAGACTAATCGAAAAGGTAGCCACATGACTACTTGTAAAGGTAGCCACATGACTACTTGTAAAGGTAGTCACATGACTACCTGTAAGGTAGCCACATGCCTAATTGTAAAGGTAGCTACATGACTACTTGTAAAGGTAGCCACATGACTACTTGTAAAGGTAGTCACATGACTACCTGTAAGGTAGCCACATGCCTACTTGTAAAGGTAGCTACATGACTGCTTGGAAAGGTAGCCACATGACTACTTGTAAAGGTAGCCACAAGACTAATCGTAAAGGTAGCCACATGACTACTTGTAAAGGTAGCCACATGACTACTTGTAAAGGTAGTCACATGACTGCTTGGAAAGGTAGCCACATGACTACTTGTAAAGGTAGCCACAAGACTAATCGTAAAGGTAGCCACATGACTACTTGTAAAGGTAGCCACATGACTACTTGTAAAGGTAGCCACATGATTACTTGTAAAGGTAGTCACATGACTACCTGTAAAGGTAGCCACATGCCTACTTGTAAAGGTAGCTACATGACTACTTGTAAAGGTAGCCACATGACTACTTGTAAAGGTAGTCACATGACTACCTGTAAAGGTAGCCACATGCCTAATTGTAAAGGTAGCTACATGACTATTTGTAAAGGTAGCCACATGGCTACTTGTAAAGGTAGTCACATGACTTCTTGTAAAGGTAGCACATGGCTTCTTGTAAAGGTAGCCACATGACTACTTGTTGTAAAGGTAGCCACATGACTACTTGTAAAAGTAGCCACATGTCAACTTGTAAAGGTAGCCACAAGGTAGCCACATGACTATTTGTAAAAGTAGCCACATGACTACTTGTAAAAGTAGCCACATGACTACTTGTAAAAGTAGCTACTTGTAAAGGTAGCCACATGACTACCAGTGGGTGATCCAGGGGGGTTGCATTGGTTGCATTTGCAACTCCCTTTGAGAACAAAATAAATTTTCAAGCTCTGCCTCAGTAGTCTGTATGGACACTATTTCTGTGCTCATCCAGACATTGCTTCTGGTATTGCACATATTAACACTCTACATGCAAGAAAAGTGCAGATCTTATAATGGACAGTACATGTATGTCTGCCCAAATTTGGAATGGTCTTTTACAAATTGAACAGATGCAAGATCGTTAATTATTCAAACACTGCTGCCTAAAATTAGTGCAACTACACCATAGAAATAATTATAGCTACATGCCAGAAAAGCACATGACCACTAAAAACTAGCTGCTGCATCTGATGAGTATGGATAAGTTAAAGAGAAAGAGACCTAGTTCAGACACGTGTACTATCACATCATTTTTCAAAATAAGATCACCAGGTATGTATGAAATTATGTCTTACCTCAGTAATCACAAATAAAATAACTATAGCAAGTGATTCTGGACCTAGCAGTTCCATGACAGCTTCTGCTATAGATCTTGATCCAACCTTGTCACACACTGACTTTGAACCTGGCCATCCTGAGTTACCCATAACACCAGACTCCAATGACAATGAGAGCAATATTGGTAAGCATATAATTGCACTGCTATGGGGTGTGGTCAGTCACACTAGAATGAAATATATATATATATATATATTGCTTCTATATTTATACATAGCTACGTGTGGCTGTCGACTCATGATATACCTGGCTTTGTTGAAAGTGACTTTGGTAAGCTATTAGAGTCAAATGTTGACATTCTGAAGCTTTGTAATGATCACAAATACCAACTACTAATGATGAAGTTAAGTCCTGATTCATCTTCTTATCGGTACAGTCGTTGTAAAGAAAGAGAACCACTTCGCCGTTTCAAACCAGAGTGGTTAAAGCAATACTCATGGCTGTGCTATAGTCCTCATCTTGATGGTGCATTTTGCCATGCATGCCAGCTTTTTGCTCCAAATAGAGTAGGAGGGCAAGTTGTTCATTCTTTTGTTACAAAGCCATTTAAATTATTGGGTGTAAAATCACACAAACTGAATGGGCATGCTACATCAGATTACCATAATTATGACATCCTTTACTAAGAATTCTTGGCTGACTACAGGAATCCATCTGAAATGATTCAATCTAAGTTACAGGCAGAAACCCAAAGAAGAATTGAAGAGAACCAAAAAGTTGTTGAATCATTTGCTAAAAGTAGTAATGGTGGAAAACAGGGATATTCTTTATGCGGTCATCATGATGACAAAATCATGTGGGATGAAAATGAGTTTGATTTAGAAACCTGTGGTAATTTTATTGAATTAGTGCATTTTGAATTAGTGCATTTCAGAGCCGAAATAGATACAAATCTGAAGAAGCACCTTCAGAATGCTCCAAAAAATGCGCATTACACTTCACAAACTATTCAGAATCAATTATTGGTACTCATATTAGAGGTGACATACTGGATGAAGTCAACAATGCTAATTTTTATTCAGTAATATGTGATGAAGTATCGGATATATCAAATAAGGAGCAGGTCTCAGTTATTCTCCGTAATGTCACTTGTGACTATCAAGTAAAAGAGATGTTTGTGGACTTCATTGATGTTGAACGAATTACCTTGCTTAAGCAATCTTGCAGCACTTGTCGGTATGGGGTTTATTCCTGGCTGATCTTTGGGGGCAATGTTATATATACTGCTTTAGAGGCATGCTGTTGTATTATAGTTCTGCAACCAGATCTTGCTCCAGCCATGTTGGAAGCACTATCATATTCATTGTGCTGCTCACAGGCTTAATTTGGCAATTATTTCTGCTTGCAAAATCCAGGAATTCATAAATTGTGAATCTTATATTGGAGAGATAGCACATTTCTTTAAATTTTCTGCAAAGAGGCAGCGCTTGCTAGATAAAGCCTAATGCTAGAGCAAAGAAGCTGAGGATGCATGTAAAACATGCTGGATTCAGCATAATTATTGATGTCTATGGCATTTCTTGAGCTTCTTCCTGCTCTGTATATGTCTTTACATTCTATTATTGTTTGCTCTCAGGATAATGAAGATCTTGGATACAATTGGAGTTGGGATAGTCAAACCATTACTAAAGCTTTTATCAGCTTGAATCATCTTCATTTTTATTGTGTTTTAAAATTCTTCTGGAAGTTTTGTCATCTCTTTGACTACTTACATTGAAGCTTCAAATGCAAGCTGTGGATGTTCTTTATGCATACACAGAATGTAAAAAGATTGTTGCAAAACTTACTAAAATGAGGGAAGATTCAGAAAAAGAGTTTAAAATAGTGTATGAAGAAACCTCAAAGCTTGGAGAGGCTATCCATGGAGATAGCTTTGTTTTGAAAAAGCCAAGGATTACTAGCCGCCAAACACAAAGAAGTAACAAATAAACCACAATACTTTAGAATAACCTTGTACAATGAGTTTCTATCTCACATTAATGAGCTAAAGGAAAGATTAGTAGACAACCCAGCTCTGGTTATAGGTTTGCTTAAACTGTTGCCAAAGCAAGTTGAGGGGTCTGACAATGAAATACTAGACCACCTTGCAGCTGCAGTTGACTTCTACAAAGATGAGTTACCTCATGCTGCTATGTTTTCGGTAGAGTACAGAATGTGGGTTCGTAAATGGAAGGAACTTAGTACAGATGCTCCTCAAACTGGTAGATACTCTGTCAGTATGTAATTCTGTGGCATTTCCTAACATCAAAAGTACTACTTCTTAAACTTGCTTTGACTGTCCCTATTATATACATCTTGTGAATGTGAAAGAAGTTTTAGACAGCTAAAACTGCTTCACATCGTTCTACAATGACTTCACAAAAAGACTAGCTGGATTGGCACTAATGAAAATCAACAGAAAAGAATACGAAAAACAACAGAATTCTACAAAAATGAAAGAATTGGTTATTAAATTTAACCAGCTGCATCCTCGAAGGATGAAGTTTCCTTTTCTGTTGGCAGAATAGTTAATAGTTACTGAACAATGTAAATGTATTTTGACTCAATTTTCACACCTAGCACTTAGCAATCTAATCTTTTTATATGAGGGTGATAGTGAAATAATTCAGGAATAATACCTCCAAAATACATACACACACACACACACAGAACATCCTCACTATGCCATAAAGTGGGCATGGCAGTAAAACCTTCGGTGCGTGAGCATATGCCACATTTGCAACCCCCTTTCACCAATCCTAGACCCCCCACTGATTTTTATACTATTATAGGCACAGCAGGTAATCCCCATACACAATGAATGTCTAGTATAGTATTGGTACAATATTGGCATATATGATTTAAAGTAAAAGATCATCTAATTGACTGTAATCTACATGGGCACAGTCTCGTTTGTGGTCTTTTTTGATCAGTCCAACATACTAGTGGTAGTAGTTGTTGTTGTTTAAAAAAACAACATAATTCTTGTTTACACTGGTTTAGTTGTTGGTGTTTTAGAGTTGCACTCTGAGGCAAGCAAACCTCAGCAAGGCAATGAGCCACTCCTAGTAAACACCTCATCTAACTTATTATTGTTGTAGTGCAGTACAGAAGTGGCTCTACACACCATACCTTGTTGCTTTGTTGTTATAGTTAGCCAGGGAGAGGTGCAGGAGTTGCAGAGGAGACTCCAGAATCTTTAAGGAGTAAACAAGAGATGCATGTCCCAGATGCTTTAAGGACTAGGCAAGAGTTGCAAAATCCAGATCATTTAAGGGCATAGCGAGAATTGCAGAGGAGCACTCCAGAATTAACTAAACAGCAGATGTTATTCTATGCCATGTTCATTGCTAATGTAGCACATATATAATTATGCTTGTAAAGTGGCCTGCTTTTGCTTGTTTGTGTTTGAAGAAGGTTATTTATCAGCAAATCAACTGACCATTCAGTTAACATTCAGCTGCACAGCATAGCAAGTCCTGTGAAGGATGTCCCTTACCCAACTCTGATTATAAACAGCACATGAGCTAGCTGGACTGCATCAAATGCCTTTCTATGGCAGTCAAGTCATCACTGAGTCATGGATGTGCACTGGAAGATTTGGAGTCTTCTGGTGCTAGAGTTATTCTGAATAGACTTATTGTATGCAAGTTGTGTGTGGGTGGACACAGAGACAGGTACATATGATACATGCATAGATCCTTGAAGATGATTTCACACCTACTATGGTTTTTTGGTCTGCAGTTTACTACTTTAGTGAAGGGTTCAAGGTTCTGTGACCCTTTTTGGCATCGACAACCACCATTTAGGAAGCTGTGACTTTTAGCTGAATATGACCTTTGGATTTTGGGGCTTTATCTTCCATTTTAAAAAGTGGGTCAAGCAAATATAGATATAGTAATAGCATACGTCCTGATAACTTTACACTATGACCTGGATAACTACCAACCCACTGCAGTGGAAGAAGATACAGATGGTCAACCCACTGCAGCTGATATTTTTGACAAGGGTAAAGAAAACCAAGTCTGGATTTGGGGTCAATCAGCTTTTTTTCAGCATGTATCCTTCAAACTCTACAAACAGAATTATCTGGCAGAGTGCAATTTCTTTGCAAGTCTAGCTATAAGCACAGATGAGTATAATGTAGGCCAACATCCATGGATTGTGCAACAAGTTTCTTCATCAAACTGTAGCACTAATTGAGAGAGAAATCTATAGATCAGCCTACACAAACTTACACCTCCACAGCTGCAAGTTTCAGTAACATATATAGAGGTTCTACAGTTGTCATGTAACCACCTTTCTGATGATTACGTAGATATGTAGCTCTATATCTCAATGAACTCACAGTTGAAATAACAAAATTACAATGACAATCAATTTGACATTAACTCTCGCAATATTTCAACTAGATGCTCTAACCTTCATCAGGAATAATGTGAGATGCTAAGACTCACGTGAGCTTGTTTTGTTACATACAGGTAGCTAGCTACCATGGAATACAAATACTAATGATCATCTTTATTGCAAGAATATTTATAAGAAATTTGTAACTTCCATAACATTTTCCCTCCTCTTTGGTATTTTTGGTAAACTTTTGTAAAGCACACAGAACAAGCATCAGTTCAACAGTTTAATACCAAAATTACCTGCACAGGGAAAATTGTTTCAATTTTGGTTGCTTTTTGTATTAATTTTAACCACTTGTTGTTGTTGTTTGTTTTTAACACTCGAAGTTCATTAGGTGGAAGTTAATCTATTAATGGCAAGTGTTGAATACCAATAAGGATATTAATGATGCTCTAGCCTAATTAAGGCTGGAGCATCTAGCTGAAATGTCGAGTGAGTAAATTCAAGTCGATATTGAAACAGCCATTGTATTTTTTAGTTGTCAAACCTTCACAGAAGGTGACCAACAAGAGAATTTGTGGGGAAATATTAGTGCAGTGAATAACAGACAATCTCAGGATCTAGCCTTTTGTCCTTTGTAGAGAGTTAGTCCTCTTTCAGAGGCCATTTTGTATAGAGTGTTATACACAAGGGCACTTTCAGATTGCCCTTTGTTAGGAGGTTTGACCTCTTTGATAATGTCCTTTATCGGAGGTTTAACTAATAGTGTAGCGATCGAAACCACTCCAAGCTCTGCTATTCTTTGTCATACCTACTTGTATATACTGTAATGTATTCTAACCATGAAAACCTTGGATACTAGAAAATACCCATCTCTACAGTATTCTGTGATAGTTGTCAGTTAACTCTGGATATATTATTGATGGTACATGTACTGGTGGATATCAAATTCTTGCCAGCTATATAATATGAAGTTCTAAAGTTCTAAAGTGTTTTTGTTTCTGTTCTCCTTTTCCCTTGTTTTGGGTCAATATAATTATTATTTTTGGATATATGTCAAGTTTTGTTAAGTAATGTCTCGCTTGAAGATGGACAAATTCTAAAACAATTTTTATCTCGATGTGCAAGGATGGTGCCAGGTATACCCGCTCGCCCTCCTAAGCAAGTACCTGCCCCTGGCTTTAAAACAGCCTGTACCTCCACCCCGGCTGTCCAAGAAATAGATTAAGTTTCTGTTTCTTTTAACTTTAATCGTGTGAAATTTATACAATTTGTTTGTTTTTGCTCTGTCTTTATATTTATCAAATTGACAATGATTAACTTTACTTGTAATTTAAACTGGAGCTTAGTTATGTGTACATATTTAAATTTGTGTGTGTTTGTTGCAATATACACCAAGATAGATTGAACTGTAAAACATGTAATATTTACTCCTGATTTGCTTGTGGTGGACTGATTTGCTTGTGGTTAACCAAACAATATTTGTGGTTCCAATTTTCCATTGGCTTGTCTTGTGATTTTGTATGCGTGTGTGTGAATATGTGTGTGTGGGAGGGGAGCAGTATTAAAGGCAAGAGCAGGGCTAGCTGTCCGAAGCTTAAATGTCTGGTGATAATTCTTAATGGCTTCATCACATAAAAAGTTTCTTTCACAGCTGTATATTATAGTATTTTCAGGGGACAGTGCCATTATACATGGAGTAAGATGAGGATTAGCCTTCCTTCATTAGTGTTGACCAACATTCAAGTAGATAACAACTGTAATGATGGAGTTGTTGTCCATAATCTGTTGATACCTATATCTTGAATAATGACATACAACACTAGCAGTCATCAACAAAACTATCACTGAAAATTTCCTCACAGAGACAGTAACACTAGATTTAGCTAGTAGAAATGTTATTCACATGAAAATGTGTAGTTTAGTATGTACCATTGGCTGGGATACTATATATAGCACCATCAGAGTAGTACACAATAGTATGGTCCAGTTCATACATTCCGTTACACTTTTACATTTGTACACTCTTAACAATGAACTTTAAACTATGGCCTTTGCCTTAATTGCAGTTTGTAAGTTGTTGCAAAAAATGGAAAGCCACCCATTGGCATATTGTTTCTGCAATGCCCATTCCTGCCAACCAGTTAAAACTGTGAAATTTCATCTTGAGACTTATAATATTGGATAACGCAGGGTTTGCACCCCCTATAATTGGTTGGCCTTTA